>CM070831.1:3875760-4077585 GCA_036326025.1 Chrosomus eos | reverse complement strand
GGCAGAATCAAATTAAACCAGTGAAGATGGTGTATCAAACGGCGTACTTTCCTCTGGCCTCCATCCCAGAGATCAACAGTCAGGTTCTGGAGCTGCCGTATGTCGGGAAGAATCTCAGTATGTTGATCATCCTTCCTAACGAGATGGAAGACGACACCACTGGCCTTCAGAAGGTGAGACAGCACAGATTGGTCATTTTTATTTTTTAGCAAGTCTTTTTGTAAAGACGTCTACCTTCGCTCGTGCTTCACGTGTTTTTACTGTGAAATCTTTACTAATATTTATAAAGTACACAAAATAATAACTTTTAAAAAAAAATGATGAACACTTACTGGACTGAAGCAACTAAGGTTTACTGGTTTAACAGGATTTTGATGAGCATTTATTTGTTCATCTCAATCATCCTTGTATTGCGTTGCATTACATATTATATATGTGTAACGGAGGCCAGCTAGTAGTTGCTGTGCGAGTAAACCTCACTCCTCTGATCTCAATAGGCGCTCTAGCGACAGATGCTAGAGGCTGCAGTCTTTAGCCTCCTTGTTAGAGCGCCTGACTCTCATGCCGGAGCGGGTCGAATGGGACCCGGGTGGAGGGGTTACATATGCACTTAAATATCATCTTACTAAGACATATTATTAGTAGATATAGAGTGATGATTGATATTATATGTATTTTATGTCATCTGCTATACTTAAAGGGGAGTTATTCATCTGCTATACTGTTATAAAGATCTCCATAATTTAGATTACAAGCTATCAGAATTTTATCTTGCCTTTTGGCCATATAAATTTCAGCATCTGCACCAAATCACATATTTTTGCTCAGTTTCGGCCTGTGAATAAAATCATATAAAATAAAGTTACTGTCTCCATGACTTCATTTGCCAATCCAAACTCAAAAAAATATTCGTCACATCATTGATGCTGTACAAACAGACCCCAGATTATGCAAATAAACACACATTAACATGTCTTACTTTATTATCCAGCTTGAAAAGGCACTGAACTACGAGAAGCTCATGGAGTGGACCAAACCCAGCAAGATGATCCTAGAGGAGGTTCGAGTGTATCTGCCTAAATTCAAGATGGAGGAAACTTGTGACATGAAGAGTCTTCTGATCAGCATGGGAACGGATGATGTTTTCGACATGCAGGAGGTGAATCTTTCAGGCATGTCCTCCAACAACGACCTGGTGCTGTCGAAGGTGATCCATAAAGCCTTTGTTGAAGTCAACGAGGAAGGAACCGAAGCGGCTGCAGCCACCGCCGTTGTCACTTATAGAGGATCCTCAGTGTGCTTTTCCCCTCCCTCAAAAACCTTTATTGCAGATCACCCGTTCCTTTTCTTCATCCGACATAATCCCTCCAATGTCATTCTGTTTTATGGACGCCTCTGTTCTCCTTGAAGATAGTGATGATGACATGATAATTCTAGATGACTGTGTTCCTCTGATAAATAAAATCATTAGAAAATAATTGAGTGAAATTGTCTGTGTGCATTTACTTTAACAGAGTCTTGGGGCGGCAGTGGCTCAGTGGTTCATGTAGGTTGTCTACAAACCGAAAGGTTGGTGGTTCAATCCCCGGTTCCACCTGACAAGGTGTCCATGAGCAAGACACCTAACCCCAACTGCTCCCGACAAGCTGGTGGCGCCTTGCATGGCTGACACCGCCGTCGGTGTATGAATGGGTGAATGTGAGGCAAATATGGAAAGCGCTTTGGTGGCCATTGGGTCTTTGAAAGTGTGATATACCTCTATGTGGTAACACAATTTAGTGTTTACGTTTTATTAGAATTGCAACTTTAATTGTGTAGTGAAATATTAATGTAGGGGGGAACCAAAGAAAGCGGAACCAAAGTGCGGGTATTGTTGCACCGCGCTGACTAGGTGACGGATTCTTTCCTCTTCTCCCCAAGGGAGTAATCCATCAACCGGAAACTGAAGCCTCTCCGGGCGCCGCCATTGTAGCTGGCTATCACCTGCTGTTAGCATTCCATTGACTCCCATTCATTTTGGCGTCACTTTGACAGCGAATAACTTTACATCGGAGACGCCCAAAGACTCCATTTGTCCGTTATTTATTTCTAAATAAACACGACAATGTATAAAAGGCTCCATTACTGTGTATCTTACGTTATGGCCGATTTAGAAGCCGTTTTTGTAAATATAGGCTAACGACTGTGTCATAACCCCGCCACTCTCTGGCTCTCTCTCAATTTCGGATGCGAATTTCGGACTCAGTGTGCAATGGCCTTAAGGGAATGTTATTGTTTATACCATGACTTGATAAATTTGTAATAAAGATACTGAGATTTGGAAATGAAGATGGCGGTTCGCTCCTTCACTCTCTGCTTCTGTGATTCTGTTTTCCAGGTTCGTACTCTGCAAAAAACAATCATAAGAGCTGTTTCCTCCTGAAACTGTGATGAGTCGGTTAGTGAATTGTTGATGTGTAAAGCCGAGTTAGAGAGCCGCGGTTACAATCGCCGGAAAAAGCATGTGTAAATGGCGCTAGTGGCTGTATAACACGTGAGTATTGAGGCTGAATGTGTGAATCGGTGTATTGGTGTCCTCAGTCCTTGGTAATGCTTTATTTAGTGTTTTTGTGGTATCCTGACAGGTTATAAATTATTGTACATGTTAAGAGAAGAGGGGTATGTTGTTTAAAACTTAAAGGGGAGTTATTACTAAAGTTATACAGATGCAGCTAGCTGTCTTGTCTGTGTTTAACACTGTATTATACGTTGAGCAGTTTTCCCTATGTGTATTATTCATGTTGTGACTTCAAAGTCATTTAGATATTCATTTACAGCCAAAGAGTGTTTATGATTTACATTATTACATTAGTAAGATGGTGGATTTCTGAAGTTTAAAAGAAAACAAATAATTAAATGATCATATAGCTTAAAGCATGATCTATCCTTGTGATATTATTGCACTTTAAAGACAGAGTAATGTTTATTTTTGCAAAGACATGATTATTTTGTGAATGTGGAGAGTAAAGAAAAATAACTATAGAGCTGTTTAAATTGAAATTAACAAATGGACTCTCAAACTGAAACATGGTTACACTAAAGGCCATTGCACACTGAGTCCGAAATTTTCATATGCGTTTTTTTCGTGTTCATCAGCCTAAAAATTCGTTACGCACAGAAACCTTGCACACTGAGTCCGATGCGTATTTATTAAACCTTTGCAGAAAAAAACGCAAAAAATAAAAAATGGATTCGTCAGACAGCAGTGAGGATGATTTTGTTGCCCTCTTTCTTCTTAAAAAGAGAAAAAGAGGAAATATTGGGTCCATCCAATCTTGTACCGAGAGGAAGGAGTGTTTCAGCTCCTTATCAAGGAGTTGCGAAATTAGCCCGAGCGATTCAAAATTTACCTCAGAATGTCAATGGAACAGTTTGATGCTTTGCTAGCGATACTGGAGCCACATATTAAAAAGAAGACCAAAAAACACACACACACACACACACACACACACACACACACACACACACACACACACACACACACACACACACACACACACACACACACACACACACACACACACACACACCACACACGACCGGCAGAAACGCTGGGCAGACAGAACAGCTGTATACAGGTTTGGTTATCATACAGTAGACTTTGTGCTGCGAGACGAAGTGTATCAACGTGTCAGATGCCATTCTGGATTGTGTCGTTCGCTTGTACGGTGGATCTGAATTGTCAAAAAACCTCTCAAAATGCTGGCTGTGGATGCGAAAAACGCAAGTTTCGGAGGCAGTGTGCAAGCGTGATTGACATAACGTGAGGTCGATTTTTTTTTTTTAACGTGCGAAAATTTCGGATGCGAATTTCGGACTCAGTGTGCAATGGCCTTAAGGGAATGTTATTGTTTATACCATGACTTGATAAATTTGTAATAAAGATACTGAGATTTGGAAATGAAGATGGCGGTTTGCTCCTTCACTCTCTGCTTCTGTGATTCTGTTTTCCAGGCTGACATCTAAAAGAGTTGAGAGCAGTGAACCCCATTTGAAATCATTTGTTACTCCAGTTACAGCATTTGTGACTCGTAACAAAAGCGCTATATAAATGCAGTCCATATAGTTCTGTACAAACTTCAAGATACAAAACAGTATTTTGGATTAATCTGTTTAACATTTAGTTTTTTTTAATACTACTTTTATATAGTTCTGTCCTCCATAATTTTAAGTATAGGCTATGACCGTTCTTGGTACAAGTTCACAACAAGTTTTCAAATCTTTTCAGTTTACCTCTTGGATGATGACCTTGTCTCTGCAAAATCCTCCACATCTGCTCAAAAGTGTTAAGTTCGGGTGAAATACTTGTCAATGTAAGGATTTTGACCATGGGAGTGGGAGAATATATAGAGTTATAGTCATGTTGAAAAGGATTTTTTTATTAGTCTACATCACACAATGGTTTGTGAATTCATGACATATTTATTAAGAAATACTCTTCCACTACTTGAGCACTTATTCATCCCTAAGAAATGTACTACCACCGATAACAATATACCTCCAAAAAAAAAAAGGACAGATGAGAGAACTAGAACTAGAATCTATAGACTAGAATCACTCCCGGCACTGTGTGAACAGTAAAACAGAACATGCACACAAACTGTTTGATTTGAAACTGCTTATAGTCAGGTAAACAACACGTACTGTAGCACTGGCAGCATTATGTCAACATTTGTTGGTCAAGTCTGTGAAAACACGTGACAGGCTTCTTGTGAAAAGGAGTAAGCGGAGACCAGACACTTCTCACTGTACTCCTTCCCCTGGCAATGCCATACATTTTAGATGCTGTTAGATCAATGCATTTCACTTCTGCACGTTGTGTCTTGCTGTGAGATGAAAAAGTCACTCTCCAAAAATCACTCGTCACAAAACGAAAGCTTAAAGGGACAATGTGTCGTATTTTATTGTCTAAAATCAATATTTTTATTCATAAATATGTCCTCAATGGTGAACAAATACCTCTGCCAATGATCTGACTTATCCTCGTAAGCGAAGAATTTATTATCTTTATATACATGTGACGGGTAGGTCCACGGAGGCTTCCATGTCGTTCCGCCATCTTGAAAAACTATAATAGCAGAGAAGGACAAAAAGTACTAGGCCAACGCGTTTCCACAATGCGTTTTCGTTCAGAGCCAGCGTCACGTGACTGAAAGCAGCAGAACCAGACAAGAAGATTTGAGAGAAGCTTGTCACGGCCCCGGCAAGTTTAAAAGGCTGCACTGCATGGTTATTTATAATGGAGGACCATACTTATGTGGAGCCACAGGACCGGTGATTGCAAAAAACAAGGTTTAATGTCGGGATAGCTTTTTCCAGGTGGAAAGAGATGATGCAGGAGAAAGAATTCAAAAGAGACGCTGAACTTGCCTGTTTTCTTCTCAACAGGTAACGTTAAGTCAATGTTACGGTCTAAATTACACGCTTTTTTTGGTTGCTTCTCTGCCATTGGAAACTTTCAATTCTATCAAACATTCGTTTGTACGATGTGTCAAGTTGCAGTTTGTTTAAAAAAACAAACCTGTTCACCCGAAGGAAAACTCGATGAAGTGCTATTAGAAGACATCCTGTCATAGCTTTTTGGTACATAACGGCTACCGTAGTTGCAACACGCATTTGAAAAAGCGAGTCGCTGTAGAGCAATATTCGTCTTAATATTCGAAAGCAATATTCGTCTGAATGTAAAATACAATTTCACCACTAGATGGGAGAAATTCCTACACATTGTCCCTTTAAAGCTTTATATTTTCACACTTAAAACATTGCTTTGGTATTTAGCTTGAACCATTGCTGCTTTTGTGCAAATAAATGTGTATTCTGACAATTCTCTCCAATGCGGTTCAATTATTGTCAGCTTTTAGACTGAGAATGATTCAATGGGCTACATAACACTTTTTATATATTTCTATTTATTTATAATAATTCAGCGATGCCTACATGGCCAAATTGAACATGGCACTGGATGAGTGAGTCATGATCAACACTTTCATTTGTGTGTGTGTGTGTGTGTGTGTGGTGTGTGTGTGTGTGTGTGTGTGTGTGTGTGTGTGTGGTGTGTGTGTGTGTGTGTGTGTGTGTGTGTGTGTGCGCGTGCGTGCGTGCGTGCGTGTGTGTGTGTGTGTGTCTGTGCTTGTTTTTGTGATATATGAGGACACAAATGTGTATAATGACATGGGTATTACACTGGTATTACAACTTACACGTGAAATATGAGGACATTGCATGCGTCCTCATATTTCAAACAGGTTAAAAAACATAAAAAACAATGTTTTTTTTTAAAATGTTAAAATCCAGCATGTCTTCTGTAAGGGGTAGGTTTAGGGACAGGGGCAGTGTAGGGGGATAGAATATATAGTTTGTCCAGTATAAAAACCATTACGCCTATGGAATATCCTCATAAGTCACAAAAACAAACATGTGTGTGTGTGTGTGTGTTGCTATACTTGTTAGGGTCAAATATAATGACAACCGACTAGTGAGGACATTTTATTGGTCATAAATTTAAAAAGGTTTATAAATCGGATTTATTTAAATTTAAAAAGGTTTATAAATCGGATTTATTTAAATAGAGTAAATAAACAGCATTTATTTAAAACTGAAATAAACAATGTAAAAGTATTTACTGTCACTTTTAGTCAATTAAATGCATACTTACTGAATAAAAGTATTAATTTTTTTCTCAAAAAAAAAAACAAAAAAACTTGACCCCAAACTTTAGAAGAGTAGTGAACATTAAGGAGTTACTTAACACCATATTATAAGCCAGAATTAAAATGTTATGTTAATAAAAAACAAAACACATGTTTGCATTCATACTACTGTTTGTGTGGTTAGGATTAGGGGTAGGGGTTGGGTAATAGAAAATATCATTAACCTGATATAAAATCAATGAAAGTCTATGCAATGTCCTCACTAATCACTAATATATATTTTTTAGACTTCTTAGGCAGTGTTACGGTTTATTAATCTTCAGCAAAATAGAGCAAGCTTTGGTGTAATCTAAGTTTAACAACTACAATAGTAATTTTTTTGCTAGAAATGGCAAAAGTTGAAAACATTGATCAAAAATGTACATTTACACACAAACTGACGACCAGGCGCAACTTTCAGATGCCATCTTTATTTTTTTAGCTCAACTGTCACAGACTGGAAAGCACAGGATTTTGGGATATCAAAGGCGATGAAGGATACATCTATGCTGCTGTAAGACTGGATTTTCCTGCTAAGACAAAAGCTGAGATAAAACTCACCCTGCAATAACGCCATAAAACGCACCCTGGATAGAAGATCTCAAAGAAAGAGCACAGGACATCGTCTTGTCCAAACTTTCTCCTTCCTTTTCTCTGCATCCCCCTCTCCCTTCATTTCCCCTGATTCAAGTCACTAAAAGGTCACTGAGAATGTCTATATATCACATATGATGTATCTTGTGAATCTTTTGTTTTTCCTTTTCATGTTTGGTATCATTTTAAAAGTCTCAGTGCGATTGGTAAAATGGTGTTAATTTCATTGCAGTCATTGGTATTATGAGAAAGATTGAATACTTAGGTGAATCCTGTTCTCCTCTTTGGGTGGTGTTTTTCAAGATATCTGATAATTCTCTCCTCTCCTCCGAAACTAGGTGTTACCCCCCTAGGGTTCTTGAATTGGCCCAAAACAACTCATATTTGAACAAGCCTTTTGTTCTGGTCTGGGTATATAAGGGTAAGTGGCAGATCAGTCTTTGGGAACCTGTAACCAGAAAAACCCCATACAGTGTTGTGTCAGTGTTTTCCCGTCGGAACACACACACACACACACACACACACACACACACACACACACACACACACACACACACACACACACACACACACACACACACACACACACACACACACACACACACACACCACTGTGTGTTTTTGTCAGGAATGCATTTCTTACTCTTAGAGTCATCTTTGAGCAAATGATGTTATGTATTTATTATTTCTGAATTGGCTTTTAATCATTTACTTGTGTAATTGGCATGATACATTTTTACCTGACAAATAAAATGTTCTATTTGATTTATTCTGCATTATTCCGAAATCATTTTTCTAGAATGGATTAATGTGTAGTCTGGTGTTTCCGCAAATCTCTGACCAGGATAGATCACACTGAAGGCATTAATGAATGGAGCATGGAGCACATCATTAAGGAGACCTTCTGATTTCAGTCTATCAATTACTTATCACGTTGCATCTTGCAACTATTAAAAAATTACACCTTTTGTAATGAGTCAGCATTGAGCGGCATCTTAAGGGTAAAATAGTTTGCACTGCATCCTCTGACTATTTCAGAACTGGCTAGTTTGTGATCGTGAGCGCACATTCGTGACGTGACGTCTCAAAGCGATACCGGGTCCTTTAATGAACGAATAATTGAAAGTATGGGATACCCAGAATAATCAAATATCTAAATCAATATTTATGATTATTTTCTAATAAGAAACACAATCTAAATTTGGCCTCCAGCACGGCCTTCAAAAATCGATCAGAGGAAGGGATCTCAGGAGACAGGAAGTGAAACTAAGGCTAAAAGGCCTTCCTGCCTTGGGATGTGTCCTCTGAAGACAGCATTTATCAGTTTTCGGACGCAACCCACATGTACATTTACTCCCTGATCGGTTCAGTCCTTTGTCAGTTATTGTTTCGTGTATGTGTGTTTCTACGTCTGTTTCCAGTAAAGTCTATTTTGAAATGTTATCTTTCTATCATATATATAATATTACCTAGCCAAATAAATATATGAGCACATTAATTATTATACTTGGGTTATATTTATATTATATGATTAAGAAAAGGCATTTACATGATACGCATATGCATAACACATGACCTTGTTTTACATAAGCAACTGACACGAATTCCTTGTTCACAAATTAATTGCTAATAATTGTAATTTAGATGTTGTTCAGACGAGCATTTATACTTTGGGTGTATGGTGATGAGGATCATTATTTTTAATTACTCTAGTTTTTATTATGTTATGTTTATTAAGGTCTCACGGTGACACTTACTTCCAACGGTCATCATTTAATCCATTATGGGGTTGTACATTATGATTAAGAATGACTAATACAATTATCATTTATGTTTCTTAAGTTTACACTCATTTTTTACTTATGATAAACAATTGAAAAATGAATCACGGAATCTAAGACTTATGCTGATCCAGGTGGATAAACATCAGTTTAATAATTACTGGGAATGTTACAAGCTGATTGGACTTAAAGTTTGACCGTTTTAGGGTGAGGCATCATTTATTAGAAGGAAATCCATAACCAGAGATTCATTCACCTCAGACACGCTAGGAAACTTCATCATTTCTGCTGACTACTCTAAGGTAATGCTTTCAGAGGTGCTTTTATGTTTGCAATTTATATGGTAAGCACAGTAATAACATTAAAACAGATTGTTTCATGATGAAGAAGACCTTCAAATCTGCTGTTGATAAAACTACTGCTTTTTCTTGCTCAGCTTGTGAAAATGGAGTCTTTGTCTGCTGCAAACACACAGTTCTCCCTCGACCTGTTCAAGAAGATCAGCGAAGGAAACGCATCAGGAAATGTGTTCTTCTCTCCTGTCAGCATCTCCTCGGCTCTGGCCATGGTGTCGCTCGGTGCAAGAGGAAACACAGCGGCTCAGATGATTAAGGTGATCTCACACTACAGTATGTTTTATAACCAGTAGTTCAGAATTCAAAATGTATAGGCCATATGTGTGTGTTTGATGCATCATCATGTTCAGTATTTTAAACTATTATATCTTGTTTTTTAATACTAACTTAAATATTGGGTCCATATTTGACCCAAACATGGGTTGAAAAACAACCCAGCATTTTTTTTTTTGAGTTTATATGTTAAACATATCTGAATAGTGAGGTTATCTTTATCAATTTTACCCACAATAATGCTGTGCAGGTCTTGGGCTTTAAAAGCCCTCTTAACCCACATGCCGCGACTCCAGGACATCATGATTCAGTGGACCAAATTCATTCCAGCTTCAACAAGTTTATGAGAGAGCTGAACAAACCAGGAGTCCCGTATATGTTGAGTCTTGCCAACCGCCTCTACGGAGAGCAATCCTACCAGTTTGTTGAGGTAAGATATGGTTTATTCACTGGAGGTTCTGGAAATGTTCTCAACACTAATATCATTTACACCTAAATCTGTTTGTTACAGAAATTCCTCAATGATGCAAAAAGATACTATGAAGCCGGACTGGAGAAGGTGGACTTCAAGAACAAATCAGAGGCTGCTCGTGTCAACATCAACAAATGGGTGGGGAAAAAAACACAAGGTGAAATCCTGCATAAACTTACTCCACAAACACTTATTTGATGTATTTTTGCTGCTTTTTAAGTCCAGCAAAATGTTATTTTAAGGACCATGTTCAGCTTAATGGGTTCTTGAGTTGAATTATAAAGTTCTTTGGAGGTTAGAGTTTTGATTTTAATGCGGTTTTTATTTGGCCATTAAGTTCATAAAAACTTTATTCCATAAGAACTTTGAGACAGACACTTTAATAGAGTTTTATTTTTATTTAGACTTAAATAACAATAGAGTGTTAGAGATTCAATTAATTAATTTAGGCCTATGAGAATCAATGAAATCACTGATCAAAGTACACAATTTGATCCATTTGTATTCTAGAGAAGATCAAGGACTTGGTGCCAAAGGGAGCCATCAATGGGATGACAAAACTGGTTTTGGTAAATGCCATCTACTTTAAGGGAAACTGGGAGAAAAAATTCCCAAAGGAAGACACCAGAGATGGGCAGTTTAAGCTGAACAAGGTGAGATTTCATGCTCTTTTAAAAAAAAATAATTTTAACAGTCTTAAAAAGAGCAGTTATAAAGTGTTTTCACTGATGTTTGGCAGATTCAAACTAAACCAGTGAAAATGATGCAACAGAAGTCAAAGTTTCCTTTGGCCTCAATCCCAGAGATCAACAGTCAGGTTCTGGAGCTGCCGTATGTCGGGAAGAATCTCAGTATGTTGATCATCCTTCCTAATAAGATGGAAGACGACACCACTGGCCTTCAGAAGGTGAGACAGCACAGATTCTGCTAGTATGGTGCATTGTTTCATTAGTTGGAATTGCCGTTTAAACCTATAAAGAGTGCTGTCGTCACAAACAGCTCAGAGACGCACAGGTTGAGGATGCAAATGCAGTTGTTTCTTGGGGCAATCCAGAATTGTAATCCATAAGACAGGAAAATGATCAAAACCACAAAGCAAACAATCCAGATAACAACAGGGAAGAAAACACAGGCAAACAGGAAAATTCAGAAAACCAGACGATCTAAAATGTACTCGGTTTCGTACGGAACCTCGGTTCTTTCTAGAAGAGGGAACGAGTATTGCGAAAGTTGCTTGCGCAACGGGTAAAGTCATCTTTTCTCGAGGTATGAAGCCAAAAAATTATATAGGTCCACGGAATCTAGCAGTTCGAAGGGGTATGCTTTCAGGGCCTCTAGGACCAAAGAAAGATCCCATATAGGAACCGACGGGGGTCGCGGGGGATTCATCCTCCTGGCTCCCCTAAGGAAGCGGATGACCAGCTCGTTCCTTCCTATTGACTGGCCATGCGTCGACTCAGCCTGGAGGACTTTAAGCGTGGAGGCGGATCTGCCTCTGTCCAACAGCTCTTGAAGGAAGCTAAGCAACCACGATACCCCACATGTACGTGGGTCCAAGTTTCTGTCGGCACACCATTTGGAGAACACTGACCATCCCGCCTCGTAGAGGGAGCTCTGGACTGCGTTATCGTGTTCATAACCCCTTCTGACAAGACAACGGGTATCCGTTGATTAACCATACGTGCAGAGACCAGCGCTCTGGATGGGGATGCCAGATTGAGCCGCGGGATTGACAGAGGAGATCTCTTCTCACCGGAATAGGCCAAGAGGCTGTGCGTGACAACCGCGTCAGCTCCGGGAACCAGATTTGGTTCTCCCATTGCGGGGCTATAAGGAGCACCGAGCGACGCGTTTCCCTGATCCTCTTGATTACCTGTGGCAACAGAGAGACCAGAGGGAAAGCATAAAGTGGGCGGCTGGGCCAGATTTGGGCCAGCGCGTTCTTGTTCTTCGAAAAGAACATAGGGCAGTGAGCGTTGTCTTTCGACGCAAACAGGTCGACTTCCGCTTTCCGAAAAGGCGCCATAGCGACTGGACTGTCTGGGGGTGCAGGGACCATTCCTCTGGGGGAACGTTGTCCCTGGACAGTTTGTCTGGGCCTTCGTTCAAGTGGCCTGGCACATGCACAGCTCTCAGCGAGCGCAGAAAGTGCTGAGACCATATGAGGAGGTGTTCCGTCAGATCACAGAGATTCCTGGATCTGACACCGCCCTGACGGTTCACGTATGACACCAGGGCTGCAGAGCTGAAACTCTGATTCGTCTGCAGCCGAAAGCCCAAGCTCGATGATGCACCCGAGCATTCAACCAGCGTTGTAGCGGGCACATGCACAGTAGGCCCAGCTGAAGCACTGCTGCAGCTGATGCCATACAGCCCAGCATTCTCTGAAATGTTTTCTCTCTCTGGTCCACTTGGGAGAGCGCAGAGGAGACATGAGACTGGATCCTCGCGGAGAATGGTGCATTCCACGACTTAGAAAGCTCCGTGTGGAGCTTCGGCAGAATAGGTGCAGGCCTGGATGCGGGCGCTTGTGGACGCCGATGTAGGAAACAGCCGTCCAGTCTGTTAGGCGCGGGCTCTTTCGGCACGCGGGCTCTTCCGGCGGTGATCACTCGACTGCTGGGACGAGGAAGAGGCGGAGTGGTGAGAACCCGACCAATCTTCACTGTCCGAGGCACGTCCCCTGAAGCGGCGGCAGTGAGGGCCGGAGCCGGAATCTGCGCGTCCGGGAGGGGGGGGCGGAGAAGGTGAGGGGGAGGCTCGAGAGAGAGGTTCCGGCGAGCGCTTAACCACCATAACAGCCTCCGGCGGTCTCTGGGAACGGCGCTTCTTCCTGCGCGGTTTCACAGAGGGCGGATAGACGAGTCGAGCCCGCGGGATCGACATCGGAAGTTCCTCACAATGGACGCAGCCCCCCAACGAGAGCGCGAGAGCTGCGTGTTCCGGGCCCAGGCAGAGAGCGCAGATCACATGGCGGTCTCTGGTGCTGAGCGGGGCTTGGCACGAGCCACAGGAAGTGCGAGACATTTTTAGAAAAACGTCTCGTGCTCTTTTAGATAGGAGTGTCGCAACGGCGAACACGCAAAGAAGAGCAAAGGATACTGTCGCCGGATAGCGTAGCAGGCACGGATGGCTGAAGGCGGCGAAGTCGACCGGCTTCTTCAGGCACTGTCCTAAGCTTGCAAGGCGCTGGATTCAACGGCGGCGGCTTCTCTCAGGATCCAGCGATGCGAAGAGCTTCGCTGAAGAGATGAAAAATCAGAGAAGCAGCCTCCGAGCCGTACTTTTATACACTAAGCCACACCCATTCTGGTGGGCTGTGACGCGTAGAGGGGGCGGGCGCCCTCATTGGGTGTGACGTCACGCCAGGCTCAGTGGTAGGCTGCTGCAGTAGCCGCAGAGCAGCCAATAAGCACGCTAGACAGCCTGCTCTAGGTCTGCTAGCTGCTGCACTGCGTTGACAATAAATACAAAATTAAGGATCATTTTTTGGCTTCATATCTCGAGAAAAGATGACTTTACCCGTAGCGTAAGCAACTTACGCAATATGAGAGAAACTCTCGTAAGAGAACTATTACACAGGAAACCAGTAAAGCTCTCTGAAATGCAGTGTGACACAAACAAGACTTTGCAAAATAAGAATGGATACACAGGGCTTAAATAGGCAAGAGTAAGAGTGCCCTCTTGTGGCTATTATTGGCGCTTCAGCTGACAGGTGTGACATAGGTGTGACTTGAGTTCAGTAATGGCCTCCGTTGCCATAACAGGGCAGGCAGCAGAGGCGGCGCCAGAGATTTTCTGTTGCAGGTGCTATGGGGATGCTCAAAACTTAATAGACGGTGCTTTGAATTTTGGGCCGATTGTTCGGTTTTGTTGACGAGGGGGGGGGGGGGGGGGGGGTGAGGCGGGCATTTCATGCGAACCAACGCAGCGTCCATAGGCCAAAGAAGATCGCCAAGTTTGGGCCTCATGTTTTTTTAGACTAAATATAATATTTTTATTTATCTTAATACACAAACACGCACATATTACACACACACACACGCAAGTTCTCTCGCTCTCTGTCTTGCGCCGTATAACGTTTGGAGATTCCGGGAGATTTGAACTAATTTGCGGCCATAGGAGCCGCTATCTATGTACGTGAGACTTGGGATGTCTGCAAACGTTCACCGGCGCTGCGTCCATTGGCCAAAGAAGATCGCCAGTTTGGGCCTCATGTTTTTTTGGACTAAAAATATATATTTTTATTTATTCTTAATACACACACACGCACATTTACACACACACACACACGCAAGGTCTCTCGCTCTCTGTCTTGCGCGCGCTATACGTTTGGAGATTCCGGGAGATTTGAACTAATTTGCGGCCATCAGGGAGCCGCTATCTATGTACGTGAGACTTGGGATGTCTGCAAACGTTCACCGGGCGCCGCGTCCATTGGCCAAAGAAGATCGCCTGTTTGGGCCTCATGTTTTTTTAGACTAAATAAAATATATATATTTTTATTATTCTTTAATACCCTTTTTAACAACATGAAAAAGACTATTCAAACATGACATTAAAATATAAATATAAAAAAATCACAGACATTTCTTGGGGATGCTGGGCGGGTGCTATGGCTATTATAGGGGGAGCTACAGCACCACCTAGCTCCCCCCTGGTGCCGCCACTGCCAGGCAGGCTTTTCCAGGGTGAACACATGGTCATGACAGGACAGACTGAGAGTTCATAGTGACCTCTGTGGTGCGAGAGTGTCACGCCAGATGCGTGAGAGTTGGCAACCCTGGTTTATTCAGTTCTTACAGTGATTTTCTGGAGTAAATCCGACGCTTTTTTGTGTGATGTACAATAAACTTAATTGAACTAATCAGTATATTTTTGGACATCATTCGGACACTGTCTGCTACAACAGGATTGTAGCCTACTAACAGTGGATAAAAGAGCAAGATGGAAAAATAAGTTATAATCGTAATTAAACTAGATTATAGTTCTATATACATACAGCATATATTATCTGGCTCAGTGGGCCAGATAATTATTGTCCGACTCTGGGTCGAAATGAACACGGCTACTGAGAGTTTATGTTTTGATATATCATTCCTTGAAATGAGATTGTCCCATAGACACAAAAAGAAATGGACACAGCGATCCTCTTGATTTCAACGGAGAAAACTGAAACCCGATTAGAGCACACACTTCCTGATGGCTGAGCGACTGCGCAGGCTCAAACTGAGCTTGACGATAGTCTATGGAAGTAAAATAATGCCAAATTTTTTTTAAACAAAAAGCCTGTTGAATTGCACTACTTGAAAAGAAATATGCATTGCATTAACAATGCTTGCATTTTAATACATTGTTTTTTAAGGACTTGCATTTTTTATTGGCTCAAATTTGACATGGTTGAATATTTAAGTTGTGAATATTTCAATTCAAAACATTTCAAACAGATTTTCATTATTAAAAAAATCAATAATCCATATTCACCTTTCATATTTCACTTCCAAAATATTCAAACTGATTTAAAATACAACCTATAATATTCAACAGGCAATTTTCTGTCCATTTTATTTCGCTTTACAAATTCACTTCCACATATTCAGTGGTTCAAATTCGACAGTAAATTCAACATTCACATCCAGGAACTGCAGGAAAAGCAGTAGATTAGCGATCATAATCTCCATCTGCTGTTAGTCGTCCTCGCCAGCAGGGGGTGCAAGCGTGTGTTGTTGACGAAGACCGTTAGAGCAAGCCATTCATTCATAAAAACCAAGGGGGTCGCTATGTCCATTTCTTTTACTGTCTATGTTAAAAACTAATTTAATGGCTTAATGGACTAATACAGTGATATAAAAAAAACTCGCACCAGGCTGCAGGCTATTGTATTGCTACAGGCAAGCAGATGAACTCAGAATAGGAACTTAACGCGCAAAGTTCCACGCAGCATTTCCCTGTGATTAGGGTGACCAGACGTCCCGTTTTTCCCGGGACAGTCCCGTATTTCAACTCTAATTTTAGTGTCCGAATTCACGTTTTGTCCCGTATTTCATCGTAATATATATTATATATAATATATATTATATATATATATATATATATATATATATATATATATATATAAATATATATATTATATTTAAATATATATGTTTCGTTTCCGAAAGGCTACGTGAATATTTATGTTATGTTGAAACCGTGTAGTGCGTGTATGACAGAGAGGGAGAGAGCGAAAGAACTTGCGCGTGTGTGCTAGTGTGCCTCATGAAGCGCATGTAAGACGCATGCGTCTTAACAAAGAGATCTAATTTATTTACATTACAAGCTATCAGAATTTCATCTTACTTTTTGGCCATATAAATATCAGCATCTTCATCAAATTGCATGTTTTTGCTCAGTTTTGGCCTGTGAATATAATTGAGTTGTTTTTTCCTCCATATTCTCACTATATTTTATAGCCATAAAAGCCTGGTGTATCAAATATGATACTGCACTTTTTTGTAGATTTTTAGATGCAATTTTTTTACAAATGTTTTGTACAAATGTTAATAAACTGTTCCAATTACAAAATATATAACTGATACATTATTTCATATATCAGGTTTTACAGGGTTAATACTGTATATCTAAGCCATTGAAGAGGTGTATTCAAGTTAAGGTCTCCATGACTTGCATTGCCGATTCAAATACAAAAAAAACAAACGTCACATCATTGACACTGTATAAACAGACCCCAGTTTATGCAAATAGACACACATTAACATGCCTCACTTTATTATCCAGCTTGAAAAGGCACTGACCTATGAGAAGCTCATGGAGTGGACCAAACCCAGCAAGATGATCCTACAGGAAGTTGAAGTGTCTCTGCCTAAATTTAAGGTGCTGGAGTCCTATGACTTGGAACGCTTTCTGATCAGCATGGGAATGGAGGATGTTTTTGACCTGCAGAAGGTGAATCTTTCAGGCATGTCCTCCAACAACGACATAGTGCTGTCGAAGGTGATCCATAAAGCCTTCGTTGAAGTCAACGAGGAAGGAACCGAAGCGGCAGCAGCCACCGCCAACGTTGGTTTTACATCCACAATGCCCTCATCCCCAAAAAACTTTACTGCGGATCACCCGTTCCTTTTCTTCATCCGACACAATCCAACCAAGAGCATTTTGTTTTATGGACGCCTCTGTTCTCCTTGAAGATAGTGATGATGAAGTGATAATTCTAGATTACTCTGTTTCTCTGATAAATAAAATCATTAATAAATAATTGGGTGAAAATGTCTGTATGCATTTACTTACAGAGTAATTTAAAAATTGTGATACAGTTCTGCTCAAAATACAAAGAATGTAAACATATATATTTTTGATTATTCTGGGTAACACTTTATAATAATAATAATAATGGTCGTTAATAATGCAGGAAGTAATGCAGGACTAATGAGTAGTACTACATTAACACTTCAGCTACTACTATTAACTAATAAGTAATATCAAATTTAGGAGATAGTTCCTTATTAGGTAATCAATAATTACTTTATGATATTATCCTCATTAATAACTATTAACTAACTGACAAATTATAAAGAATATTTTTTGTGTGTCTGAGAATGTAATCAGTCCTCATTTTTACTATTCATAATTATTAGTCATAAAATGCATCACTAATTACTCAAGTGTTACCAGGTTGGTATTTGAGTGATGCATTTTATGAAAAAAAAAAAAAAGAAGAAGAAGAAAAAAAAAAAGACAATCTTCAAGAACTACTAGTGATCTGGACCATTATTTTAAAGTGAAAAAGTCACTTTAAAATAATGGTCCAGATCACTAGTAGTTCCTGCATAGTGACTAGGTAACACTTGAGTAATTAATGATGTATTTTATGTCCACGTTGAGAAAAAAAAGACAATTGTCATCTTTAAAAAGACAATTGCTAACATCTCAGCCACGTTAATGTTGTGATTAGTAATTAATTAGCAATTATGTCATAATTACCTTTTAGTTCTTAATGATGCCAATCTCATTAAGTAATTATTGATTACCTAATACGTCAAGTCAAGTCACCTTTTATTTATATAGCGCTTTTTACAATACTGATTGTTTCAAAGCAGCTTTACTGAGATAACAGGAAAATAAGGTTGTAATAATATTGTTACATATAAAATTAAATGTCCCCAAACTAAGCAAGCCAAAAGCCAATGGCGACAAAGGCGAAGAAAGACAAAAAAGGCAACAGTGGCAAGAACCAAAACATCCTCAGTGACAGAATGGAGAAAAAAAACCTTGTAAGAAACCAGGATCAGTTGGGGGCCAGTTCTCCTCTGGCCAGCGAACGAACAGTGTATGATTATGATTCAGGCATTACAGGTCAGAAGTCAGATTGGATCAGAACATTCACAATATTTATCAGATCCATCTGGTTGGGGTCGGAGTCATCACGCAGGTATGGAGACGAGTTTGTTGAGGTGTCCAGGAGGCCTTCACAGTGTTGATGAGGCTAAATAAGGAACTATCTTAGTCATAAACACTCGATATTATATATACACATGTATAAATAAATAAATAAAGAGCATGTCTATAGAACAGGACATGTACTGGTAGAATGTACACTACAGTATAAAAAAACAATAAATAAAGAGCAAGTCTACAGAACATGTTAGAAACAATAAAAAAAAACAAAAAAAAACAAGTAAAAATAAAATGTCATGAGAAACAGGGCCCATCAACAACCGTCTATCCTTTAGAAGGCAAATTTGCACTTTCCAGGTAACTTAAAAGTTTCACCGTAGGGGCTGTTTACACCTGGCCACTTCAAGCGGTTTCTGTGATGGGATAGCTATCCGATGGTGAAAAGACCAGGTGATTCAAATCCGATCGCTCAAACCACTTCAGGAGGAGGTCTGAAATGCGTTCCAGACGAAACTGGACAAGTGTACATGCATCTGGTTGTTGAAACCACATATGTGAATTTTACTCCTCCCAAAAACGCTAAAAAAATAAACGTGTGTGAGTGTATTATAGCCAGATATGACGACGCTACTGCAACACGCATCACTGCAGCTGAGCATCTATTCATCAACCCAACGTGCAAACTATCGCAAATCAAAGTGAAAGTAGTCACAGACGATTAACACACAATTATGTTCATTAAAAGTAAAGAAACAAAATGATCTTACCAGCGCTGTTGCCACTCTCTCTTATTGCGTGCAGTCTTTGATTTTGAAATTTTAGCTGATGATCAATAAAAAGCAGCTCATAACTGTTGCTTTCTGTGACGTCCACTCCATTGAAGAACGGATTAATCCGTTTTGCAAAACACATTTATGTGACCAGGTGTAAATTGAATTGTTTTGATAAATCAGACTCTATCCGATCTGAGAAAACGCATGAAGTGGCCAGGTGGCCTGATGTTTATACTTGTGCGCTGGTGTGTGCGTCGAGCTAGCAAGTGTGTGTGTGGGGGGACTGTGTGGTAGAGCGAGGGAGACGTGAGAGAGTGACGGTGATTAGCTTTGGAACGAGTAGCGACTCTAGAGTCATATTGAGTCTCCCCTGTTCTTTCTGACCACTTTGGGAAATCTGTAGCATGAAAAGTTAACCCTCTCCTTGATTGTTTATGGAGAAGGATAACCAGGAAATGAGTCGGGGGAAATGCAACGCTACCAAGCGACGCATATTTTTCGAGAGGTGCAGGTGCATGTCGGACGAGACGCATCAAACAAAATATCGAAAAATTATCGTGAGACTTTCAATATAATATCGGGCAACGAGATATCGCAATAACGATATTGAATCGATATATCGTGCCCTAATTTAGAGATTCAATCAACTAATTTAGACCTATGAGAATCAATTCAAATCACTGCTCAAAGTGGACCATTTCCATTCTTGTCATGACAACTCTCGGAGTGATTAGCATGGTAATGGGTATGACAGTGTTGTATGTTTGGTCTTGGTGGAATAGATCTGCTACGCTGTTGCTGCTGTTGCTTTATTTGCTGCTGTGAGCAAGTAAGACATGCTGCTGCTGTACAATATAGTGTACATGAATTACCCATAGCAGATCAATACAGGTGGAGCTGGGGAAGGTGGAGGGTTTCTGAAAGCGCACTGCACTGCTAAGGCAAATGCTACCCAAGGATTTGATGGTTGAGTAGAGAGCTCATTGGCTACTGATATGGCAGGAATCAATCAACTGTGCAAGTACGGGACTTGCTACTTCCATACACACACAACACGCTGCTGTGAGCAAGTAAGACACAAAGGTTGAGTAGAGAGCTCATTGATACAGCAGGAACCAATCTTTCAGGCATGTCCTCCAAACAACAACTGGTGGTGTCGAAGGTGATCCATGAAGCCTTTGTGTAAGTAAATGAGAAAGGAACCGAAGTGGCAGCAGCCACCGCTGTCATAATCGGAGTGACATCCGTAAGGCCCCCATCTTTCCCCCAAAAACCTTTAATGCAGACCCCCTTTCCTTTTCTTCATCCGACATAATCCCTCCAATGTCATTCTGTTTTATGGACGCCTCTGTTCTCCTTGAAGATAGTGAGGATGAAGTGATAATTCTAGATGACTCTGTTTTGATAAATAAAAATCATTGGTAAATAATTGAGTGAAATTGTCTGTATGATTTAACATTTAAGAATGCAAACACAATGTAAATACAGTAAGAGCTTCGCTGTGCAGTGTAACAGTGTCATTGATTTCATAACGATTGGAAAGGAAGCGTTCTTTGATCGCTTTCTGTATATAATTTAATCACAGTTTACAGTTTTTCTCAATTGCTTAAACACTATAACCAGGCTTTTGAACTAAAAATTCAAAACAATAATGCCATTTATCAAAAAGCACACCCAATTCACTAAACTATAAACACTATTCCCTGTTTTGACACATAAGTCAGAATTGTTGAACTGTCACTGCAAAACTCTACACACAAATCCCTTCATTTCTCATTGCCTAGACCATGTGCTCATTTAAAAAGCACTAGTATTCAATATTGTTCACTCAAGTCAGCACAGCTTCAGCTCAGTTAGCACACAATTACCCAGGTGAAAACACTAAGAGTCAAAATTTGACACACATCAATCAGATCTTTCAATAGAAAAAAGGGCCCGAATCAGTTTGGGTTTTGGAACAATGGATCCAGAAAGACATGAAGAGGTCGAGGAGGAGGAGGAGGAGGAGGGAGAGGAAGAGGAGGAGGAGGAGGAGGAAGGGCAAGGGCAAGGGCAAGGAGAAGGAGAAGGAGAAGGGCAAGGGCAAGGGCAAGGAGAAGGAGAAGGAGAAGGGCAAGGAGAAGGAGAAGGAGAAGGAGAAGGAGAAGGAGAAGGAGAAGGAGAAGGAGAAGGAGAAGGGCAAGGGCAAGGGCAAGGGGAAGGACAAGAAGACAAGCAGTCTCGGATAAAATAAGCCACTTTAGTTGACCATGTCTTTGTCAACGGTATGACTGAGGAAGGCCAGGCTACAAGTAAGGCCAGATTTGAGTGCTTCACCGTCGCCTCCATCATCAGAACCTTCAGGGAGGTGTGGTGGCAAAGAAAATTATTTCACTGAATAAGAGACAAACATTTCCAATTGTCTTTGATGAGGTTTATTTTCTTGCAGGAAAAGGCCTGCAGTTGTACAGTCACACAGAGTGGCTGCAGAGTGTGACAGTGAAGGAGGGCATCCTTTCTACTTCAGTGGAACTACTACAGTCTTGAGTCCCAGAATGTTATCTTTCTAGGCCAATGATGGTATTTCAACCATATGTAGAACACAGCAGCGGCTCGCCCATAGAGGGCGCTGGGGCGCCGACCTCCCGCTGACCTGCCTGTCTGTTTTTTTCTTTTTATATATATTTTATATATATATTTTTTATATAATCTCTCATTTTGAAAAATAATCTGTGTTAATTATATGACAATAATGCAATTTTACTTTAAATGTTAACACATTTTACTGTTTTGAACTCTCCAGAATGATATTTGCATTCACTTTCCTTACGTTTATCATGTTAGTGTAGTAGTAGCCAATAGGCTGTCTTCTCGGGGCTCCAGTTCGCTCAGCCTCAACACTACAGTGCTGGAATTTAAGCCAATGGTTCCCCGGTTGCTACGCAAAAAAGTTTATATTTCGCCAATCAGCGTCGTCGAATTTTATGGTTTGGGGGCTCTGAAAATATCGCCCGCAGTACCAAGATTAGAAGAGTGCACGCGCACCACAGTTACCTCAGAGAGCGCAGAACGGCGGCGCCGACGACGTTGAGTAGCATTAATGTAGTCGTGGGAGTCGAGCTAGCTCCAAATGCAGTTAAATCTCCACACACACACACACACACACACACACACACACACACACACACACACACACACACACACACACACACACACACACACACTCGCTGTCATTCTCTTACGCTCTCTCTCACACACACACACACACACACACACACACACACACACACACACACACACACACACACACACACACACTCGCTGTCATTCTCTTACGCTCTCTCTCACACACACACACACACACACACACACACACACACACACACACACACACACACACACACACACACACACACACTGTCATTCTCTCACTCTCTCTCTCTCTCTCTCTCTCTCTCTCTCACACACACACACACACACACAGTTGCGGTCTTTCACACACACACACACACACACACACACACACACACACACACACACACACACACACACACACACACACACACACACACACACACTCACTCATTCACTCACACATACACATGTTTCACACACATTTGGCATTAAAATAGTAATAGGAATGTAACTGTATGTTTGCTTTGTTTTTTTGTTGTTTTTAAGTTCTGAGCTAGATTACTGTTTCATACTAGTTAAAATAACTAGTCTTTCTTCTCATACTTGGTGGTCCGCCCAAAAGCATGTTCTCTCTCTCTCTCTCTCTCTCTCTCTCTCTCTCTCTCTCTCTCTCTCTCTCTCTCTCTCTCTCTCTCTCTCTCTCTCTCTCTCTCTCTCTCTCTCTCTCTCTCTCTCTCTCTCTCTCTCTCTCTCTCTCTCTCTCTCTCTCTCTCTCTCTCTCTCTCTCTCTCTCTCTCTCTCAAGATTCAAGATTCAAATAGCCTTATTGGCATGGTGAAAGAAATCTTTACATTGCCAAAGCATTCACAACACAACACTATACAATAAAAATAAAAATAAATAAATAAATAAAAATAAAGTAGTTTTTTTTTTTTTTTTTTTTACATGAAAAGTAGAATAATTTTCTAATAGTTATAACAGTGTCTCTAGTCTCGTAGTTGGTAGCTCTGTCCTGCAGGAGGCTCTTTCTTCGTGACAGGACCTCACGTACCTGGCTGCCAGGTTTGAGCTCGCAGGGCTTTCTCCGAGCAGGAGTGGGAGTTTGTCCATATTTGATTTTTGGTGGAAGTCTTTCTGGTAGGTTGTAAAAAGGGGATAGAAAGTGTCTCTAATGTGTGTATATTTGGGGCAGGATGTCAAAAAGTGTAGTTCTGTCTCCACCTGGTTCTCTGAGCAGTGAGGGCACAGTCGCTCACAGTCGAGAGTCTCTCTCTCTCTCTCTCTCTCTCTCTCTCTCTCTCTCTCTCTCTCTCTCTCTCTCTCTCTCTCTTCCTCTCTCTCTCTCTCTCTCTCTCTCTCTCTCTCTCTCTATCAACACATACTGTTATCCATTATCCAATTGTCAATTTGTCTACAGTGAACTTTTAAAGATATGTAGTCTACAGCTGGGGATTGATTAAACAACTAGATTGTTGTATTCCCTATTATTTTTTGTATTCCCTATTATAATTTATTGTTATGTTTTTGCACTTTTTCTATCTGGACACGGAGCATAATAAACATGCAACTTGTTCATTATCATTACCTGTGAAACTGTTGATTTCTACATGGCAGTTCAATTAATAGCCTATTGTATTTTTAGACCATTGGTATTGACTGATTTAAGTTATTTTATTGGTATAGGCAAGGGCATGGCCTAAGGCCTAAAATGCACCAGAATGCAGGAAATCGCATCTACGAAATTCAAAATTTTCTGGGGGAGCACCCCCGTACCCCCCGCCATTGATAGCCCCACCTGCAATATTTTTCACCAGCCGCCACTGGTGGAACATTCTTAGACTTGTTCATCATATTGCATCCTTGAGTGGAGGCCCTCCTGTCACGTACCAACACTCTTTACCATTCCAATACAACTCCATAGGTTTGTGTGTGCTCTTTTACTCTCATATGATGGTCACACACATTTTACGTAAGTAAATTTAAAACATTTTTTTAGAGGAGAGAGTAAAAAAAAGAAGAAGAGTACAAATCCATTGGTTATGTCTGTTCATCATGTGAAAAGGTTTGTGAAGGGGGGGAACCACAAGCAACATAACTTACCAGTTTTGGAAATGTTGTTTTGAATTTATTGCGCCAGTGTGTTAGACTATGTTGTAGTGTGTGTGATTTTGAGGGCTTGTGTGTCCTGTCTGAGGGCAAAGTTTGGTTTTTCAGCAAGAGTGAATGGTTTTGAGTGTAGAGCTTCATTTTGACCCGAAAATAGGATGTTTGGGGAATTGGGTGAGACGTTATGGATTTGTGTTTACTGTTTTGAGAATACGAGGTATAGTTTCAAGAAATGTGTTTAAGCAATCGAGAAAAACTGTAAATAAGATTATTTTCATTCTACGAAGAGAAACGACGTGAAGTTGATCGTTTAGTCACTGGCGTGATTTACTGAAGCATAAACAGTATTGAACGATTTTGAGAGATAATCTGTCTGAACTTGAATAACTGTACATCAGAAATCACTGATCACAGATCAGGCATTAGAATAAACATGATTACTTGCATGCTTCTTTCCCTCTTGGCTCTCAACGAAGGCGGTCGCATTTTCTCTCCCTCTCCCTCCCCTTACCTCTTCTGCTTTGCTTCTCTTGTCTCGTCTAGTCTACTGTCTTGTACTTTGAGAGACTCTCTCCGCACTGTATGGAAAAAAATATGGATTTGATCAACTGGTCTCTCAACGCAATTGACACGATCTTCTCGACGAGAAGCTTGGGTTCGGGGGAACCTGACTGCCCTGCCGGAACGTTCGCAGCTGGCTACACGATGGACGCGTGGGAGAGGTGGCGGGTCGTGTGTCTGGCGGCTCTTTCCGTGGAGGACATTGAAGATATCTACCTATTCGGAACCATGATAACAGGTTTTCTGCTGATTGGATCAGGCATTGCCCTGGTTTATCGAGGAATTAAGAAGACGGTGACAGCTGTCCAAAGCCCCACAAGGCTGCCCGTCATGATTGAAGCGGTGGGCAGAGCTGTTAGCACTCAGACTGGGACTATGAACCAAAATATGGATAACATCTTGGAGAAGCTCTCAGCTCTGCAAAGGCAAATGGATCGTTTCAGAGACCAAAACGGACCAGGAGAATAGCCTGTGTAAATTGCAGCTACTCGCCTCGAAGACCAAACAATCCCAATCTTATCTGTTTCGGCACCCACAACCAGCACTGGCCTTGGCCAAGGCCGCTGTTGGAACAACAACTCTCCCGGATGAGCACTGCAGCGAGACGCTCTTGCGTTCCTTCCCCGACTCCCCAGACACCTGGGATTGTTGACTTTGTATGGACCTGATCAAGGTTGTCTCCATGGCAACTTGCTGTGTATCGCTATGACTATCCTGCGGACTGAGGCATCTAGATTATGGTGCTGGCTGAGCGACTCTCTCCAGGCCTACACACACATGAACTTACATATACACATATATGCATCACCCCCACCCCCCCATCCCACGCCTTCACCGCTTGTACCCACAGCCTGGCAGGCGGGTCTGTGACCAGCGCCGAGAATGGCTGCAGGACCGGATGCTGCTTGCCTGGGCTGGACTAACTCCAATCCCCCCACCCCACACGTGTTGCAATGTCTTGTTCATGTAGATTGTATTGTTTATGTGCTAATGTTGCTGAGGTGTTTTTTTCCTGTTCCCAGATTGTACTCCTTACAGGAGCATAGTCTGGGAGTCGCTTTTTTTCTCCTAACCTCTCCTCATGTCATGCTGTATTTTTCCCAAGATTGGCGCTGATTATAGCAGCCATGGTAGCATCTTGCTACCGAAGCACATTCCTTGTGTGTGAAAGCACTACTTGGCAATGAAGTGATTCTGATTCTGATCTGATGTTTGTGGCGTTGCTGGCAGATCCATATCGTAAAAGTCTGTTTGCAAAGCCTGCGCCGAAATTTACCAAATAATCCACAGTGAAATGCACCGAATACAAACAAATAATGCACTGCTGAGACATTGTTGAAAAAAAGAAACTCCATATCCTAGCATTAGGATAGTTAAAGGTAAAGGTAGGCTAATGGTATTGATCCTGTGTCGATATTTTCTAGTTCTCATGTCACTATACCAGTGTTGGGAAAGTTCATTTTCTACATGAACTAGTTCAAAGTTCAGTTCACAAATTTTAAAATGAACTAGTTCAGTTCATAGTTCATACTTCAAAAAATGAACTAGTTCATAGTTCTTTTTTTCTAGTTCATAGTCCATATGTTGCTGCGAGCTTCTTTTTTTATTATTATTGCCACAGCCCATATACAACCACAGAGAGCAATTATTTTATCGACTGGCAAAGTTTGCACAGAAATGTAAGATTTTACCATCCTCACCGACCTTGTCATAAAACTCGTTTAAATGATCATACGACGCCTCCTCGCTCGCTGCTTTATCGACTACATACATGCTGCTTTTTGTTTTGATGACGCATGCGGCGGTGCGTGCGACACTGGTGGCTGATGTTGCCAGATTGGGTGTTTTTTTCGCTACATATTAAGGCCTGTTTACGGTGTGTTTTTACCGGGTTTTCGGCTGGAAGTGGAAGGCTCTATAGAAATCTGGCACCCTATTGAACGAAGTTAAACTGAGAGAGCGTGCGTTCACAGACACCAGAATGAACGCGTTCACAGTAACGTTCACCAGGCAGTAATTCAGTACGTTCAGTTCACGTTCGCCCAAAATATGAACGAGTTCATGAACTATCGTTCATTGAACGCGTTCAGGCACAACACTGCACTATACACTAACGCTCCAGTGGGCGGCACCAAAGACGCTGTGATGTAGACGTAGCCGTTGATATTCTTCTGCAAAGGTGGTCTTTCGCTGCCCTGTGATGTCATAAGCCACTTTTTAGATCCTGATGTTTTCTAGCCTTGGTTTCAATAAAAGCAGTTTTTGGAATAACAAGGAAGTTTTGAGTTTTGAAATTTACAGGGTATTTTTTATAGTATAATGAACTCTTAACTGTCAAAAGATCAAGGAAAATGTTAATTCTCAGTTCATGACCCCTTTAATTAGCCGACCGTGACCAGTCAGATGTTTACTTGTAGAACAGTTTTCATTTTGACTGAACTATTCATCTGACATGTCTCTCTTATTATCGAGCTTGAAAAGGCACTGACCTACGAGAAGCTCATGGAGTGGACCAAACCAGAAGTCATGCGTCAACAAAAGGTTCAAATATCTCTGCCCAGTATAAAACATAGTATATCAAAAAAAGTAAAGCCTTGTTGGTAACAGTGTTTTCAGACATAATTTATTACTTTTATTAGCTATTGCATTTTGATATATGCATTTATATATGCAATGCATTTATATATGCAATAGCTATTAAAAGTAATAAATTATGTCTGAAAACACTGTTCCCAACAAGGCTTTACTTTTTTTATATACTATGTTTTATGTTTGATTTTATCTTTCTTTCAACCAGAAAGCATGAAATCTGCATATTTTCAACTCACACATAATGCATTAGGGTTAGTTCACCTAAAATGGAAAAATTCTTTCATTAACTACTCACCCTCATGTTTTTTCAAACCTGTATGACTTTCATTCATCTTCAGAACACAAATGAAGATCTTTTTGATGAAATCTGAGAGCTTGAGTTGCCATGACGGCGCGGGAGGGAAGAGATTGGTCGAGGAAGGCTGGACGAGCGGTATCTTTCTGGCCATGAGGACCGAAGACGTGACCAGAGGGACAGCGTCTAGGAGCGGGTCACAGAGACGGCGCGAGTCGAGGAGGAAGAAGCAGGACCTCAGGAAAGCAATCAGGTTCAGACGTGACCAGCGTCCTGGAACCAGCAGAGACCAATAACATCACCTCCTTCCCCTTTTGAGGGTTTTACAACTACCCTCCTCTTCCTCCTTCCCCTTCCTTAAGCAACATCAGGCCCTAGAAAAGGCCGGAATGAAGATGAAAATTAAATAGTCTGAAAGTTTGGTTCTGGCTTTTAATTGGCCTCCGTTTCCTCTAACCCCTATATTTTTGTGAAGCTAAGGGACTTGTGCTATTTTGTCCTAGTGTATATGGCACGTCTAGCCTAGAGATAGCTGGAGATGTGGGCTTTTCTGATTTAATCCCCTCTGCTAGATTAAAGCAGGAGAGGTTCCTCTTGGCTTCCTCTCACTGCGAGAGTAATTCTGTTGAAGCCCATACCGTACATTCATTCATTGCTATAGGAGAGGAAGAGTTTTCTGAACTTGTTAAATCATCTAAATCGACAAAATGTATGTTAGACCCTATACCGACTAAGCTATTGTAATAGATGCTTCCAGAAGTCATAGATGCTCTTCTTAACATCATTAATTCATCTTTGTGATTAGGATACGTACCAAAAAACTTTAAGCTGGCTATGATTAAACCGCTTGTTAAAAAAACACAACTTGATCCTTCAGAATTAGTCAATTACTGTCACGGTGTGGGTTTTCTCTTGTCTGTCACGTGATTCCCTGTTTGTCATGTGATCCTGCCATGTGTCTTGTCATTTTGTTAATTGTTTGCTCATTGTCCACAGGTGTTCCTTGTCTTGTTTATTAGTCTCCTCAGGTGTCTCGGATTAACCACGCCCCCTTGTTATCTTGTTTAGCTTGCCTGCTTGTTTACAGTGCTGGAATGTAACGAAGTACAAATACTTCGTTACTTTACTTAAGTACATTTTTCACGTATATTTACTTTACTTAAGTAGAATCAATAGTGCCTACTTATTACTTTTACTTCGTTACATTTTGCAGCAATTATTATACTTTCTACTCCACTACATTTCTACAACGTTCTGTTACATTTTCGTTAAATTTTCTGATCAGTTTTTCCCCTCCAAAAACGTCGTCCTGACCGTCCGTTCGTCGCACGTTTGTCTCACCAGTGAAGTTTGGTTGCCATATCAACCCGGTCACACTAAATGCATCTCTATAGCACGCAGTGTGTTTATCGTGCAATTTATACGCGAAATTTTGTTTTTACATAGGATACGCATGGGTAGGTTAGGGTAGGTTTAGTAGTGGTGTGGGGTGCGTGTGTATTATACGTTTAGTTAGGATTAGAATGGCAAGCCAAGAGGTTCAGAATTACACCATAAATTAACCGCGTTTACAGCCAAAGCCCGTCAAATTAAACTTGATGTGTATATTGCCTAATTGCAAGCATGTTCAGAAATGGTGACAAAAACTTAAAAAAGAACGGCTTTTCCATCATTATTGAACATTATTATAGGAGTATTAGGTTAAATGAGTTAGGATTAACTGTTTTATTAACCATTAGAATTTAGACTTTAAGAGAATAAATTGTTATGGAAGTACTTTTAATTTTATTACTTAAAGTACATTTAAAATCAGGTACTTTTTACTTTTTACTTAAGTAGGGTTGTCATTGTGGTACTTCTACTTTCACTAAAGTTAATATGTCTCTGGTTATTTGTACTTTTACTTAAGTACTGAGATTCAGTACTTCCTCCACCACTGCTTGTTTATTTATACCTATGTAAAAATTTATGTTTCAGTTGTGGTTTGTTGGTCGTTGTAGTTGTTTGCTGTTCCTTGTTCCTGTCTTGAGTTCCATTTTCTGTTGTTCGCCCTGGATTACCTATTAGTTTCATTAAAGTAGTGCTTGCAATTGGATTCTCTCTCCGCTTCATTCCTGCCTCAAATGTAACAATTACAGGCCGATCTGTATCCTGTAAAGCGATCTGTAAAGGCTGTATCCTCAAAACTATCTTCCTTTTTAGTAAGAAATGGTATCTGTGAGGATTTCCAGTCAGAATTTAGACCGTACCATAGTACTGAGACAGCTCTCATTAGAGTCACAAATTAATTGCTCTTATCATCCGATGGCGGTTGTATCTCTCTATTAGTGTTACTCAATCTTAGTGCTGCATTTGACACTATCGACCACAACATTCTTTTAAATAGACTCGAAAATGATGTTGGCATTAGTGGAATTGCATTAGCATGGTTTAAATCATACTTATCTGACGGTTATCAGTTTGTAGCAGTAAATGAAGAGATGTCTTAGCGATCAAAAGTTCAGTATGGTGTACCACAAGTACTACAGTAGGACCGTTGCTGTTCACTCTGTACATGCTACCCTTAGGAGATATCATTAGGAAGCATGGCATTAGTTTTCACTGTTATGCTGACGATACTCAGCTCTATATTTCTTCACGTCCTGACGAAACTTACCAATCCACAAAATTAACAGAATGCATTGCTTATGTAGAAAACTGGATGACTAGTAATTTCCTACTACTTAATTCTGAAAAAACAGAGATTCTAATTATTGGACAAAAAACTTCCACACGTAATAACCTAGAATATTCAATTCAATTCAATTCAAATTTATTTGTATAGCGCTTTTCACAATACACATTGTCTCAAAGCAGCTTTACAGAAAGTGCATTTCAGAAATGTACATAGACAAAATACAGTTAGTTAATCATATATTAATTTAGGGCATAACATATCGCCGGCGTTGAGTCGTCTCTCCACAGGCGTCGAGTCGTCTCTCCACAGGCGTTTAGTCGTCTCTCCACAGGCGTCGAGTCGTCTCTCCACAGGCGTTTAGTTGTCTCTCCACAGGCGTTTAGTCGTCTCTCCACAGGCGTTTAGTCGTCTCATCACAGGTGTTGGGGCATCTGAAGTCTCCGTGAGAGGCTGGATACAAACTGGAGCTGACGAACGCTATTTACCTCGGGACTAGCGTCCCGAGATAACAGCAGAAAAGCAGGTGGGAAATAATTAGCATAGCTGATGTTCATAATATTAATGCATTCGAACTGATTCAGCAGTAGTATAAAAGGTAAGCATTAAGTGAATGCTTGGTTAAAAAGATGCGTCTTTAATCTAGTTTTAAACTGGGACAGCGAGTCTGAGTCTCGAACAATATCAGGAAGGCTATTCCAGAGTTTAGGAGCTAAATGTGAGAACGCCCTCCCTCCTTTAGTAGACTTAGATATCCTAGGAATGACCAGAAGCCTCGAATTTAGTGATCTTAAAGGGGTGGTTTACTGCTTTTTTTCTTTGCATAATTGTGTTTATGGGGTGCAATATAACATGTATTTGTGGTTTTTCTTTTTTAAAAAGTCTTATTTTTCATAAACTTCACCTTTATTAAAAAGAATAACAGGATGACTGACAAGATGGCGCTGCTATGTTTGGCTTGCCACTTGCTTCTCTGTTTTTTCATGTTTGTTTTTGCTACCGTTTCGCCGATTATTGTTTATGATCGCACTACGCTGCTGGAATTGCGTTCTACAACTAATCACCTCCTAAATACCCAATCTTTCAAACCACCACCGCCACTGTTGACACTAATTCCTTCTCACCTGAGACGCCCTATCTGTCTGCTACCAGGCAGCAAGCGTCGCAGAAGACGCGGTCGGAGAAGGGGGTTACATGTCAGGCTGAGGACTCACCTGGTTTCTCCGTCGTCGAGGACTGGAAATCAATCAGGACTTGGCAGTGCTAGAAGATCGTGGGAATGCTACCGATGGCTTCGGCCGGTTAATTCCAACACTGGCGTTCCATTTCCGTGTCACCGACGCGTCAAAACATCTACCCGGGGTTGCGTCCAAAGAAACCTCCGTCCAATTCCTCGTGTGACATCGCCGCCTGTCAACTCGACCATGTTTCGTATGGCATTATGTAACACCAGATCGCTCAATAACAAAACATTTGTCCTCAATGATGTCATCTCCTCGTACAATCTGGATTTGTTTTTCCTCACCGAAACCTGGCTTCCCCCAGGTGACGTCAGTGCCTTTTCGGAACTCCTCCCCTCTGGCTATCTTTTCCTAAACACCCCGCGGCAAACGGGTAGGGGTGGGGGGATAGCTACTACACACAGACAGTCCTTGATATGCCGCCACTCATATGTCCACTAGAGGGTATTCCAGCTTTGAGTTACAAGCATTTGTGCTCACACTACCCTGTCCCATCTTATGTGCAGTAATCTACCGGCCACCAAAACTAAATAAGGATTTTTTAAATGAGTTTTCAGAGTTTCTGACAGAGTTTCTGGCAAAGTTTGATAATATTTTAATCTGTGGGGATTTTAACATTCATGTTTGTTGCCCCTCTGATAAACCTGCTAATGATTTTAAGGCACTTTTAGATTCATTGGACCTTACCCAGTCCATATCCTGTCCCACTCATAGGCTAGGTCATACTCTTGACCTTATTATCTCTCGTGGGGTGATAGTGTCAACCTGTGAGGTTCTGGATTTTCCCATCTCTGACCACTCTCTCATACGGTTTGACATCTGTGCTGTTCCTCCTGCTCCCTCATCTACTGCCCCCCATCTTCGTCGCATTATTACTCCATCCACAGTTGATAACTTTGTTGCTGCCTTCTCTGTTTCTGACATCGCTCCCACTGCTGAACTGACATCGCCTCCATGTCCCGACCTTCTCCTCTCCTCCTTCCACACCATCTGCTCCCAGATTATGGACTCTGTTGCGCCCTACAAGGTAAAGACGACCAAAGGTCCATCGGTCCCCTGGCTCAATGATTCAACTTGGGCCCTCAGGCGCCATTGTAGACAGGCTGAGCGTAAATGGAAGAAGGATAGGCTGCAGGTGTCACTGCAGATGTTCAGAGACAGTCTTGCCACCTATCAGATAGCAGTGAAAGAAGCTAAAGGACAATACCTTTCTAATCTTATCAATAGCAATAGCCACCGCCCTGGAATCCTGTTTAGCACTGTTAATTCTGTCATTAATCCGGTGTCTGTTGTTTTGACTGATGTATCTGAAAATACATGCAATGCATTCAAACAACACTTTTTGGACAAGGTTTCGTCTGTTAGGCAAACTATCACACAAGCTCCTGCTGTTGTCTTTTTCTCCCGAGCGACGCAATGCATGCTGGAGAACTTTGAAACAGTTACTCTGGAGGACCTCAAAAAGCTGTCCATGAGCTGAAGCCTACCACCTGTCTTCTAGACGCTATTCCTGCCAGGATTTTGAAAGAGGCTATTGACATCGTAGGTCCTTTTCTCGTCACCTTCATAAACAGCTGTCTAAGTTTGGGGACTGTTCCCACTGCTCTCAAACACGCTATTGTTAGACCGCTGCTCAAAAAACCCAACTTAGATCCCACCATACTGTCCAATTTTCGACCAATATCTCATCTGTCACTTCTGTCTAAGTTGATGGAGAAGCTTGTTTTCTCCCAGCTTCAGTCTCACCTACAACTGCACGTCATTAGTGATAAATTCCAGTCCGGTTTCAGGTCCAGACATAGCACTGAATCGGCGTTACTGAGGGTCCATGATGACATTCTTGGAGCTCTGGATAGTAAAAGCTCTGTGGTTTTGGTACTACTGGACCTTACCGCTGCATTCGACACCGTGGATCATTCCATCCTCATCTCCCGTCTTCAACATCTTGTTGGTTTGCAGGGTGCAGTGCTCAATTGGTTCTCTTCATATCTTACTAATAGAACTTTTTCAGTAATGCTCCACGACTTTTCATCCTCATCTGCCCCTCTGTCATCCGGTGTGCCTCAAGGATCCATTCTTGGTCCTGTTCTGTTCTCTCTCTACATGCTGCCACTTGGACAACTAATCTCCAATCATAACGTTCACTTTCATTTCTATGCAGACGACCTCCAGATCTACCTTCCTGTGATTCTGAACAATCGTTCTGCCCTGGACCCCGTCTATGACTGCCTTAGGGACATTAAGCAGTGGCTTTCCCAGAATTTCCTTCACTTGAATGAAGGAAAGACAGAGTACATCCTGTTCAGCCCTGACTCTCACAATAGTTCTTTCAGTTTTGGTCCTCTAACACCTCAGTTTGCACCCACTGTACGTAACTTGGGTGTTATTTTTGACAAAAATTTGCAGTACGACAAACAGATTAGTGCTGTTGTTAAGGCAAGCTTTTACCAGCTAAGGCTTCTCAGTAAGGTCAAACCATTCTTGTCCCGAGCTGACCTTGAAAAAGTCATTCATGCCTTTATCAGCTCGAGGATAGACTACTGTAATGCCCTCTACACTGGACTTAATCAATCATCTCTTAATCGGCTTCAACTGGTTCAAAACGCGGCAGCACGTCTCCTCACCAACACCTCTAAACGCTCGCACATCACCCCCGTCCTCCGCTCGCTCCACTGGCTCCCGATACGGTTTAGGGTGGAGTATAAGGTCCTGCTGTTTGTGTTCAAGGCCATCAATGGTCTAGCCCCAGTCTACCTGGGTCTAGCCCCAGTCTACTCCAGACCATTGATGGAGTTTTTCGGTTCCTTGCCACTGTTGCCTTTGGCTTGCTCAGTTGGGGATATTCAAATTAATTAAACAATCATACCATTGATCAGCTCTACCAAACTTGGATGTCCTTTTTGGATGTCCAGTAATAAACAAACATTGTTGAGTTGTTTTGATTGATACTGTAAAGCAGCTTTGATACAATCTGTATTGTGAAAAGCGCTATATAAATATATTTGACTTGACTATTTGACTTACCTCGCCGATTTAGTAACGGTCTATCATCCACCCAGAACTCTCCGCTCATCTGAACACACCTATCTGGTCATTCCCAAATTTAAATATAAAAAGTTTGGAGGCCGGTCATTTGCTGTCCAGGGCCCTAAACTGTGGAACGCTTTACCTACACTCCTACGATGTTTCACCGTGTTGAGTGTTTTTAAATCACAGTTAAAAACACATCTGTTCAGACAAGCTTTTAACATGTAATCTCCGTCTCTGGCTGATATTTGTGTTTTGTTTTGTTTTCCCCCTTTTTCTTTCTGTTGTCTATTGATGCTTTTATTGGAAAGCGCCTTGTGCACCTTTTGGCTGTTGTAAGGCGCTATAAAAATAAAATTTGATTGATTTGATTGATTGATTTATTGTAAGCCTCTTTCTCCTCTGTCATTTGAACGACCGGTTGACTTCCTGATTCTATGAAACCACTCCCTCAGAAACAGGCAATGGGCTCAGATTGGTTAGTTTGGGCCGGTGTGTTGTGATTGGCTAAACTGCGTAGCGCACGTTGTCCGGAACCGTCACGCCCCTTGCCTTTACGGGCGTGAGTCTCATGTGCTCCGGTTAATGTAAATAATGGTGATACTACTGCCGTATCAGTTTGAGGCCGAATCAGACCCAGAAAGCGGCGATGAAGAGAGTCAAGCAGAACCTTCCCAAACACGGCTGTTACAAAACGTTTCTGAATGGTACGTTTTTTAATTATTATTATTCTATTCTTCTATTATTACATAAGAAGTTTGATACCTGTTATACTTGAAAATGCTACTGCTGCTTGTTAGCTTTTTGAGATACGTTTTTATCTTGATTAAACATTTAATACAAATGATTACATGAGTAATACAGTTTTTTAAAGTTATTGTTTTATCGATATAATGAACAACCGTTTAGCTATTAACAAAACTTAGTTTACTCTGTGTATCGTTTTCTTAGCATCGATATAACTGGCTACTATAAACAAACACTGTTGACATTGATCACGTTCATGATTAAATCGAAAAATTACGTCATAAAGTAGCTATACGTGGCAAATACATTTACAAAATCTATATGATTACAACTTTAGGTCCAAGATGTTTGTACACGTTTGCCATAGAAACACGAAATAGTATAACCAAGTGACTATAAAGCCAGCACTGGCATTTGTTTACGTCCTTGATAAAATGAAACCATTACGTCTAAAATTATACAAATACATTTAAAATGATTAAGTCTTACTTACAGTTTGTGGCTCAACAACTGCTGCCTCTGGTTTTAGCTTTGGAACAGCTTCAGGTTTTAGCAACAGTTTCTTGTGGAATCCGGCATTGAATTGTTGGAGATTCAGGAAGCTGTCTTCAGTGAAATGTGCCGCACAAAGAGCTAAATTACGATTGTAATTGTCAGAAACATTATCAAACATAAATTGTAGCCATTGTTGACGAACTACAGCGTCCGTAGGAAGCCCGAACACAGAAGAGCTACAGCTGGATGAAAATAACACACTTTCGACGGCACGGCTAGCTCTCCCCTGTAACTCTTCAGCAAAGACGCAGAAATATGGCCATGCCCTTTTTTGGAGATTCTGGAGGGAGGGTTGATGGGTTAGTGACGTCTAAAACCCAGCTGTAGTCCTGATCGAGTCGTTTTTGTAGGCATTTACACTTCCTGGTTTTTAAAAGACGATATCTCTGCTTACGTTGAACTTTCAGCGCTGCAACTTTGCAGATAATGTTCATGCACCAACAGCAACATTACACACTATTTAAAATGAAAAAAGTGAAATCGCAATCAACCACCCCTTTAAAGAGCGCGATGGATTGTATGGCGATAGAAGGTCTGTTAAATTCACAGGAGCTAAACCATTTAGGGCTTTATAGGTCAGTAGTAATACTTTGAAATTGATACGGAACTTTATAGGTAACCAGTGTAGAGATGATAAAATTGGTGTTATATGATCATATTTTCTTGACCTAGTAAGAACTCTAGCGGCTGCTTTTGCACTAACTGTAGCTTGTTTATTGAGGATGCAGGACAACCAGCTAATAAAGCATTACAGTAATCTAGTCTCGAGGTCATGAATGCATGAACTAACTTTTCTGCATCAGAAACAGATAGCATGTTACGTAGCTTAGCAATGTTTCTAAGGTGGAAAAAGGCTGTTCTTGTAACATATGAAATATGATTTTCGAAAGTCAAGTTGCGGTCTAGCATAACACCCAGGTCTTTTACTGTGGTGGATAAAGTAACAGGACATCCTTCTAAATTAAAGTTGTATTGTAAGAAATTTTGTGGTAGTTTTTTGGACCAATAAGTAATACCTCCGTTTTATCTGAATTTAATAGCAGGAAATTACCCGTCATCCAGCATTTTATATCTTTTAGACACTCTGTCAAGTTAGATAAGTTAGTGTTTTCATCTGGTCGTGATGAGATATATAATTGAGTGTCATCAGCATAACAGTGAAAATTAATTCCATGTTTTCTTATAATATTACCAAGTGGTAGCATATATATTGAGAATAGCAGAGGGCCTAGGACAGATCCTTGCGGCACTCCATAGTCTACTGATGTTAAATATACTTGTTAAAGAATACTGTCTAACACTTGATGGCTACTCTGTCAAGTCCTCGTCGCCAGTTGGGAACCTGGGTGTGCTCTTTGAATCCAATCTTTAATTCGAAAGTCACTTGTCTAGTATCTGTAAAACCGCATTTTTTCATCTTAAAAATATATCTAAAATTACGTCATATGCTCTCAATTAAAAATGCAGAACAATTAGTTCATGCATTCATGACATCAAGGCTAGATTATTGTAATGCTCTACTGGGTGGTTGCCCTGCACGTTTAATACATAAACTACAGCTGGTCCAAAATGCAGCCGCTTGTTCTTACCAGAACCAGGAAGTATGACCATGTTAGCCCGGTTCTGTCAACATTGCATTTGCTCCCTATTAAACATTGTATACATTTCAAAATATTGCTGATTACTTACAAAGCACAAAATGGTTTAGCTCCCCAGTACTTGAGCGAGCTCTTAACCCATTATAGTCCGTCACGTCTATTGCGATCTCAAAAATCTGTCCAGTTGATAATACCTAGAATATCAAAATCGACTGCTGGCGGTAGATCCTTTTCCTATTTAGCACCAAAACTTTGGAACAATCTTCTTAACATTGTCCGGGAAACAGACAGAGTCTGTCAGTTCAAATCTAGACTAAAAACACATCTCTTTGGCTTAGCATACACATAACACATTATATACTTCTATAATTCAATACTAGGCTGTATAGTTTAGATCAGCCGGAACCGGGAACACTTCCCATAAATCCTGATGTACTTGGTACATCATAAGAAGAATGGCGTCTACGCTAATATTAGTTTCTCTGTTTATCCCGAGGTTTACTGCAGTTCGCCGGATCCAGGCCGTATCCAGATCTGATGAAGGACCATCGCATGGACACGACGACAACGCATCCCTGAAGTGCCAGCCTCTTCAGCCCTGTGAAGGCCTCATTTACTATTCCATCTTGAGGTCAGCCAGTCTGGAAGTTTAGAGTATTTTCTGGTTTTCGTGCAGTCATTGAGTACTTCAAGACCTCTGATCTGAGACATGGCCGCCTCACAGCTGCGAAGGAAGTCAGCGAGTTCTTGAAGTTCCACACTCCCTTTGGAGGTTATCTTGGGCCATGTATCGAGCTTATCTCTGAAAAACTTGGCGATAAGGAATGGGTTGCCATATCTCTCTTCTAGGATGGTCCACGCTGCACAATAGGCTGACTCTTACCCCTTTTCCACCAACAAGAACCAGGTGCTGGTTTAGAGCTAGAGCTAGTGCCGGTTCGGAGTTAGTTCGACTGATGAGCCTCCAAAGAACCGGTTTGCTTTTCCACAGGCTAAAGAGCCAGCACAGAGCCAGGTCTTACGTCACTGTATACGCCTCATCTTTCCCAGCAACGTTAGCGCGGTGGCGCCAAACACAAACACACCAATAAACAATGGCGGACGTTGCTTTGCTATTGATGTTCATGGCTTTGCGGACCTACATCGGCATCCAAACACGGCGGATCCAACATGTTCGCGCGGCTCGCCTTTATTTGTACACACGGAGATTACAAGAGAGAGTAACGGTATGTACATAACATTTATTTTTAACAATAAAAATGCCGTCCATCGTGTCTATCTGCTATTCAAAAATGGCGGTCACAAGTTTCTGTTCGTCTTTTTGGTCACGGTAACCCCGCCCCCAGCCACTGACGTAAGCGGTTCTTACGTCTAGACCAGCAATGATTTGGTGCTACTTCAGAACTTCTTTTACTGGTTCGGAGCTGGTGCTTTGGTGGTCGAAAAACAAAAAAACTATTTGAAACTAGGCTCTGGCTCCGAACCAGCACCAGCTCTGCCTTGGTGGAGAAGGGGTACCCTTACAGAAAAAACACATGAATTTCACATGTTATCACATGTTTTCCACATGTGCCCACATGTGACCACATATGAACAACATGTCATCACATGTGAACAATATTTCACCACATGTGAACAACATGTCACCACATGTGAGTAATGTTCGACCACATGTGAACAACTTCATCACATGTGAACAACATGTCACCACATGTGAACTTAATGGAACACGTGGCACATGTGGAAAACATGTTATAGGTAATAATGTGGAGCTCATGTGAAATATATTTGCACGTTGTAATAGGTTTTAAGATGTGAATTATTTTACCACGTCACAAATACTGTACATTTTTAGCTTCAATAGCCTTATTCACACAAAATGCATAGACCACAAAGCGTATAATGCATGTGTAGGCCTAGGCCCACATTTGCCTACTAATGTGAAAATATTCATGAAAATATTTTAATGATAATGTAGCGTATAGTTTTTAATCAAGTGAGTTTTTGCAATACTTTTATTTCAACACTATTTACCATTTCTAAAGCTATATTATAAATATATTTTACATAATCAACAGTATAATATTTGATATAATCAATAGGCTACTGCTTTCATATTCTATTTACAAGCACTATATATATATAAAGATGTCCTGAAAAGTGCTTTGTAAATAGAATATGAAGGCAGTAGTTTGTGTGTGTAGCCTACCATTGAAAGATAATCTGAAAGCACTATAAAGACTGGCTTTATATAGGCTATTTATATTAAAAATAAAATCAAAAGCAAAGTGATGTTATACAAAATATTGCAAGCACGTTTTCAAATAAAATAAAGTGGATATATAAACTTTTCATTTTAAGTGCTGCATGATTTCGACGTGGTTTAATCAATGCCATGCGCGTGAACTTTCGAGTCTCTCAAACACTGGAGCGGCCAGCGCGCAGAGTTGCCATGGAAACGGCGCGGGACAACTGCTACTGGTAAGCAACAAAACTCCCTCTCTCGGTGTTGTTTCAACTCACGGTTTTTTTCAGGTGAGATGAGTCTCTAAAATCACACGAATAATACTCACAACTGTTTTTGACATTTCTCTTACTTGTAATTGACACGGTTCGGTTAAAATTTTATTTTATAGACATGGTGTAGTGTCTTAGGAAAAAGTCCGTTAGGATCGTTAGGATCTCAACCGTTTTCAGAAGAGGTAACGTTAGCTAATGTTAGGCTAACGTAACGTTAACTCGGTTGAACTTTTATTTATTAAAGTTTGGGCTTTTAATTACCTCTATGTGTCGATGAGATGTTTTGTAAAGGTTTTACTTGGAAGTGAGCTATTTATTTATTTATTTAAAACAAACGTAAACATAACTTATGGGGGATGTTCAGGAGCAAGAAAATTGGCTGAAACTAACGTTAACTTAGCTCAGTGGTAACGTTAAACATATTTTGATTAGCTAAAAAATATTCTGTGATTTCAGTAGTAACAAAATAACCCATAACAGAGAGAAAGCTCCACGACGTCAACATTTCTGAATAAAGCTGCTGCCGGAGAAGTAACGTTAGGACACAGGTGAGCCGAGGAAGCTCATTAAATAACCTCATTTTATTTCTCAATTTTTTGTTTTTAAATTGTTTATTTTAACCCTTGTGCATCAATTTAAAAAAGTTACACATAGCTACATAGAGGACAAAAATGTCCGTGTCCAAAAACTGTCATAAAAATATTATAGATTTATATTTTTTTCCACTTTCACTGGCATCATTTTTTTAACCAGCATCAGCTCTAATCATAATGACCAAACATTCATTAATTTTCAGAATTTTAAACCTTAAAATGCTGGTTTGTTTACATAATGCCACTGTTGTTTTTTTATGAAAAAAAGAAAAATAGTAATTATTTTCAATTTACTAAATTCCAAGCAGAATTTTTTTTCTTTGATTATTACAGCCTTGGATATGTCAATGATTAAGAACAATATTAATTTTGATGCATTAATATTTTTTATGCAGTATCAGATTTAAAAAAAAGCTACCACTTAGGTACATAAAGGACAAAAATGTCCATGTCAAAAAAGTGTCATAAAAATATGATAGATTAATATTTTTTTCCACTTTCACTGACTTAGATTTTTTACTAGCATCAGTTCTAATCATAATTACCAAACATTCATTTATTTTCAGAATTTTAACCCTTTAAATGCCGGTTTCTTTACATAATGCCACTGTTGATGTTTATAAAAAATTTAATAATAATAATAATTTTCTATATACTAAATTCTAAGCAGAATTTTTTTTCTTTAAATATTACAGCCTTGGATATGTCAATGATTAACAATAATATTAATTTTGATGCATTAATATTTTTTATGCAGTATCAGATTTAAAAAAAAGCTACCACTTAGGTACATAAAGGACAAAAATGTCCATGTCAAAAAAGTGTCATAAAAATATGATAGATTAATATTTTTTTCCACTTTCACTGACTTAGATTTTTTACTAGCATCAGTTCTAATCATAATTACCAAACATTCATTTATTTTCAGAATTTTAACCCTTTAAATGCCGGTTTCTTTACAAAATGCCACTGTTGATGTTTATAAAAAATTTAATAATAATAATAATTTTCTATATACTAAATTCTAAGCAGAATTTTTTTTCTTTAAATATTACAGCCTTGGATATGTCAATGATTAACAATAATATTAATTTTGATGCAATCATATTTTTTATGCAGTATCAGATAAATAAAAAAACTACCACTCAGGCCCATAAAGGACAAAAATGTCCATGTCAAAAAAGTGTCATAAAAATATTATAGATTAATCTTTTTTTCCACTTTCACTGACTTAGATTTTTTACTAGCATCAGTTCTAATCATAATTACCAAACATTCATTTATTTTCAGAATTTTAACCCTTTAAATGCCGGTTTCTTTACATAATGCCACTGTTGATGTTTATAAAAAATTTAATAATAATAATAATTTTCTATATACTAAATTCTAAGCAGAATTTTTTTTCTTTAAATATTACAGCCTTGGATATGTCAATGATTAACAATAATATTAATTTTGATGCATTAATATTTCTTATGCAGTCTCAGATAAATAAAAAAAATTACCACTCAGGTCCATAAAGGACAAAAATGTCCATGTCAAAAAAGTGTCATAAAAATATTATAGATTCATATTTTTTTCCACTTTCACTGACTTAGATTTTTTACTAGCATCAGCTCTAATCATAATTACCAAACAGTCATTAATTTTCAGAATTTTAACCCTTTAAACGCTGGTTTCTTTACATAATGCCACTTTTGTTTTTATAAAAAATTATAATAATAATAATAATACAAATATTCCATATACTAAATGCTAAGCAGGTTTTTCTTTAAATATTACAGCCTTGGATATATCACTGGTTAACAACAACATTAATTTTGATGCATTCATATTTTTATGCAGTATCAGATAAAAAAAAAATAAAAAAAAATACCACTCAGGCCCAAGTCACTCAGGCCCAAGTCAAATCATTGATTTATTACTCCTATTATCCTCCAAAGTTTTTACTTTTTTGATAGAATATACCTTATTTTGCTCTATAAATAAAGCAAAAGTACAAGATCACTTTGAACAAGAACTGAAGTCAACTCTTCATCCTCACTTTCACATGTGTTCACTAGATCCAGAGCTTCCCTTGCTGTGAAACGTCTCATCTTGCAAACAATGAAATGACAAGGCCCTCAAGCATCACATTTTTATAGGTTTGGCTGTGAGAGCACTTGTGTCAACTAAAATCTACCAGACAAAAAAATCACCATTTTCTCGAGGTGAAAACATAAAAAATAATCACTTTTGATTTATGCAAGGTGTTGTGGGGCCTCTAAACTTCTACATCAAAATCAAGCTCACCTTTTACCTTTGAATAAAAACAAAAACAAAAACAAAGTGCAAGCAAGTAATAAGAAATGTGTTTAAATGAAAAAAAGTAACTTCAGTAACTTTTTGACCTTTTCAGTTTTCACATGCAGGGTCTGTGACTCTGCCAAGGGTATGACTCATTTACATGGGGTGGGATTTGTGTTTTCCAGTACAATATAATTTCTTTCTTTCAAAATGTTCACACACACACACCTAAAAATTTCAGTACACACATACTAACCACACTCTGACAACCATACCAACACACCCACACAATTATAGCTTCATAATTTATCTAATTGGCTCTATAGTATGCATAAGCCGAAAACAGCAGAAAACAACAATAAAGTGATAATTTGCTTTATATGCCAAACCTGAAAAAATGGCACCATCTGATAAAAAATAGTAAAAATTAAAATTTTGAAGCCTTGCCAACAGAACGAAAGCCTGTTAAGAAAGATTGCATCATTTTATAGTTGAATGGCACTGGGATTAAAAATCGCAGTTTTAATGGGTTTCAATGGGGACATTTTTGTCCAAAAGGCGCTAAGTGGGTGTATTTTTTTTACCTAGTGCAAAATAAATTTTTTAAAGTAAATGAAGGTGAAATATTAAAATTCCAATAAAAATACACACCTGTGGCAAATTTTATGCAGTTAGCATTAACACAGCCAAAGTTATCAAAAAAACAAAACTGAAAAGGACAAAAATGTCCATAAGGATGCACAAGGGTTAAGAAGGTTTTGACATCCAAACGAAGTTACACTGTATGAGCAAAATTAAATGAATAATACATCCAAAAACAAATTCTGTTATCCTAGTTAAGAAATTATATTCTGTATATTCTTTAAATTCTTTCTCTTTTCTGCATTTCACCTCGGCTGTAGCTTCTTTCCTTTTAATAAACCTGGCATTGCATTGTTGGCTCAGTGACAAATGGCTTGTTGTGTTCCTAGATCTTTCAGTGCTGATGCCCTGCACCATAGCAGAGTAGAGCTGATCATCATCTCTTAAGCACTATTGATGAACCATATGATTAGTAAGTCAAACGCCAAACATACAGTAATGTCAAACATACACTAATTGTCTTGGTACAAATGTTTATGTCTCTTGTGTTCAGCCTCAGCCAAAAAAAAAAACATTAAAAACAATAAAATTGTGAAGTAATATAAATAAATAAAAAACTTTTTTCTATGTGAATATATTGTAAAATGCAATTAATTCCTGTGATCAAAGCTGAATTTTCAGCATCACAGCTTCACATCATCCTTCATAAATTATTCTAATATGACGATTTGATGCTCAAAAAACATTTATGATTATTATCAGTGTTGAAAACAGTTGTGCTGCTTCATATTTTTGTGTTTTTCAGGATTATTTGATAAATAGAAAGGTTAAAATAACAGCATTTATTTGAAACAGAAATCCTTACTCTCTCTTTTGGTCAATTTAATGCATCCTTGCTGAGTAAAAATATGAATTTCTTATTTTTTTTCTATTTATTTTTAAATCTATCATTGACCTCAAATGTTTGAACATTAGTGTAAACTGCCCTTCTTATGCCTGTGGTCTATTTAACAATGAATCCTGGAGGGGGGGAAAATGGTTTAAACTGTTACAGTGGTTTACACAAACACATTAATCAGCACAACTGTTTTCAACATTGATAATAATCAGAAATGTTTTCGATGTTTACATGGTTAGAATGTATAGTATTCAAATATAAAAAACACTGACTCGTTAGGTCATGTTTTCTCATTAAAGTCAGATGATTTCCTATTAATTCAATAGAATATGGTGACTTCAATTTACATGACGTCATGAGCAATCAAGTCATTTCTATAGTTCAGTGAGTAGTGCCCAGCATATCTAAGTCCACTAAAGGAGATTTCTCGCATTTTACCCCAAAACTCTGGAATAACTATGAAGGTAAAAGAGTAACAAGACTCGAGCATAATACTTGTATGCTAAAATTTACACTCACAGCTCCAACGTATAAACCTCACCTAATATGCAATAACGTTGAAAAGATCACGGTTTCTGTCCTGACGAAGATTTTTTTCTTTCTTTTTTTTTCTTTGCAGAACAAGTCTGTGACTGACTTAATGAACCCAGTTGCTTTGGATCATGCTCAAAGATGTATGGGTTACAAAAAGTTAACCAGAACTCTTATGGACTCCATCTTCTCTTTCGAAGAGATGGCAGCATGGACGGAAAAAAAAAGGGGTTGTTGGTGAAAAAAGAGCCTTGACCTACAAAAGGTGCAGCTAATAATTGGTAAGCATGTCTGAATATCTTTTATCAATAGTTATTATATATGACAAGCGCTGAGCGTGTCAGTCAGCGCCAGTTATAGCGTGGAAAGCACAGTTTGAATCTGGCAGTTATGTCACGTCATGTCAAACTTGTTTGCAAATTTTAATGTAATCAATCTCATTTCTTACAGACCATGTCAAAAAGAGGCACCCAGGCATCGGAGGCACTGAGATCAAGGTCTGCATGGCACAAAAGTTAAAAGATCTGAGGAGACGAGCAGAAAGGTAATATTCGCGAAACCGACATGTGCAGGACTCAGTTTATTCCTCAGTCTATATTGTGATCTATTCACAAACTGTCAATAGTGTTTTTTATAAAAGAGACGCACCACTCTTATTTAAGCAAGAACGGCATTGCTGTTCGCCAGCATTTTTTGTTTCCATATCATATTTACGTAAAACGTTTAAAGAGATAGTTCACCCAAAAATGAAAATTCTGTCAGTAATTACTCACTCTCATGTCGTTCCAACCCCGTAAGACTTCCGTTCATCTTCGGAACACAAATTAAGATATTTTTGATTAAATCTGAGAGCTGGATCACTCCTCCATAGGCTTCTAAGGGATTGAAACTTGACAGCCCCGAAAAGTTATTAATATTAAAGAAATCGTTAAAATAGTCCAAGTGACTACAGTGGCTCAATCTAAAGTTTATCAAGCGATGAGAATACTTTTTGAGTGTAAAAAACAAACTAAAATAGCGACTTTATTCAAGTATTCTCTTTGGGCCTGGAGATTTCACGTAGTGTAATTGCGTAACGCTTCTGGTTGAACGTCACATGCATCACACACATGACCAGCATCGGTCAATAGTGAGCCTACGTGTGACGTAGAACCCACAAGTGCTGCGCTGTTACACTACGTCAACAGCTTAGGAGAATGACATAGAAGAGAAGAGATGGTTGAATAAAGTCATTATTTTTGTTTGTTTTTGCGCGCAAAAAGTATTCTCGTCGCTTTATAAACTTAAGATTGAGCACTGTAGTCACTTGGACTCTTTTAATGATTTCTTTAATAACTTTTCGGGGCTGTCAAGTTCCAATCCCTTAGAAACCTATGGAGGAGTGATCCAGCTCTCAGATTTAATCACATTCATTTGTGTCCCGAAGATGAACGAAAGTCTTACGGGGTTGGAACAACATGAGGGAGAGTAATTACTGACAGAATTTTTGGGTGAACTATCCCTTTAATGACATAATAACATTACAAATTAATAATAATTAATTATTAAGCCCCGTCCACTTTAGGCTTCAAAAAAGCTTTTCAAAAACCTACGGGTGACGTCACGGACACTACGTCCATATTGCTTTACAGTCTATGGTTTGCACTGCCCTAATCTTTGATCTTTTTCTATCCCAAAACAGGATGCCTGCTGCAGGAGACACAGAGGACTGAGACAACACACTTTCACAAATGCACACCCCACACACACATACACACACACACGCACACGTATATACACCTGCTTTTTTTGCGGCTTTTTATGCATTTATGTATATTTTTATTATGGTTTTGCTTTGTTTTTTTAAACATTCAATTTGTATTGCATATTTTGAAATGAAATAAAAAAGTAAATTTGAATTATTTTGTTTTAATGTTGGGAAACATTAGGCTATAGACCCTACACAAGAACATGGTAGGCCTACCGTTTTCTGCGGTATATTGCTTAATGATTTTTACATGGATTTCACATGAAGTTACAGGTTTACATGGTGTGTAGCTTTAACATGGATTGTTGATGGGTTTCAAATGTCATTCCATGGGTTTCACATGAGATATTTTACATTTCACATGATATCTCATGGGTTTCACATGTGATTAAATGTTTCACATGGGAATTTTACGTTTCACATGCAATCCCATGGTTTTCACATGGGTTTCACATTTAATCACATGGGTTTCACATGTAAGCACATGGGTTTCACATGCAATCACATGGGTTTCACATGCAATCACATGGGTTTCACATGTAATCACATGGGTTTCACATGTAATCACATGGGTTTCACATGTAAGCACATGGGTTTCACATGCAATCACATGGGTTTCACATGCAATCACATGGGTTTCAACATGCAATCACATGGGTTTCACATGTAATCACATGGGTTTCACATGTAATCACATGGGTTTCACATGTAATCACATGGGTTTCACATGTAAGCACATGGGTTTCACATGCAATCACATGGGTTTCACATGCAATCACATGGGTTTCACATGCAATCACATGGGTTTCACATGCAATCACATGGGTTTCACATGCAATCACATGGGTTTCACATGCAATCACATGGGTTTCACATGTAATCACATGGGTTTCACTTGTAAGCACATGGGTTTCACATGCAATCACATGGGTTTCACATGCAATCACATGGGTTTCAACATGCAATCACATGGGTTTCACATGTAATCACATGGGTTTCACATGTAATCACATGGGTTTCACATGTAATCACATGGGTTTCACATGCAATCACATGGGTTTCACATGTAATCACATGGGTTTCACATGCAATCCCACAGGTTTCACATGTAATCACATGGGTTTCACATGTAATCACATGGGTTTCACATGTAATCACATGGGTTTCACATGTAATCACATGGGTTTCACATATAATCACATGGGGTTTCACATGCAATCCCACAGGTTTCACATGTAATCACATGGGGTTTCACATGTAATCACATGGGGTTTCACATGTAATCACATGGGGTTTCACATGTAATCACATGGGGTTTCACATGTAATCACATGGGTTTCACATGTAATCACATGGGTTTCACATGTAATCACATGGGTTTCACATATAATCACATGGGGTTTCACATGCAATCCCACAGGTTTCACATGTAATCACATGGGTTTCACATGTAATCACATGGGTTTCACATGTAATCCCACAGGTTTCACATGTAATCACATGGGTTTCACATATAATCACATGGGGTTTCACATGCAATCCCACAGGTTTCACATGTAATCACATGGGGTTTCACATGTAATCACATGGGGTTTCACATGTAATCACATGGGGTTTCACATGTAATCACATGGGAAAATGTTCCAAAAGCACACGTTTCCCATGTGCAAATTACCTTTAACATGTGCAAAGCACATGTGTTCCACATATTTCACATGTTAAATTTCACATGTGCAAAATCACATGTCCACGTTGTCACATGGGATCACATGTGTTTTTGCACATGTGAAACTCATGTGGTTTTTCTGTAAGGGTATCTGTGCCTAGCAGGAAGTAGCTTTCAATGGCCTTTTTGGCTGGTCCACCCACATACTTTCGCAGATAGTATATTTTTTCTTCAGCTGGTATGTTTTTCCTGTCAATAAGGGTCTGAAAGGAGACTTTCCAGCCATTGAATCTGAGTGGGTCGACGTTGAACATTGTTGGTTCAGGTACGGGAAGACGACTCGCAATGGTGGACTCTGCGAATGCTCTAACAAGAGCTGCAGTATTGTCTTCTTGTCTTGGTTGTGTTAAAGATTGAGGTGGGGGAGCGATGCTGCAATAGGCTACTTTCATGCTTGACTTCCTCATTCTCCTTCAGAAGGACACATTGATGGAGCAGGCCAAATATTTCTTCATCTGAGCATTTACTTTGATCATATACTTGCCGTCTCGCCTTAGCAGCCTTTAGCTTCTTAATTGTCTCCAGTCTTTCTAGTTGTCTGCGCTTAGCTTCCAGCACCCTTTGTCTTTCTGCATTTTCAGCCTCTTGTTTGGCTTGTAAATTGGCTGCTTCAGTTTTGAGCCTTTCAAGTTCTTCGATATGACGTTCTTGCTCTAGCAGTCCCTTTAAAGTGGCTTCATTGGCAGGAGCTTCAGCAGCAGTATCTTGTCTTGCAGAAGACTGGCTTTAACGGGATGTTCTTCTTGAGTTATAGCTCGAGAATGAGCAGGCGACTCGGTGCCGTGAGAGTTTATGCTTACCCTGTCTGAGGCTGCAGCTTTAATTACAGACTCTGTTGCTTTCACCCCTTGTTCTTCACCACCCATTGTGTCTAGAAGAGCCATTGGAGTCTGGATGACTGTTATTGTTACTGCTTCGTGTGTCTTGGTCAGGAATATCAATGTGCCTTAAATCTTTATAAACAACGTTCAGATTATCTGAGGCGTTGCTTATCTTAGTGATGTTGTCACGCAGCAGGTTGTTTGAGCATTGTCCACTCAGCGCTTGTTTGATGTCCTTAGCGATAGCCTTCCACTTCTCGTAGCTCACACTGAAACGGTGTGCAAATCTTCTTACTTGCTCATCGTGCAGTTCTTGACCCTTTTCTGTAGACTTACAGACTCTTCGGCTTTTTTTGTGGCTCTTGTGAGGAAGTGTGGTTATCATCTCCTGTGCCTTCAGCAGCTTGTGGTTGCATTTCTGCGCAGAGCTGCTGTACGTCTTCACCTGCACCCTCTTTTTCACTCTCAAAGAAAATCTCAGACTCTGACATTTTACTTAATTTACTTTAGTTTGGTTTAAATCTAAACTTGCTTTTAGTTGAGTAATTACCTTGTTTACAATAATCTCAGCTAGGTTTAACATAGCCTAAACTCAACTGAGAAGTTATTTTAATCTGATATATGAATACTCAGCTTTTCACTACTTGCAGCTAAATTCACTTGATTATCCAAAATAAACTGTATACTCAAAGACTATAACAGTTGTATTTGTTAACAGTACAAACAGCTATAACACGTACTTTGCAATCTATGGAGCTATGGTATTGTCTGATAACTTGTTTTAGTTATATATGGCCTTATTTAAAACTTAAATCACCACAAGTGAAATTTAAAACAAACCAAAAAAAAAAAATTAGCTCTTAGTTAAACTTATACATGTACCATCTTAAGTAATAATCATTCACCTTTAAATGCCTAAATATTACCAATTTTGACTTACTCTTAAGTACTAATAGTTCTTATTAATATTTACAACATACTCATCAGTAGACACAATATCAACACAGTAGCAATATCAATGAACTTCAATTTGAAAAGGTAAGTAAACAAAACAACATTCACTTGTTATAAAAATACGACATGAAGAGTCTTCTGATCAGCATGGGAATGGAGGATGTGTTTGACGAGACGAAGGTGAATCTTTCAGGCATGTCTTCCAACAACGACCTGGTGGTGTCGAAGGTGATCCATAAAGCCTTTGTTGAAGTCAACGAGGAAGGAACCAAAGCGGCTGCAGCCACCGGCACCGTCTCGAAGTTATATTGTTATATCAAACCACAGGTCTTCAACGCAGACCATCCTTTCCTTTTCTTAATCCGACACAATCCATCCAAGAGCATTTTGTTTGACGGACGCTTCTGCTCTCCATGAGTGAGTCCTGCTGCATGAGACGCTTCCAGCTAGTTTAAGTTAAATTAACAGAATTAAATTGTTTCAAATAAAATGATTTTGCTTTAAATACAAATAAATCCTATCAGTGTAAGTGGGACTTGCATTATAATTACTTGAAATACATTAATTCTTAACGATAATAACCCTGATTTAAAATAATTATCTAAAACCATAAATGTTATTTAAAAATAAAATAAACATTAACTGACATAAAAATAAAATAGAAAAAAAACTTAATTTCAGCTAGGAAGGAAAATCTCTCATTTTCAATTAGTTTAGGTTGAAATTGTTTAGTTTACGTTGAAATTGTTTAGTTTAAGATATTTTTTTTTATTAAAATTTAAACAAAATATATGAAAAGGAAAATATTAACAAAAACTATAATAGTATATCAATGATACTAAAATATCAACCGCATGGATGCATTTTGTTGAAATGATGTGTATTCAAGCATAATAATTAGGTAGGCCTATTTTTACATTCAAAGTAATAGATTGTTTTCTGTTTATGATTGAAGAAATAAAAAGTATTGCAGTTGTCTGAAGTGAATCTCAGAGACTCATTCAGGTTGTGGTTTTGGACGCAGTTTGAGTCACTTCCGTGTTGGTTTTAAGAGAGAGGCAGGTAGGTTGCTGTTTCCTCCAACACACGTTGAAAACACACGTTCCTCCAACACACGTTCATTGTTCCTGCTGAATACTCGTCTAGGTAATGCTTTTTATTTAACTTCTCTGTTTGTTAGAAGTACTTTAATAAACTGTACTGAGTAAACAGGTCTAATAGAACAGATTTGTACACAGTTATGTATGTGTAATGGTGAAAATTATGCAAACTGTTAAATTACTGTTTTGATTTTAACAAAACTGATGTCATTTGAGAGATAAAGCACTGATTGACTGTTTGTTTCTTTATAGGAAATGACAACTGAACTGAGCAATGCTGTGTTTGGGATTTAATTATTTTCACATTGTTATGCTGATCACATCTCTCTCTCTCTCCTGCTTTCTAGCTTGTGAAAATGGAGTCTTTGTCTGCAGCAAACACACAGTTCTCCCTCGACCTGTTCAAGAAGATCAGCGAAGGAAACGCATCAGGAAATGTGTTCTTCTCTCCTGTCAGCATCTCCTCGGCTCTGGCCATGGTGTCGCTCGGTGCAAGAGGAAACACAGCGGCTCAGATGATTAAGGTGATCTCACACAATATACTTTAAAAAGAAGGTGACGGGAAAGTAGACTGAGTCAGAGGCACCAGGAAGTGACTCAAGCCTTTGAACAAGCTTAAAATGCGTTCCAGATTTTAAAGGGGTCATGAACTGAAATGTCTTTAAATGGGTCATGAACTGTGCATAAGACTGACATGACACTGTCATAAACATGACATAACACCTGTCATGAACATGAAGGAGTCTTTATGAATGTTTATGACTGTTGTCATTAAGTGTTATTCGGTAAATTATGACACTTTTAATGCAAAGTTGACATTGTTTAAAATGTCTTTGTTATGACAACTTGACAATAACAAAGATAGAAATGTCTTTGTTATGACAACTTGACATTAACCAAGAAATCATAACCTGTCAACCTGTCACAAATATGTCATAACAGGTCTAATTATCAAACTTAAAGATGTTATTTAGCTTTGCGGTGACATTACATTACCCTGTCATTTGTGGTTGGTTTTGACTTTGGCCGTCATGACACCATTATAACTGTGTCATGAATATTTTACTTGTCCTCAAGTAAAGTGGAACATATTGTACTAGTTATAAATGTGTTCTGTCATGTTTATGACAGTGTCATGTCAGTCTTATGCACACCCCTTCAAATAAAGTGTTACCGATTTTTACACCAAAAATTGTCAACATAAAAGGCATTTTTCCGCTCACTCCTTAGGAGTATTACCACTACTGTATAGCCTACATGGGTGATGCATCTGTATGTTTTTTTGTATATGAAGATACAACGTAATGGTACCCTCTGCTGGCGCTGCGTGTTCAGCTCTTCCAGCTTCCACTCTTTCCCCTCAACTTCCAGGATGGGCAGAAGCATCATTATATCCCCATACATTATATACTATGCTCTAGTTCTGTATGCTTTAAAAAGGTTCAAACAGTCCTATATGTCTGAGAATCTCTCAAACTGTGATATTTACTAGTTGTTGATATTTACTGGTCGTTGATCATCATATTTGTTACATTTAAAAAACACATTCTCTACTGTTTCTAAAACATGACACTCATCACACATACCATTTCTGTCAGAACCACTATCGTTAAATACGATTGACAATTAGCATACAGTTTGGATTGGCGGTATGCGAGAACTCCCTGTGGTGGAAACTTCCAGTACACACAGAATTAAGCAACACATGTCATTAATACAGCTGGATGGTTTAATGCAGCAAACTTGAATCTGATACTTATATATATTTAGGCACAAATATGTAGGTTTGCAAAAACTGCGTACACCGACACCTGTCAATGATGCAATAACCGTTTTATACTTGGTTGTAGTTTACTTCTGTAGAAACCAAGAAAATACAATTATTATTATTTTTGTATACACTACCCCCGACACGACTGATGCTGATAGAATGGTTAATACATCCTGATGTTAGCGGCATATGTTTAGCACTATAGATATAATTTAAAGGGCACCTATTATTGATTTTTGAAAATTGCCCGTCATGTAGTGTGTAGCATAGATCTAAGTGAACGAAAACATCCTGCAAAGTGAAAATGAAAGTTCACCGTTTACAAAGTTATTGTCTCTCAAAAGTAAGAGTCGACTCTGAGTCGCTGATATGAATCGTTCGACGAACGATGCTTTTTCTCTAACTTTATGACGTCACCTGTACAAGTTATTTGAATAAGATACGCCCACTCATTGCGTTCGGAGACGCCAGGGAAAACTAACATCATGTCGACGAGACGCTGTGTTTTGAAGTGCGGCGCAAAAGCAAACTTTTTTCATCTGCCCAATGAGGAGCATTTGAAGACTAAGTGGCTACAGTTCATATATACAACTATACCACAGAAGTATAGCCGAACCTTGTTGTGTTCATATATACAACTATACCATAGAAGTATAGCCAGAACCTTGTTCTGTGTTCAGGTCATTTTGAAGATGATTGTTTCACAAAACTAAATGCTATAAAGTAGGCTATGGATTTGCGAGCCGGCTGATACTGCAGGAAGGGTCAGTACCGAGTTTATTTGGATCAGCTTCCTTCTTCGAATCACAACCTGTAAGTATTATTAATATTAATTGTTGCTTTTATGTTTTATGTATCATGCTCAAAAATTATTTTGTGTGTTGTGTACGCACAGCGCAGCTTCTAGGTCTTCAATGTCAATTGTATTGAAATATGTGAAGTGCAGGGCTCTCAAGTGTCACGCATTGAGCGTGACAGTCAGTCATTTCGGTCTTTTGTCACGCTCTCCCGCCACACATTGTATTTCTCACGCTGAAAAATATTTGTAATATATTTAATATGCCACAGCGCCCAAACTCTGGCCGCGCCGCTCTCACTGTGGAACCGGCAGGAATCAAGCGCGTCTCCTCTGGTGTTGTTCATCTGGTGTTGTTAGCCAATCAGAAAATAGCACTATTGTATCTGGGTAAGATTTAACGCAACAACCAATGACACCCCGTCGGCTCGGTGTCACTCCTTTGGGCTATGGTAGCTAACATATCACCGCAGATTAGCGTCACGCAAAGGCGGGGTTTGGAAAAAATGACTCGCTAAACGATTCATATGGGAGTCGGTGAGCAAATCAGGTAAAAATAAATGCATATTATAAGACAACACAAGTGTTTTTTGTCATTTCATGCTTGTAAAACTGTTGTTGGGGACTCCCAGAACAATATTAGGAACATTTTAAATGCCATAATAGGTGTCCTTTAATGAGGGAAGCATCAGCCCAGCTGGAGCAAGCAAGGACACATTGCAACAAGTGTGTTGCTGTAGCCAATTTACCAATTGTATGGGATCTATTGGGGAAGCTTACACACCTAGAAGCAGCAAAATCTGATACAACAAGCATGTTTCATAATCACGGAACAATTACTAATTAGTGTAGTTTGGCATTAATTTTTATTTCCTAACTACCGCTAGCTGCATGAATCTGTGCTGCATAGTACTAAAATCACTGCATGTGCAACGCGAGCAGTTGCCAATAACAACAGATAAGTAAAGCACATTTCCAATATGATCGCATAAGCCTAGTAAGAGCATAATGAAAATGACTAGATAAGCCAAAGCACACAGATAGCATTAGCAACAAGCATGTTGCCCATATCCTGATAGCTTTTAACAATGAGCATTAAAAAGGAACTTGGTTTAGCTTAGTTAAGACTTTCAGAGATGAATGGAGAGTGAACCACGTCGAGTCCAATAATGCAGCGATGCGAGCAGCAATGCAGACTGAGGTCACTTCAAACCAGGCAGTTTATGATCGATGCGGCGAAAATTTGTGAACTTGAACACAAAATAAATTAATCTTTTGCGGAACGAATTCCTTTCCCGATTGTATGATTCCTTATGAGATGATGCGGTTTGCCTGCCGAATTACTCCATTTAATTAGCTCCTGAGAAACGCGATAGCTGCTGATACTACTGAAGGAGCTTATGTATACAGTAATAGGCGTCGTATTCATATAGTGAGACGTGGATCAGCTGAGAGTCAGCTGACGCGAGCTTGACTAACGTGACCGGCCAGAACTGACGCTACGCTTGATTTTCATGCTTCCCCATTATTGCAGGTGTTGACTTCAATCCTGTGTGCTTTTTCCTACCCTCTTTTTAGCCTCTTTCACTCAAGAAAGAGTACAGATATTCATGTTTAAGACTCTGGTAAAAGTTGAAGTACACTTTTTCACTTAAAGTAACACTATGTAGTTTTTCAACCTTCATAATATATTTCCAAGACCCTTGTGATGGTACATAGACTTAAAATAAGTTAAATGACACCATAGACTGCCATAGCCTGACGTGGTCTGTATCGCTTTTACTGGCACTATGTAACTTCGGGTTTCGGGTAGGAACCCGTGCACAAAAAGAACTACAAAATTCGACTGCTTTACGTCAAGCGCTACAATAGTCATTATTTCGTTTTTCTTCGTTTCTGATGTCGCAATACATTCTCCTTTCATGAAATCATGTAACATACTCTACCTTGTCTGTGGACATCGTTCATTCTAAAGCCGGTGCTGGATAAACAGCGAGTGTGGGTGCGACGGTAGGCTAAATTATTTACGACAGCGGTAATGGACAATTTCGTTTCCAACCAGTAGGGCGACCGAAGAGGAAAAGTTACTTGGTGTTACTTTAAGGTAAAATAAAGTATGGGCTCTACTTAAGTAAAAAGTAGCCATTGCTATAATACCCGTTTTAGTGTCGCGCTGGTAACTGGACCTCACATCCTATTAATGCTTTAATACAAAATAACTTACAAATCTAATTTTGTTAGCTAATGAATGTATCTGTTATGAAGTTGGAAGGTGAACCCAGGCGCAGACAGCAAATAACTCCAAACAAGGTTTATTGACAATGACAGAAAAACAAAACCCACGATGGGGCAAAACAAGACAATATAGACTAGACTAGACAAAGACTCAGACGATTAACTAACAGCTAGGATAAATACTTCTTACAAGACAAGACTTTCAACAGGTAACTCACAGCTTGTTTCTCACAAAGTAGACAAGGTAAGATAGACAATGTACCGACACAGGACAGCAAACACAAGGGGATAAAATAAGGAGATTAATCAAGACATAACAGGTGACACAGATTAATTAATGATGACTAAACAAGGGTAACAAGGGGGCGGGGTAAGGTGACGAGACAACGCAAGCACATGGCCCAAACACAAGGCCATGTGCTTGCACACAAAACATGGGTCTGTCATGATCCTGCCACAATACAAGAAGAATACTAGATGGCAGAATCATGACAGTATCCAGACTGAAGAATCATCATATAGAACACAATCAGAGAAAAGACTACGCTGATGGAGTTATACTGTACATTTTATTTAGTACAAACAGAAAGAAAATTAGAATACAAGCATAATTTACACGTCACCTGGTTTACCGGTTTTACAGCATATGGAAACTATCTGACTTAACCTGTCAGGTTTCAGATGACCGCTTAATACTGGAGAAATTAACAGCAGAGTACACATTTCCATAATAAAAAAGAAAAACTATTTATTTAAAGCAGTACTGCTCAAATTGGTGACATGACTGATAACAGACACATACATAAGACTATTCACTGGCCTATTAAACAATTTGTCCTAAAGACTGAATATTAATGTGTGTGCCATCAGCACTAGCAACATGTGGCAACATCCCTTATACAACACAGGAAAAATGCTTAGCCCCTCCAAAATCTGAACCCGTGTGAATCACTACAAAAACTGGACATTAACTGTCATACACAACCTTTAAATGCTTTCATTCAACAGGGAATTCTTGAAAGCCAGCATTTTGTGCTTTTTATGTTGACACAATTAGCTGCGAATCGCCAGGAATCCTTTTTAATGCAGACAATTACATAATCTCTCTCATATATGGCCATGCGTGATCAGGAATGTCTATTCTCAGTCAATATCGCCAACTCCCTCCGTCTCATCCATAACGTAAATCATTGTTCTTGTTGCCTTCTCCGTGGGAGATTATAGTACGTCTGTGGTGCGTGATAGTCTTTTACTTTTACTTTTAAAATTATACACCAATGGGGGAGTCATGTTTTCTGTTGAAAAAGGCGCACAATGACAAGAAATACTATTAATCATGCCACCAAATACAGATTAGAATTAAAGTAATGAGCCAGGTATGAAAATGTAAGTAGAAAGTACAGATACAGTATTTGCATCAAAAGTAAGAGTGAAAGTAAAAAGTTTTGAAGTACTGATAGCAGAAAAAATCGACTTAAGGACAGTAACGGACTATTTGTACATCGTTACTTCCCATTTCTGTACATAGCATTTACATAATATATATGTAAAAATGCTTTCACAAACGGATAAATTGTTTTTCCTGAATGAGATCTAATCTGTAGCTGCGTCTGAAATCACATACTGTCTGAGTATGTACTACATTTGAATTTACTTCGTCTGCATTAAAAAGTGTGTTATATGAAGTGTGAATGTGTAGTATGTATAAAAATGCAGACGTACTACATCCGCCATGTTGTTACTGTCATGTGTCAACAGCGTCAGTTGGTCATTCATAAATGCAATTCATAAATCTTCTCCCGTGGCCTCATAGGATAGTAAAGTGTCCATTGAATGCACACTTCAGAATCTTGGATTTAGTAGGTTATCCATAGGGGACTTTTCACCAACCCGGGATAAACAGTAAAGTGCCAGCAATTAATCACTCTTTCCACTCATTTAATTATCAAAGGCCTGAAGGCCAAAAACAACAAAGAATGTGTTTGAAATCCTCAGTTCTTCATTGTCTTTTCTGGACCATTTTAAACTATTCTAATGAGCATTTGAGAAATGCACATAATATGTTGAAGTTATTTTTATTAATTCTACCATAACGATGCTGTGTAGGTCCTGGGCTTTAACAATGAACCACCAATGATGCAGCAAACCCAGAATCCTCAAACACCTGCTGAACTCAAGGTTTCGTATGAATATTTACATCAAACACTAACCCAGTTAACAGGGAACGTTCTCAGAACTTTAGCTAAAATTCTGTCAAGGTTCTGTTGCATGAACAGCTGTATTTACTGTAGACATGCATGTATCCTTTGGGTTAGTCTTTTTCTATTGATTGAATCTGATAATGTTGATGGAAACAGAAATGTCCAGAGGAAAAACCTGAGGACCAAATTCATTCCAGCTTCAACATGTTCATGAGAGAGCTGAACAAACCAGGAGTCCCGTATATGTTGAGTCTTGCCAACCGCCTCTACGGAGAGCAATCCTACCAGTTTGTTGAGGTAAGAATCGGTTTATTCACTGGAGGTTCTGGAAATTTTCTCAACTCATTAACACCTTAATTGGTTTGCTATGTAACAGAAATTCCTCAATGATGCAAAAAGCTACTATGAAGCCGGACTGGAGAAGGTGGACTTCAAGAACAAATCAGAGGCTGCTCGTGTCAACATCAACAAATGGGTGGAGAAAAAAACACAAGGTGAAATCCAGCATAAAATTCTCAATTTGAAACTTATTCTACCCTCTTACAAATAAAAGTTATTTCATGTTTTTTGCAGCACTTTAGATTCAGCAAAAATGTCTTTTCGTGGGCCATGTTTGGCTTCCCGGGTTCTTGAGTTGAGCTAAATGATAAAAATATCAAACCAACCAGTTCATATCACTCCTCAAACTAAACAATATCCATTTGTATTTTAGAGAAGATCAAGGACTTGGTGCCACAGGGAGCCGTCGGTGGGATGACTAAACTGGTTTTGGTGAATGCCATCTACTTCAAGGGAAACTGGGAGAAGAAATTCCCAAAGGAATCCACCAGAAATGGGCAGTTTAAGCTGAATAAGGTAAGAATTCAAGCTCTTTTTTAATATTATTTTAATACTATTTATAAGAATCATAATAAAATGATGAAAAAGGGGTTATAATGTGTTTCCATTTATGTTTGGCAGAATCAAATTAAACCAGTGAAGATGGTGTATCAAAAGGCGTACTTTCCTCTGGCCTCCATCCCAGAGATCAACAGTCAGGTTCTGGAGCTGCCGTATGTCGGGAAGAATCTCAGTATGTTGATCATCCTTCCTAACGAGATGGAAGACGACACCACTGGCCTTCAGAAGGTGAGACACCACAGATTGGTCATTTTTATTTTTTTTAGCAAGTCTTTTTGTAAAGACGTCTACCTTTGCTCATGCTTCACGTGTTTTTACTGTGAAATCTTTACTAATATTTATAAAGTACACAAAATAATAACTTTAAACAAAAATTGATGAACACTTGACTGAGGTCTGGACTGAAGCAACTTAGTTTTACTGGTTTATCAGGATTTTGATGAGCATTTATTTGTTCATCTCAATCATCATTGTATTGCGTTGCATTATATATTATATATGCACTTAAATATCATCTTACTAAGACATATTATTAGTAGATATAGAGTGGCGATTGATATTATATGTGTTTTATGTCGTCTGCTATACTGTTATAAAGATCTCAATAATTTAGATTACAAGCTATCAGAATTTTATCTTGCCTTTTGGCCATATAAAATTCAGCATCTGCACCAAATTACATATTTTTGCTCATGGGCCTGTGAATAAAATCATATAAAATAAAGTTACTGTCTCCATGACTCCATTTGCCAATCCAAACTCAAAAAAATATTCGTCACATCATTGATTCTGTACAAACAGACCCCGGATTATGCAAATAAACACACATTAACATGTCTCACTTTATTATCCAGCTTGAAAAGGCACTGACCTACGAGAAGCTCATGGAGTGGACCAAACCCAGGAAGATGATCCTAGAGGAGGTTCGAGTGTCTCTGCCTAAATTCAAGATGGAGGAAACGTATGACATGAAGAGTCTTCTGATCAGCCTGGGAATGGAGGATGTGTTTGATGAGGAGAAGGTGAATCTTTCAGGCATGTCCTCCAACAACGACCTGGTGCTGTCGAAGGTGATCCATAAAGCCTTTGTTGAAGTCAACGAGGAAGGAACCGAAGCGGCTGCAGCCACCGCCACTGTCTCTTATTATGGATCCTCAGTGTGCTTTTCCCCTCCCTCAAAAACCTTTATTGCAGATCACCCTTTCCTTTTCTTCATCCGACATAATCCCTCCAATGTCATTCTGTTTTATGGTTGCCTCTGTTCTCCTTGAAGATAGTGATGATGACATGATAATTCTAGATGACTGTGTTCCTCTGATAAATAAAATCATTAGAAAATAATTGAGTGAAATTATCTGTGTGCATTTACTTTAACAGTCTTGGGGCGGTAGTGGCTCAGTGTCTCATGTAGGTTGTCTACAAACCGAAAGGTTGGTGGTTCAATCCCTGGTTCCACTATTAGGCAAGACACCTAACCCCAACAGCTCCCGACAAGCTGGTGGTGCCTTGCATGGCTGACACCGCCGTCGGTGTATGAATGGGTGAATGTGAGGCAAATATGGAAAGCGCTTTGGTGGCCATTAGGTCTGTGAAAGCGCTATATAAATGCAGTCCATATAGTTCTCTACAAACTTCAAGATACAAAACAGTATTTTGGATTAATCTGTTTAACATTTAGGTTTTTTTTTAATACTACTTTTATATAGTTCTGTCCTCCATAATTTTAAGTATAGGCTATGACCGTTCTTGGTACAAGTTCACAACAAGTTTTCAAATCTTTTCTGTTTACCTCTTGGATGATGACCTTGTCTCTACAAAATCCCCCACATCTGCTCAAAAGTCTTAAGTTCGGGTGAAATACTTGTCAATGTAAGGATTTTGAACATGGGAGTGGGAGAATATATAGTGGGAGAGTTATAGTTGTTTTTTCCTTTTTTTTTCTCATCATGGATTTCCCTGCAGTCCAACTAATGTGCCTTGAGCAGGGAGACAGCTCTCTCGAGGAACACCTGGAGGTGTTTCTAGATCTGGTGCCTCAGACTGATTTCCCGGACGACTGCCTCTGCACGTTTCTACGTGTGGGACTGAACAACGCCACTCGAGCCCAGTTGTCCGGGGAACCTCCTCGAGGGAGCTTCGCGGACTATGTGGAGTGGGTGCTGGTATCCTGCGGTTCATCCTTCACCGTCGATGACGTCACCAGCCCCACTCCAACCCTCCCGTCCAGCCCAGTCAAGCCTTCACCGCTAGCTCCGTCCAGCCCAGTCAAGCCTTCACCGCTGGCCCCGTCCAGCCCAGTCAAGCCTTCACCGCTGGTCCCGTCCAGCCCAGTCAAGCCTTCACCGCTGGCCCCGTCCAGCCCAGTCAAGCCTTCACCGCTGGTCCCGTCCAGCCCAGTCAAGCCTTCACCGCTGGTCCCGTCCAGCCCAGTCAAGCCTTCACCGCTGGTCCCGTCCAGCCCAGTCAAGCCTTCACCGCTGGTCCCGTCCAGCCCAGTCAAGCCTTCACCGCTGGTCCCGTCCAGCCCAGTCAAGCCTTCACCGCTGGTCCCATTCAGCCCAGTCAAGCCTTCACCGCTGGTCCTGACCAGCCCAGTCAAGCCTTCGCCGCTGGTCCCGTCCAGCCCAGTCAAGTCTTCGCCGCTGGTCCCGTCCAGCCACGTCCAGCCAGAGACCGTCCAGCCAGAGCCTTCTCCGCTAGAGACCGTCCAGCCAGAGACCGTCCAGCCAGAGACCGTCCAGCCAGAGACCGTCCTGCCAGAGATCGTCCTATCAGAGACTTCTTCCCCGCTGGTCCCGTCCAGCCCTGCCGAGCCCTCACCGCTGGTCCCGTCAAGCCCTGCCGAGCCCTCACCGCTGGTCCACGTCAGCCACGTCCAGCCAGAGCTTCACGTCAGCCACGTCCAGCCAGAGACCGCCGTCCAGCCAGAGACCGCCGTCCAGCCAGAGACCGCCGTCCAGCCAGAGACCCCTTCGCCGCTGGTTCGGTTCACTTGTAATGACTCTGTCACTCTCCCCATTAATTTTTTGGGGGGAGGCCATAGGCCCCGAAGGGGTCTCACCGCCGTGGCCACCCGAAGGGGTCTCACCGCCGTGGCCACCCGAAGGGGTCTCACCGCCGTGGCCACGCCCTCAGCCTGCTCCGCCCTGGCCACGCCCTCAGCCTGCTCCGCCCTGGCCACGCCCCCAGCCTGCTCCGCCCTGGCCACGCCCTCAGCCTGCTCCGCCCTGGCCACGCCCTCAGCCTGCTCCGCCCTGGCCAGCCCTCAGCCTGCTCCACCCTGGCCACGCCCTCAGCCTGCTCCGCCCTGGAGGCCTCCTCCAGACCACGCCCTCCTCAGCCTCCAGGGCGCCCACCCTCCCACCCCTGTTCTAAGGCGTGAGGTCACGCCTACCGGGAGGGGGGAGTAATGTCACAGTCCTCGTCTGCACCTGTCTGTCTTCGTCTTCACTACACTTACCAGAACCCCTCTTGTCTCCACACCTGAACTCACTCCCTCATTATCCACCTGTCCCTCGTCATCATCATCTGTGTCACCTGTCTTCACCTCGTTAGTGTTCATTTGGACTTGTATTTAGTTTGCCTGTGTTCAGTCTGTCTTTGTCGGTTCTTGTTTCATGTTACGCTGTTTTTGTGAGTGTTCCTGCCCGTCTTCCTGTTAATACCAGTTTTGAGTTTGTTTTGAGTAAATTTTTGCATTGGAGCCTTCTTGCCTCAGCCTCCTTCTTCAACCCGCACCACAACCCGTGACAACGACCAGGTGCAACTTTCAGACGCCATCTTTATTTTTTTAGCTCAACTGTCACAGACTGGAAAGCGCAGGATTTTGGGATATCAAAGGCGATGAAGGATACATCTATGCTGCTGTAAGACTGGATTTTCCTGCTAAGACAAAAGCTGAGATAAAACTCACCCTGCAATAAAGCCATAAAACGCACCCTGGATAGAAGATCTCAAAGAAAGAGCACAGGACATAGTCTTGTCCAAACTTTCTCCTTCCTTATCTCTGCATCCCCCTCTCCCTTCCTTTCCCCCTGATTCAAGTCACTAAAAGGTCACTGAGAATGTCATACAGGTGACGCGCGTCTAAATCCGACGCACATGGCATCCTTTAGCGTCGATATGAGACGCAGATCCCAAGGCGTCATAACCTAATGCTACCCCAGACCTAAACCTACCCATAACAGTGCGTGTTATATTGACGCTAAAGGGTGCCATGTGCGTAAGATTTCGACGAAATGTCATATGGTGTCACATATATGACGCCAAAGGATGAGAATGCGTTGCAGCACACACACACACACACACACACACACACACACACACACACACACACACACACACACACACACACACACACACACACACACACACACACACACACACACACACACACACACCCCACTGTGTGTTTTTTGTCAGGAATGCATTTCTTACTCTTAGAGTCATCTTTGAGCAAATGGTGTTATTTATTTATTATTTCTGAATTGGCTTTTAATCATTTACTTGTGTAATTGGCATGATACAATTTTACCTGACAAATAAAATGTTATATTTGATTTATTCTGCATTATTCCGAAATCATTTTTCTAGAATGGATTAATGTGTAGTCTGGTGTTTCCGCAAATCTCTGACCAGGATAGATCACACTGAAGGCATTAATGAATGGAGCATGGAGCACATCATTAAGGAGACCTTCTGATTTCAGTCTATCAATGACTTATCACGTTGCATCTTGCGACTATTAAAAAATTACACCTTTTGTAATGAGTCAGCATTGAGCGGCATCTTAAGGGTAAAATAGTTTGCACTGCATCCTCTGACTATTTCAGAACTGGCTAGTTTGTGATCGCACATTCGTGACATGACGTCTCAAAGCGATACCGGGTCCTTTAATGAACGAATAATTATCAAATATCTAAAATCAATATTTATGATTATTTTCTAATAAGAAACACAATCTAAATTTGATTATCATTTGAAATTGGAGTCAGATTAAGCATAGAGCTAAAGTAATATTAAAACCACTGAAAATACACACACACATTAAACCTTTGCCCACACCGTTGGATTCTGTCGTTGGGCCAATGGGTGGTCTTTACACTGCCTTCAAAAATCGATTAGAGGAAGGGATCTCAGGAGACAGGAAGTGAAACTAAGGCTAAAAGGCCTTCCTGCCTTGGGATGTGTCCTCTGAAGACAGCATTTATCAGTTTTCGGACGCAACCCACATGTACATTTACTCCCTGATCGGTTCAGTCCTTTGCCAGTTATTGTTTCGTGTATGTGTGTTTCTACGTCTGTTTCCAGTAAAGTCTATTTTGAAATGTTATCTTTCTATCATATATATAATACACATATTACCTAACCAAATAAATATATAAACACATTAATTATTATACTTGGGTTATATTTATATTATATGATTAAGAAAAGGCATTTCATGATACACATATGCATAACACATGACCTTGTTTTACATAAGCAACTGACACGAATGCCTTGTTCACAAATTAATTGCTAATAATTGTAACTCAAATGTTGTTTAGACAAGCATTTATTCTTTGGGTGTATGGTGATGAGGATCATTATTTTTAATTATTCTAGTTTTTATTATGTTTTTTAAAAGGTCTCACGGTGACACTTACTTCCAACGGTCATCATTTAATCCATTATGGGGTTGTACATTAAGAATGACTAATAAAATTATCATTTATATTTCTTAAGTTCACACTTATTTTTTACTTGAGATAAACAAATGAAGAATGAATCTAAGACTTACGCTGATCCAGGTGGATAAACATCAGTTTAATAATTACTGGGAATGTTACAAGGTGATTCCCAGATAACAAAAATCATGCGGCCCAAAGGTGGGCCAGATCTGGACCAATTCCATACTGGATCCGGCCCAGAGTCTCCAAGATACTCTGGGCCACATCTGGACTGGCACTGGGCCAGCTCCATTTATTAGTTCTGGCCCGGATTCACACTGCCTCTGACCTCTGTCATAATCTATACCCACAAAACAAACCATATACAAAAATACGGATTTCTTTCAGTTAAATGGATAGTTTAATTTTTTTTAGATGTTGTGCATGATTCAGCTTGTGCTATGGGTGCTAGTAATAGATATCAGTGAAGATATACCATTTCTGTCTGAGAAGCCAAAGGGTTACTGGGATAGTTTCAACCACAGAACTTATGGCAGAAGCTAATGCCCATGCTGTCACGGGTGTGGTGTGGGTTGAAAGAAGGCTGAGTCAAAAGGATCCAATTCAAACATTTACTGATAACAAACTCAAAACAGGTATAAACAGGAAGACGGGCAGGAACACTCACAATACATTACAAAGAAGACGCAAGAACCGACAAGGACAGACTGAAACAGAGTGAACTAAATACAGATCCAAATGAACACTAACAAGGTGAAGACAGGTGACACAGATGATGATAACGAGGGACAGGCTGGTAAGTGAGGGAGTGAATACAGGTGTGGAGACGAGGAGGATTCTGGGAAGTGTAGTGTAGACACAAAGACAGACTGGTGCAGACGAGGACTGTGACATTACTCCCCCCTCCCGGTAGGCGTGGCCTCACGCCGTAGAACAGGGGTGGGAGGGTGGGCATCCTGGAGTCCGTGACGGGAAGGCGGATCGGGTGCAGGAGGACGGACTCCAGGATGGATCAGGTGGCCATGGCAGGACAGGACGTGGGCGTGGCCAGGGCGGAGCAGGACGTGGGCGTGGCCAGGGCGGAGCAGGCTGAGGGCGTGGCCAGGGCGGAGCAGGCTGAGGGCGTGGCCAGGGCGGAGCAGGCTGAGGGCGTGGCCAGGGCGGAGCAGGCTGAGGGCGTGGCCAGGGCGGTGAGACCCCTTCGTGTGGCCACGGCGGTGAGACCCCTTCGGGTGGCCACGGCGGTGAGACCCCTTCGGGTGGCCGTGGGTCCTTCGGCGCCCACGGCGAGGGCCTATGCCCCCCCCCCCCAAAAAAAAAAATTAATGGGGAGAGTGACATAGTCATTATAAGTCTCTGGGCTGGACGGGACCAGCGGCAAAATAATCTCTGGCTGGACATGGCTGACGGGGACCAGCGGTGAGGGCTCGGCAGGGCTGGACGGGACCAGCGGGGAAGAAGTCTCTGGCTGGACGGCGGTCTCTGGCTGGACGGCGGTCTCTGGCTGGACGGCGGTCTCGGGCTGGACGGCGGTCTCGGGCTGGACGGCGGTCTCGGGTCTCGGGCTCGACTGGGCTGGACGGGACCAGCGGTGAAGGCTCGACTGGGCTGGACGGGACCAGCGGTGAAGGCTCGACTGGGCTGGACGGGACCAGCGGTGAAGGCTCGACTGGGCTGGACGGGACCAGCGGTGAAGGCTCGACTGGGCTGGACGGGACCAGCGGTGAAGGCTCGACTGGGCTGGACGGGACCAGCGGTGAAGGCTCGACTGGGCTGGACGGGACCAGCGGTGAAGGCTCGACTGGGCTGGACGGGACCAGCGGTGAAGGCTCGACTGGGCTGGACGGGACCAGCGGTGAAGGCTCGACTGGGCTGGACGGGACCAGCGGTGAAGGCTCGACTGGCTGGAGGGACCAGCGTGAAGGCTCGACTGGGCTGGACGGGACCAGCGGTGGGGGCTCGGCAGGGCTGGACGGGACCAGCGGTGGGGGCTCGGCAGGGCTGGACGGGACCAGCGGTGAAGGCTCGACTGGGCTGGACGGGACCAGCGGTGAAGGCTCGACTGGGCTGGACGGGACCAGCGGTGAAGGCTCGACTGGGCTGGACGGGACCAGCGGTGAAGGCTCGACTGGGCTGGACGGGACCAGCGGTGAAGGCTCGACTGGGCTGGACGGGACCAGCGGTGAAGGCTCGACTGGGCTGGACGGGACCAGCGGTGAAGGCTCGACTGGGCTGGACGGGACCAGCGGTGAAGGCTCGACTGGGCTGGACGGGACCAGCGGTGAAGGCTCGACTGGGCTGGACGGGACCAGCGGTGAAGGCTCGACTGGGCTGGACGGGACCAGCGGTGAAGGCTCGACTGGGCTGGACGGGACCAGCGGTGAAGGCTCGACTGGGCTGGACGGGACCAGCGGTGGGGGCTCGGCAGGGCTGGACGGGACCAGCGGTGGGGGCTCGGCAGGGCTGGACGGGACCAGCGGTGAAGGCTTGACTGGGCTGGACGGGACCAGCGGTGAAGGCTTGACTGGGCTGGACGGGACCAGCGGTGAAGAAGTCTCTGGGCGGACGGTCTCAGGCTGGATGGCGGTCTCTGGCTGGACAGGCATGACACTTACTGTCTCAGGCACGGCGGGCATGACGCATTGTGCCTTTGGCTCGGCAGATCTGATGTGAAGTGCGGGCTCGGCTGGACTGGCGTTAAGTGTAGGGTTCCTGAGAACGAGGATCAGACGAGGCCGTCTACCTGGCTGGAGATTCCCCTGAAGATTTGCGGGGTTCATGTTGTTTGGTCGGTTCTTCTGTCACGGGTGTGGGTTGAAGAAGGAAGGCTGAGTCAAAAGGATCCAATTCAAACATTTACTGATAACAAACTCAAAACAGGTATAAACAGGAAGACGGGCAGGAACACTCACAATACATTACAAAGAAGACGCAAGAACCGACAAGGACAGACTGAAACAGAGTGAACTAAATACAGATCCAAATGAACACTAACAAGGTGAAGACAGGTGACACAGATGATGATAACGAGGGACAGGCTGGTAAGTGAGGGAGTGAATACAGGTGTGGAGACGAGGAGGATTCTGGGAAGTGTAGTGTAGACACATAGACAGACTGGTGCAGACGAGGACTGTGACACATGCACTGTTACAATTATAGGATGGAAGTCTGCTACTAACAGTTACTTTCATTCTCAATTAATCTGTTGATTTTTGTTTTTATTAACTGACTGGTCTATATAATGTATAACAAATAGTGACTTGTATATTACCAAGGTGCACTAAAGCTGATGATACACGGAGCAACTTTTAGAGCAATCGTACTGGGCAACGTTTCCGTCAATGGTAATGAGTAAATATTAATACCGTAATCCCCTTCCCCCACCATCTTAAGATTTCTTGTTTTACTTGCGTTTTCTTTTTCCTTACATTTTAAACTCGATTACTTTTCTTTCTTTTGAATTTAAAAATCATGGACAGTCAAAGCTGTTACACTCTGTTAAACAGACTGTTTCTATTTGTCCTACACATAATTTCAGCAAAGAAAGTGATAGAACAGATGAGTGACACATTTAAAATTTTATTTAAAATACACATTTTACATTTTATTGCCACAACGCTCAACTATTGTAGGTGGGGTGTTTTTTTTAGACTCACAGATGTCAAAAACCGATTATCTAAATGTTAATTGATAAGATAATGTTGAAGTTCACAGACGTATTCCCCCTAAATTTGGCATATCGTCACTGCTCACTGAATGATAATATTTCACATGATCAATTATCATCAATGCGCTTTAATCTTGTGTAACACTCAACACTTTGATCACTTCCTCTTCTCATTCATTCAGGGATATCTGCATGACAGGTGTTGTTATAAGAGCAGCAAAGTTAGGTCTTTTAAAGGAGAACTCCGGTCAATTTTAACATTGAGCTCATTTTTTTGTACATTTGGAGTGCTGTCAGTACAGACAAAAACGACAAAAATCAGTGTTTCCTACACCGTGTTATCCTCTTTTTAAAATTCGCACCCTGTTGACTTCAATGGGGCAAGTTCTAAACCTGCTTTTAGCATCCTTGATTTGTCATTACAAGTGCACAGCCATGTGAGTGGTGTTATTAAGAGTGAACACGGTCAATCTGACTGCAGTAGATGTGAAAGATATGAATAAAAATTATGTTTATTCAGCCAGCTCACATACCTGTATTTACTTCCTGTTTTCGGTCAAAGTCCACAGTAGTCGATTTTGTCTGCACAGATCTGCTGGTTTGGAGGCGGATCCGGCCCAGAGTCAGCTGCTATCTGGGTTGGGCTTAAAGGTTGACCGTTTTAGGGTGAGGCATCATATATTAGGATGAAATCCATAACTGACGATTCATTCACCTCAGACACGCTGGGAAACTTCCTCATTTCTGCCGACTACTCTAGGTAAGGCTTTTAGAGGTACTTTTATGTATGCGATTTAAATTGTAACCCACACAGTAATAACATTTGATTAAAACATATCTAATAGAACTATATTGTGTGAAGAAGATTTTCAAATCTGCTGTTGATAAAACTACTGATTTTCTTGCTCAGCTTGTGAAAATGGAGTCTTTGACTGCTGCAAACACACAGTTCTCCCTCGACCTGTTCAAGAAGATCAGCGAAGGAAACGCATCAGGAAATGTGTTCTTCTCTCCTGTCAGCATCTCCTCGGCTCTGGCCATGGTGTCGCTCGGTGCAAGAGGAAACACAGCGGCTCAGATGATTAAGGTGATCTCACACTTATGTATGTTTTTGACTAGTAGTTCAAAATTCAAAATGTATAAATTTGCTATATGTTTGTGTTTGTTGCATCATCATGTTCTATTTTAAACAATTATATCTTGTTTTTTTTAATACTAACTAATAAAATTCTGGGTTGTTTCAACCCATGTTTGTATCAAATATGGACAAACCTAACTGTTGGGTTGAAAACTGAATAAAAACTTTTTTTTAAAGGTGCAATGTGTAAAAATTGAGTATCTATTAACAGAAATGCAATATGACATCCATAACTATGTGTTCAGTGGTGTATAAAGAACTTACTTAATAAACCGTAATGTTTTTATTACCTTAGAATGAGGCATTTATATCTACATAGGCGCGGGAATCCAAGTGGTACTCGATGCAGAGCCAAATAGGAGGAGCTAGAGCTCCATGCAGCTTCACCTCACTGGATTTAGTGGGCGGGGCCGCGCAGGTTAACGTTAGTGCTTCTGGGTCTTTCATCCATTCTGTAACATTAACGTTAGCTGCAGTTCGTACGGGTCCATGTATTGATACCAAGCAGTTTCTCTAAATAATGCTGGCTGGCATTGTTATTTTGTCTCTCCTGATAGAGCCCCTTTCCTTTCTCAATTTATTCAACCGTTTAGCAAAAAATGCAAACGCATATCTGGTCTTTCTCTCTCTGTCCTATTTCTCTCTGCCTCACTGTCGAAGTAACCATGGCGACGGATAGCGGATAACTGGCCTGTTGGAGTAGCCTATGCTTTTACATTTATGTACAAAAAGGGCAGATTAGGTAACCTAGTCTTATTCATTTTTACTTCATAAATTAATCAGATGATTTAGATGAATTCACAAATAACGCACACGTTAGAGCGCCTGACTCTCATGCCGGAGACCCGGGTTCGAGGCCCGCTTGTAGCGGGTCGAGTGGGACCCGGGTGGAGGGTTACACTTATTAAGTGTTTACTCGTTTGTCACAGAAACGATAAATAATTTATCATAATATGACAAATATTAGAGAAAAATACAATATTATGTATGCCAGCGTCTTGCGCATCCAAAAAAAACTTGTCCGTCCTTCCACGGTTGAACTCCCACTAACATTAACAGGCTTGATAGCGCATCATGTCCACTAGATCCAGTGAGGGTGAGGGTGAGCTAGAGCTCTAGCTCCTCCCATTGGACGCTGCAGTGAAGCCCCGCCCACTAAATTTAGCAAGGTGGAGCTGGAGCTCCAGAAAAGGGGGAGCTCGAGCTCTAGCTCCTCCCATTTGGCTCTGCATCGAGCACCATCTCCTACCATCCTGTAAAAAAATACTTCTATGAAGGTCGACATACAGTACCTTATAAAATAAAGTGTATCAAGGTTGTACTTAAGTGCACTTCATGTGTATCTACATACCTTATGCATCTGAATTAACCCTCTAGTTTACAGCTTAAATACATGCAGTAGCTTCTTAATTACATTCAATTTACAGAATATTACACAGGGATAAGCTACGTAAAATAAAGTGTATCAAGATTGTACTTAAGTGTACTTCATGTGTATCTTCAAACCTTATCCATATGTACTTTAGTTTGAATTAGCCCTAACTCCCTAGTTCACAGCTTAAATGCATGCGGTAGCTTCCTATTTACATTGCAATTACATAATATTACACAGGGATAAGCTACGTACAATAAAGTGTATCAAGATTGTACTTAAGTACACTTACCACATGAAGTACACTTAAGTACAATCTTGATACACTATTTTAGAAGGTACAAAATGACCATGTGGAACTGCAGGCTTTTTAGTAACGTATTTAAGTACTTATTACATTGTGTAGTACAAAGTACTTTCTTATATAAGTACATTGTACCAAGTGGGTAACACGTACGTATGTAACCGATTACATGAGTGTATAATTACAATCTGTAAGTACAGGCTGTTCCATAACTTACTTACATGTTAATTACATTTTGTTACATGTTATTACAATGTCTACTACTAAGTAATTAATTAAGTAATTACTCTGTATCACAGACACCGTAAAATAAAGTGTTACCCAAATCCTAATCCTACCCTAACCCTATAGTAAGTACATGTAGTTAATTATTATTACTCAGTACTTAAATATATAATCACGCTGTAACAATAACACCTTAAAATAAAGTGTAACCAAAAATAGCAGTTAAGGAGAATTGTATTATTCTTTTAATCTAATCCCTAATGTTTTGTACAGAAACATCTAAAAGTGGAAGAACAAATAACTGGATTTGTTCAAATCTCTAAAAGTGCTTCAAACATATTTTGAGTGTCTTTCATAGGGTTGAAGTTTTTTTGTATATTGTCTGTGAAATAATCAATTCTTATTTTAGATGCACAGAAATTCTGATAACAATTTCCATGACATGGTGCATATTTTGAATAAGTTGGCCTGAATGAGCTCTAATATTACCCAGAGTTTATGTGGACAGTCAGAAAAGCAAGACGTCTGGCTATTGTGAAACTATCAGAGCTGATATGAGAGAAAGCCAGAGCACTTGTGTATATGTGATGAGTCAAACATCCTTCCACCTCGCTCTTTATTAATACAGTAATCGCCTCTAAACTAGAGCAACAACTGTTTATATCAACACGGTTCCTGAATGATGCTTATGAGGAACTAAGCCAAGCGTTTCCCACACGTGCTCCTGCATCTGCACACACACACACACACACTCCTGCCTGGCTCGGTAAGCAAAGACAATAACCTTCTGCAAATATTTGTCGGCTTTATAACAGTGAAGCAAGATTAGTGGTTAATAGTTATTATGGACCGAGAGGAAATATGCCATAAACTTTTTATGGCAGAAGCCAGGATGAAGAAATACTCCAGATGATTCAGTCGTGCTCGGATCTTACAAACTATGTTTTATTTAATGACACTTCTTACAGGCTCTTAAGAGAACCTGGTTTTCATCAATATGTACAATAATACATTTACATTTTTATTTACATATATAAATAATGCATTTAAAGGTGATGTGTGTACATTTTGTGCCACTAGAATTGCACTTATATTGTAGGATTCTCCAATGTTATTTCGTTGTTATTTATAACAAAGACAAATAAAGAACAAATTCAATTCAACAAAGTAGTGTCGCCAAGTGGATTTGCAAAAATAATAAAAATGCATAAAAAAATTGAGATGGTCCACTTTAGACATTCTCCTAACTATAAGGGTGTATTCACACCAGGAAAGTCCGATAGTTCACTTGCTTTGGTCCGGACCAAATAATTTTTTTTTTCTTTTCTTTTGGTACGGTTCGCTTTCACACTGCTCTTTTTGCAAGTGAACCAAAATTTGTAAACAAAACCACACGTGTGCTAAGGTCGTCCATTCATTGGACAAGGATTCTCAAGTAGGGAAATCAGGAAGTGCAAAAAAGGCTCAGCATGGAGATATTTCGTACTGCAATATTTGAGGAGCTCTTTTCCAAAACGCGATAAATCCATTTCAATATTTTCAGGAAAATTACATTTTTTACCTAGACCCACACATCTTGTGAATATTCAATTTATCTTGTTAATAATGTTTTTTTTCCTCAGTCTGAACATGTTGAACAATGATTATTAAATTAAACAACAATATTGTTGATGATAAATTCAAAGTTAATTTTTTTTTCTTCAAAACGCTATAAATCCACACAAAAAATGGATGATTTTGCCCACTTAATTAAGTTTTGTTTTGTAGAAAGCCTTTCTTTAAAGTGGATTTCGTTTTGTATAAATTGTATCTTAATTTTAATAATGTTTTCATTAACCAATTGCCTGAATTCAATAAATAAGCAGCAAATAGACAATATAATCATGACATGGAGGCGTCGCCGCCGGCACTTGCATTGCACGCGAGCTGGAGCGCATCTCATCATAAATTAACCGAAATTCAGCGTAGCCTATGCTTCACAGCAGACATGAGAAATTTATCTATATAGAAAGATTGAAATGTCTTTAAACGAAACAATTAAAAACGAAAATAAATAGCCATACTCTCTGATTATGCAATCCATTACACGCATTTCTCTCTATAGGCGCGTACAGAGATGCTGATCGTCAGTTTCATCTTTGCAGACACTGACACACAGAAAACAGTTGATTAATAAAAAATAAAATAAAAAATTCGATTTTCGAATGATATTCGACTTTTGCTCTTTGATCGTCGAATGGCAGAAATTATAATATAGACAGAAACCTTTGGCAGCAGCATCTACCCCCATGTGTAGGTCTCACTGGCTCATCAAGGCCATCAAAAGTATATCACCGTTTAAAGCACTCATTTTGAGGAATGAATGAACATAATCAAACCTCTGTTCAGCGCGCCGATGTTGGATTGCGTATAACGCTCACTGAAGTCTGATTTGTCTATAGGATTTATCGCGTTTAGGCTAAAATAGGTTTGGCGCTTATCGCGGTTTGGAAAAGAACTGCATCTTGCAGTACATTTTAAACAAGGAAATATAGCGATTTGGCATGAAACATTGATGGAGCAGTGAATAGGTTCAGAACACAGCGCAGAAGACGGATAAGGTATAAAGTTTTCATTCATGGAGAGGGGCTATGTTCACAGATTCAAATATGAGATTCTTAATACTGCTAACGAGTGCTGTCAATGTTAACGCTTGCGATACAGTTTGTCCAGTTTAACGCAGCATCATCCTTGTATTGTAACTATCGCATTATATGAACTGCAAAAGCTTTGTTTGCATCTATGCACGATTAAACTAAAGAGAACGCTCTGTATGTGAATGTCCTAATGCACACTCATTCATTCATTCCATTCCAATGATGCACACACGACACACAGAAAGACGCGCAACAGTATCGTGTGGCCAGACAGCGCGCCGGAATGGAATGTAGTAGGCTACAACAGATCTTTCTTGCAATTGGGTCGGTTCATGTTCACACCGTAAACGAACCGTACCAGAGTTCGTTTGGAACCGTACCGAGACCACCTCTTCAGCTGGGTCTCGGTTCGGTTGTTTGGTCCGCACCCGAGTTCGATTGCTGTATTCACACCTGCCCAAAAGGTCCGCACCAAGGGGGTAAACGAACTAGAGTTCGATTCAATCGAACCAAACAAGGCAGGTGTGAATACACCCTAAGTAACTTTGCAACTACATGTCACCTAACTCTCATTAGAGTAGACTGGGTTCAGGTTACTTGAATAAGTTATATGTAGTTGTAAAGTTACTGATAGTCAGTATGCCTGTTGAGGAGCATTAAAATATTGTTAGCATATTAAACAGACAGTCTAATACTCAAACAACTAAATTTAGATGGTCCACTTTAGACATTTGACTAACTATAAGTAACTTTGCAACTACATGTCAACTAGTCATTAGAGTATTAACAGTCTAGTAATACTCATATTGAGCGTTAGGTGACATGTAATTGCAAAGTTACTTATAGTTAAGAGAATGTCTAAAGTAGACTATCAAAAGTGTAATCACAGTTTTCCATCATAATAAAGACACACTTCACATTTAAATCAATCGGGAAAAACTACAGAGCTTGATTTCTTCATTTCTACACTCTTATTCTATATAGAACCTTAAAGGGGCTTCATAGAACCTTTTAGAAGTGCATTTTATGGATTTAATTTTAATAAATGACTTTAGTTCTAAACATACTTTATCTGGGGGGGGGGGGGGGGGGGCAATAACCCATTAAACATGAAACAATAATTTCTCCTTATATGGAACCAAGGGTTCTTTAAAATTGAGTCAAGAACCCTAGTGAACCACACTGAACATTGAACAAGAGTTCATCACTTATTTCATCATTTCTGTGGTGAACATTTTGACACTTCCTAGACACTAAAAACCGTGCACCTTCGATCAAACACGTATCACACACCATCAGACAACCACATTGTCAGTTCCCAGACGAGCATCTTCCTCAGAAGTGAAAACCCTTTCAAATATTTCCGTGACAGTGTTTGAGTTCAGCTCTTCTGTTGACCTTAATATGCTGGTGAATGTGTCTCCTTCATCCCAGTGATTAATGTCCTCATACTGCGTTCTGTTTATATTTAATAAAGTCAACGATGACACGTTTAATATTAGGATGAGCTCACACTATGGATGAACAAACACTCTATATACAAAAGGAAGTTTATCCTCTGTTTGCCGACACTCAATTCAGTCTCTTTATGTACACACAAGTTTCTCCACCGTGTTTTATCCTGTTCCTACTAAGATAACACTCTACACGTTAGTTTGTTGTTTTCGCATTCTCCGTCGCCTTCATGATTTTACAAGGAAGTAGAGCAATGTTTACCCAGCATCTATTTGTGTACAAAAATAATTCCACTGGCCTAAATAAAAGTGTAGGTTAAAGTGCGTTTGTGACCTCCTGTGGTTTCGGGAGGCTGTTTTTCTCACTTTCAGGAAGTTCCTTCTTAAAGCTCCATAGGATTCGTGGGCATTGGCACCAGCTTCTACCCCAAATGCCCCTCATCATTGCACTAAGTGTGTTTCTAACGGCCGCCGAGGTGAAGTAAAAAATAAACGGGTCCAAGCAGGCATTAAACGTGCTGAGAAGAAGGGCTTTGTCTCTCCAAATTGGGTTTTTCTTTGTAATGAAGCCAACAACATGGGAGACGTTGTAGGGTCCAAAACAGAGCGCAAACACCAACAACGTCCCCAAAGCCAATCCGATCGCTCTCAACTTTCTCCGACGGCCAATGTTCGGCAGTCTTGAGAGGATGCGGATGAAGTTTATGTAGCAGAAGCTGCAGATAAGCAAGGGAACGCAGAAGAGAACGACGCACAGCAATTTCCATCTTCTACAAAAGCTAGAATAGCTTACACTTTCTAATGTTGTTGCAGCGATTTGTTTGATGCCATTTTGTTACCTCAGTGTTTTCAAACTCTGGCTCTGCCACCGCATGCTGAATGTTTCCCATCTCCCAGAGCTGATTGGGTGTCATGTTCCCCTCTGTTCGAATTGGGTGGTTATCCCATCCATTATGAAATGCATCCAGGCTAGTTTGTATTCTGGGCAAGAACACATAATGGCAACTAAAAAGATGCATGTTGTTTGATAGGTCAAGGAACCCATCATCTTCCAGTGAGTGCAGCACACTATAGTACATGGTGGTTACAGCACACCACACATCTCTCCACAGCCTCTCAATCCTGAAAAAGTGATATTTTCTAAATAATTATTGTCAATGTATAATTTTATTTAAATGAAGTTAGTCTCATTCCAAACATTGTTTTATGTAGATACATCATTACTTTTATCTAAGAAAGCAATGGCAAATAATTAACAGCACAGGTTTTAGAGTGCCACTACCATTTTTTTTAAGTGATTAACAGATAAGTGAAAAAAGTACAATTATACTTTTACTAGTCTCATTATAATTATGTTTTTAAGACCGTAATCTGCCATTTAAAAGCAATTAATCTTTAAACAAAATGTATCCTATAGACCAGTGTTTCCCAACCCTGCTCCTGGAGGCACACCAACAGGGCACATTTTGAATGTCTCCCTTATCTGACCCATATATTTCTGGTCTTGGAGTCTCTACTAATGAGCTGATGAGTTGATTCAGGTGTGATTGATTAGGAACAGTTGGAAAATGTGTACTGTTTGTGTGCCTCCAGGAACAGGGTTGGGAAACACTGCTATAGACAACCAAAGTCCTACAAACATCTAAAGCAACAGAAGACCATAGCAATACATTTGAAGAGAAGAAAAACTACCTGCCTTTGATTGTGGACACTCTTTCCAGCAATAAAGCTGGACCTTCCTGTGCCCCGTACGGTGAACATCAGGCGTGCTATGTCGACATTCTCTACGCCATGGTCACCTCTTACTCTAAAGAATAATTGATTAACAGTAATCATGCTAAACATAAATATAAGAAGTGAATACATGCAGCATTTACAACAATTTCCTTTGAAGTGAATATGAATTCACTTCATATAAAAATAGTCAGGATAGTTAACCCAAAAATGATAATGATATATATATATATATATATATATATATATATATATATATATATATATATACATACATACACACACACACACACACACACACACACACACACACACACACACACACACATATACATATATATATATATATATATATATATATATATATATATATATATATATATATATATTACTCACCATTATGTTGTTAAATAACCTGCATGATTGTCTTTCTTATGTGGAATACAAAATAAGAATCTTGAAGAATGTCAGTAAGAAAACAGTTTAAATTCCCATTGACTTTCTGGTCCATAAATGGGAATCAAAACGGTTTTATTAACAACACATTGTTTATATTCCACAGAAGAAAGTCAGTCGTACAGTTTGGAAAGACATGAGGGTCAGTAAATGATGAATAAATGATCATTTGTGGGTGAACTAACCCTTTAACATCATGCATGTTGGTTTTATTTGGACACCCAAATAAAACTCTGAAAACTAATTAATGTTAACCGAAAGACTAAACCCACACTCATACAACACACATGTGAGTGTTCCTCTGCATTTAAACTTTACATTTTCCACTTTATCTTTATATATATATATATATATATATATATATATATATATATATATATATATATATATATATATATATATATATATATATATATATATATATACAAGTGGAAAATGTAAAGTTTTCTAAGACTGGAAAACTGGTTGAAGCTGGAAATTAACATTTGACTTCCTCCCCTCTTAACCCTGAGACACAAGTCTCACCTCATCTACATTCCCTCTCTCGCAGTAACAGCTAAAACTCACATAAGAATATATAAATATATGGTTTAATGTGAATGATTATCATTTGAGTATTATGTTTAGTATCATTTAAACTATCGCAGGGTGATTGGTACAGATGTCTCATTTCTAAATAAGTAAAACAAAAGGAAATAAGGTTTTTAGAAGTTTAGAGAAACTGACACACAAAGGAAGATATTGGCAAATGGTCTCTCCTACCCCCATCAAAAAAGGTGTAACCTGAATGCAAATTACCATTGTTAGCATGTTTTCATGTGAAGAGACTTTTAATGAACTGCAGCAAGAAGTTCTAGGCCCTTTCTGTACTTCAGATGGCCCATTAGGTTGTGAGTCGCAGAGACTCCATCCTAATATATTTCTTAAAATTTTGGGTTTGCGTCTCTTTATTCCAGAGCACTTGATGTTTTGTATTGATTATCTTTAAACTGATTATGAAATTGGCATGATACATTTACCCGACATAATAAATTGTAAACATTTGATTTTATCCTAACGGTCTTTGTTATTATTTTCATTAAAGAGTTCAAAAGAATAAACAAACATTCGCTAACGTTTAATGATGCACGGATATCATTAAAAACATTTTAATTGATGGAGTCAGATAAAATAACGAGTTAATACATGAGAAAATGTATTGGATTTAATCAAAATCCCTTTACCATGAGAAAAGACGGAACGCGTGTGAGACCTTCACTGCTGATTGAATACCGCCATTGGTTCGATTTAGGGCGCCTTAAGTTTAAATGCAGAGGAATACTATATTTGTATATTACGTGTGTGGGCATTTCCTATTTAGATGTTGCTGCAAATATTATTGTTTTAGTTGTTTATTAAAATACCTCAGTGGAAATCCATAATGTTCAATGGACTGCTGGAAGAAAGCCAAGGCTGTAGATGCCAGATTGTTATTTGCTAGGTACATGATCTATCAGGGAAAAAAGCAGGATATAAAATGAGTTAAAAATTTTGGTCAAGCTGACCTTGTGTTAAATTGTTTTTTATAAGATATTATTACCTTTCTGGAAAATCCATCAATGCCACCAAAGATGACTATATTGTACCTAGGTATTCAATAGACAACTCATTTTAGAATTAAGCATTTTTTTAAAACAACCAAATCACCTACATTGAAAAGTTTGAGATAGATTGATTGATACAGACAGAAAAGATATAGAGACAGATAGACACTCACTCACCGGATCAGTTTGTGGTTGGTATCAATGTGTACAAGTGCTTTTGGTCCAGGAACGGAGTATTTGCGCCGCACAACACACCCTAGCATGTTCAAACGGGAAAGGATACCCATGGTGTCAACACGATGCATTGAAGCCTTAACTCTCTCCCACTGAACACGATGTCCTCTGGCTTGCAAACTCCCCTTAACAAGCCGATAACCTGCATGTGGCATGCTTTCTTTGATTTCACCAACAAGGTTATCAAGTTCTGAGTCTGATAAAGTGCTGTAAAGATCTCTAACAGTGATGTTTAAATCTGCCATTCGTCTGTACACTGTCCGCCTAGACACTCCGAGAAGACTGGCAATGCATGACACAGTGAGACCTTGATGGAGTAGATGCAGCAGGTAATCATGCGACACATCAAAGCGTGGACGTCCAGCTGCTCCATGACCATGAGTGACTTGAATGAACACTTCCACAACTTGATTTGATTTTTCCTCAGTTACTAATCTGTACAGTTCTGCGAGACCATCCACAATACTCTCAGGAAGATAAATCTGATCAGAAAATGCACTGAACAACACCATCTCCTGTGTGCATATGAACTGTAAATAGTCTAGGTCCAGAGGTTGCCGATTGAGAATGTGTTGAAGTCGAGATTGAAGCCGCTCCATCATTATGTGAACCACCTGGGACATCAATGGACAGACACAGACAGATAGTTATTGATTTGAACTGCAATATACTAAACATTAATAAAAACTTGTAAATGGTTTATACAAAATGTAATCTGGAATACAAGACTGTTATGTTCTAGGAAGGGTGGTACACTACAGTTGTACTTGAGTACCATTAGAAACCTAAAATGGAATAAGCAAAAAACATAACACATGATAAAAATATATTTCACTCTGTAGCTACCCGTCCACTGACAACCTTTTTTTTGTGTCTACTTTTTGAAAGGGTCTCAGCCCACTTATTTATTTATTTGGAATTCAGTGAGCTTAAATGTTAATGTAATAAAATAAATAATGAACGAAACAAAAAATATACAATAGTTTCTTAACTTGCCGATGACGTATGTAGTGCCCAAATTATTATTTTGAACAGAAAAATTAAACCCTCCTTTCAATTAAATTGATTGTTCTCAAACATTTATGGAGAACGAAAGAAATAGACTCGTTCAGTGTAGACATATTAATTTGGTCATTTTGCACGAGTCTGATGTAGAAAAAAATGTAAAAAGCAACATGAAGACAGAGCTTTCAGCTTATAGATTCCCCTATCCTAGAGAGAGTACTAATGTGGATTTCTGTCTAGATATGTAATAAACATTTGGCAAAGAAAGCCTCAAAAGGTAGATTATAGATACTGTAAGACAGAAACTCACCTGTTGTTCACCGCTCATTTTCACCGCTGTGGCAAAGGGAAGCACGAACGCGTTTCAAACGGTTTTCAAACCATAGACATCATATAGGTAGACGCCCTATTGAGTGCTACTGCCTATTGGCACGGACGAGAATTGGAGCCGCCATCTTAAACCGGTCATCCGCTCCGCTCAGTGTAATCTGAATGGCAGGTGAAATGAGCTGTCAGCGCATTAAATTAATCATATCTCACTGAATACTGAACTGATTTTCACGCGGTTTTTTTTCCTGCAAAGGTAATTCATGTAGCTATGATAAAGGACTATGGTTCGGCGTATTTTAATATCCATAGTAGGCTTAACAGTAATATAATATTCTGATATAAGTTATAAAGTGACCAGACACAATATGTGTGATGAAGGATATAATGTATTTGATAAATCACACACTATAAATATAATAAAGAAGCAGAAACAGATAGTTGCAGTAAAGTATATAATAAGTTGAAGAAACAATTTATTGTATGTGACACGCACATACACACGAACAGACACACAAACAAACACGAACAGACAGTCTCTCTCTCTCTCCTCTCTCTCTCTCTCTCTCTCTCTCCTCTCTCTCTCTCTCTCTCTCTCTCTCTCTCTCTCTCTCTCTCTCTCTCTCTCTCTCTCTCTCTCTCTCTCTCTCACACCCCACACACACACACCACACACAGCAGCCGCGAATCCACCGAATGCAGCCTTCTGTAATAAAAATTGAGAAGATCGCTTTTCAACGTGTTTGCATCAGTAATTTCTATTAAGTTTGGACAACATTAAGCCTATACTTTTTTTATTGTATGTGGATGTGGGAGGGGAAAATGTCGAGACCAAAGCCCTATTCGGATTAACTTTGCAAGGAAGTAAGTTAATGATGTAATTTTACCACAGGACTTCTGTAATATCAATAGCCAAATCGCATGTGATAAGATATAGGTTATCAATAAAACTAGAAGTTGGAGGGGTAACTCAATTTGTGCATCGCTGTCATGCGTGTATTAACGTTACATTGCTTCCTGATATCATGTGCGCAAACACAAATAACCTATACAACAGGGCAGTTGAATGCTTATCTGATAACCTAGAAGCTCTTGTAATTATTACTTTAACAGTTACTTCACCTCTCCATGCCGGGTGAACACCGGCTGATGCAGTAAACAGCATTTCACAACGATTTCAGTACAGTAATAGCAAATATCCTTGCTCCTTCTCGATTATCTGGTAATATTCTATTCACAAAATACAACCAATAGTACAGTAATGTTAAGACTTACTTGTGAAAAGCCCTATTTTCGATGGTCCGGCGATTAGAACAGGAAAATGCTCCACAAAGCTCTGGCATCTAATCTGCTGCCACGCAATGAAACTAGGAATACGACCGGCTCAAGATGGCGGCCGGATTTCTCGGTTTCCAGCGGCCAATAGGGCTTCTAGTCTCTATATGATTTCTATGGTTTCAAACAATCACTGCTTCTCCAGGGAGGACTAGCGCTAAATGAATCCCGTGCGCCATCTACTGTTTTGGAAGAGGAAGTTGCTCAACTGCATTTGTGAGAAAATCCCGCGTGGATATATTTGTGCGAAAATCTGCCTGGACTGGACGCGGAAAAATAGTGCCAAAAGTCACGTGACAGTTTTTCGTACTTGTAGAATTTTGCTTTTAGTCAGGGAGCCAAAGTCTCAAAAATGGGTTGAACGTGACATGGTCTGCCATACTTTTTATTTGTGTTTTTTCTGTTAACTTTGACCCTAAGAACCAATAATTGGAGGGTCTGCTCTGCCGGAAATATCGCGAAAAAAATTTGTGGCCATTTTAGTGTATGCACCCTCTATTTTTTTATCAGAAAAATGTGAAAAAAAAAATGTTTTCCTCAAATCCTCAGTGGATTGGGTAGGTTGTCAATAAATGAATTCCAGATACACAGAACTCATGTGCTGACAACATTCACTGAAAAAATAACTTATAAAACACATTTCTACATGATTTTGCCTCAATTTAATGCAAAACAATTAGGCGTTTTCTCACTTTTTCCAATATTTTCATTTTACTTCATTGGCAATCAACTATTCCCCTAAGTTATGACATCAGTCAATATGCCATTCTTTTCACCAAACAGTAAACTCGTTCCACAGAAAAAATTATAAAAATCCAACCAAAATCAATGAATCTGTGATGATTTCACTGCTAGTTGGCGATCATCAGGCTCAGAACTTCAATAGAATTTTAGACTACCTCACAATTCCCAAAGACATGCTGGATATTTAGCATCATGGCACACTTACACACACACAGACACACACACACACACACACACACACACACACACATCACTCACACACACACACACACACACACACACACACACACACACACACACACACACACACACACACACACACACACACACACACACACACACACACACACACACACACGATCTTAGTAATTTGAATGAGTTTGGAACAACAAACCAATGGTTACCAAAGGACTTTGAAGCTGCTCATCATTGTCTGTGATCAGCCCAGTCTCACACCCAAGGCGTCATCTAACTGACGCTTTTTACCATGTTTGGCCATGCGTCAACATGCCGACGCACATGGTATCCCTTAAGCGTCAATATGAGACGCACCTCCTAATGGTCTAATCCTAACCCTACCCCATACCTAAACCTACCCATAACGGAAGCGTCATCTAACTGACGCTAAAGGGTGCGCGTCATTTTTTGACGCCCGAGGATGAGCGTCTCATATTGACGCTTAAGGGGTACCATGTGCGTCGGCATGTTGACGCATGGTCAGAAGCGTCAGTAGATGACGCCTTGGGATGAGACTGTGTTGCAGTGATAAGTGACAGTGACTTTAGTGAATACCGGTAGGTCTGCCCCAGCGTTTTGGGAAAAGAATGGTAATATGGATATTGTAATTGTAATTAACTGAAAGGACCCCGCCAGTCTTCAAACAAGTATATTTCTGATAATTCATCATCCCAAACGTATCCTTGTAGCAGCAGCATTCATTCTCTACTAGTTTACTTAGCTAGCTTTAGCCGTTTTAGCTAATTTCTTTGGTTTCTTTAAACTGCCATAACTCCTCACAGTAATGGTGTAGAGACTTAATTTTTTTTTTTAAATGCTCAGAATCTTATGCTCTACGACAGCGGTCCCCAACCTTTTTTGCGCCACGGACCGGTTTAATATCAGACAATATTTTCACGGACCGGCCTTTAAGGTGCACCTAAATATAGCGACTAAAACGCGTAGAAAACACTAGGCGCGAGGTTGCGCTCTGGAGGCGTCTGTCGTTGCTAAGCAACCATCAGCTGCGATTTCCGTTACAGCAAGGAAATGTCAGCAATGGATTTCCACCACCGAAAAACCCCTGCTGTAACTGTTACAAGATTTATTTACTAAGAAGAGTGTGCAGTGTTTGGGTGCACCCGATACTACAAAAACACAAAAAACATAGGGGAATTTCACCAGCTGATTCAGGAGCTCCGCCTGGACAATGGGAGATTCAAAGCCTATTTTAGAGTGGACAAGGACCAGTTTGATTATTTTAAGAAAAGTTGGCCCAAGCATCAGTAAACAGAGCTTCTGCCGTGAAACTATCTCTCCTGCGCAACAGCTCTGCATTTGTCTGAGGTTAGACTATAACTGAAGTGGTCATAAAACGCCAGAAATAGCAAACACATACACATTTATATATAGAATATAGAACAATTCTGGATAAACAATGATGGATTTAAGGAATCAGTTGTGAGCATTAATATTTTTAGTAAAAATATTTTTTACTAGTAACTACTGCAGCAGTTTACAGTGTTGAAGATGATTGATAGGTTCTTGTCACGTGACCTACAGTGCGCTTGCGGCATTCTGAAAAGTTGAGATGTTTTTATCTTGATGCGGCACGGACTCGCTTGGAAAAACGAGAGCGTCACTTCCATTATGAGTGCGCATACCGCGCGCCTAATTTGAAATAACAAACTGGAGCGCGCAAAAGACACGATATTTGAACAGGTAAATGTGTGAATAAATAAAACAGAAATAATGCAAGTTTTTATTCTTTCTGTGCGGCCCGGTACCAAATGACCCACGGACCGGTACCGGTCCGCGGCCCGGGGGTTGGGGACCCCTGCTCTACGAGATGTATGTGTGTCCCGTCATATCCATTTTGCTTCGACCGGAAGTTGAGAAATTGATAGGTAAAGAAATAGATATGAGAATAAATGCTGCTACAGGGATACGTGTCACAGTCCTCGTCTGCACCTGTCTGTCTTTTGTCTTCACTACACTTCCCAGGATCCTCTTGTCTCCACACCTGAACTCACTCCCTCATTATCCACCTGTCCCTCGTCATCATCTGTGTCACCAGACTTCACATCGTTAGTGTTCATAGATATATACACTAGATGTCACCTTGGCTACAGCAGTTCATTGGAACGAATGCGTCAATAGAGCCGCCATCTTAGAACAGGGGAGCCCCTACTCTTTATGCATCAGAGTCAATGTATAGGCAAAGGTCTAACGGAAATAAAATCACCATAAATCGTCATGAATGCGATTTTCTAGTTTTTTGGTTCGTTCCAACAGTCAGACATGTATTTATCAGTGAGTCCAGAGAAATTTATAAAAAAAAAAATTTTTTTTAAAACATTCTTCCTAGTTCACATTTCGTTCGTGAAAACAAAGCGCAGCACAAAAGTCCGGCATCATCCATGAATTTGAAGTACAGGCGGAGATAGCAGCGTTTCCTAGATACTTCCTATGACAAGACCCCTGTTCCAAGATGGCGGCGGTTTTGACGCATGCTTAGAACCCCCAGGTGACGTCTAGTGTATATGTCTATGGTTAGTGTTCATTTGGACTTGTATTTAGTTTGCTTGTGTACAGTCTGTCTTTGTCGGTCGTTGTAAATGTTACAAGTGTTTTGTGAGAGTGTTCTGCCTGTACCTGTTTCCTGTCTTGTTCATATGTAAATTGTTGGAATTGAAGCCTTTTTGCCTCAGCCTGCCTTCATTCTACACCACACTGTGACAATACGTTTGGAGTGAGGAATTATTAGAAAGGATCCTTAGTAAGGATAACTAAAGGCTGAACTAAACGTTAGCTGCCGTTAGCAATTAGCTACATGGCCAGTTGTTCCGTTCAGGTTTAGAAAAATTGTAGTTAGTTAGCTTGTGCATGAATGGCCACACAAAAACGATATGTAGCTATATTGGATATCAGACTGTACACAACACTGAACAATACAAATGTTCTGTAAGATGTAAACATACTATATATTATGCATAGTTTGTTTTTGTATATGGTATTGTACAGTATATAGAGTGAGTGATTTGTCAAAAGCTAGTTAGCTAGTAGTGTCAAACATTTAGATTTCTTTCACCTGAATACACAATAACGTACAACTTTAAATAATAGCCGAGTCCCAAATAGACGCCTGTCTCTTTTACACGCCTGGTGTGGCGACAGGTTTGGGTAAATAAAGGCCGGTCTCAAATAGAGGCCGGGTCTGTTTTTCAGTTTCGGGTTGCATTTAATCTTATAAAACTCGTCAGGCTCCAACAGGGAGGCTGGCCAACTTGTCCATTCATGGCCAAACACTTCCACCTTCCTGTCTTCCTCTTAGTCTTGAACAAATTACAGGTTCGGTACAACTGCACTCTCCTCCTGATAGACCTTTTTGGCTTTGAATGCCATGGAGATTGACTTCTTTGGCTTTGCTGTGAAGGTTGAAAGTTTCATTTGGGCTACTTTCTCGCTGTCTGTTCTTCTTGCTGCAGCCAGTGCCTCCAGTCCTTTTTCACAAGTGTAGATCAATTTCATTTGGGCTACTTTCTCACTGTCTGTTCTTCTTGCTGCAGCCAGTGCCTCCAGTCCTTTTTCACAAGTGTAGATCAAGTCAGCAGATGTGGCATTGTGGCCTGTTGAAATGTTGATCAGCTCCTGGTCTTCACATGTGAAAGGATTGATCATCTGGTTGTTGATGACATCTGTTATTTTTCTTTGAACCTTCTGCCTCCTTTGCATCTAGGAGTAGCTGGCCATTGTTGCTAAGCAAAACACATGTACTCCAGTTCCTTCTCTTCATCGACAAACCATCTGGCAAATGCTTCCCAGTGTAGGGCAAACATGGCTGCATACACCATAGTGTGTGCGTGCAGCATTGCATAGTAGTCTTTTCCACTGATGATGATTTTGTTTGCTCTTCCACGGAGACAGACATCAGCTTCGACCATGATGTCTTCGATTACAGTGGACTGCATCAAATGCCCAATGGCTCCAAGAAAATTCTGAGCAATATGGAAGCCACCCTTGCGCAAGATAAGTTTGGAATACTTCTCTTTGTTCTTCTTTTGCAGACTCAGAATCACCTCATAGATTGCTTGGTCACATGTGATGATGGCATACTCTTGACCATGTTTTCTCGACACATCCATGCAGTACTGAACAGACTGTTCAACCACATCTGGGTTTGTTGGTGACTTTGGGAAGGAGGGACCATAGCTGATCACAGTTGCAGGGATGGTATCTGGGATGAGAAATGCTTGGAATGAACTCCATGTTGGAGCAGCGCAACTTGGTTTCAGGTCCTCCAATAGTACAGTAGGCAGCTATGCACCAAATGCCAGAGGATGGTCAGGTGGTCAAGAGGTTCTGCTAGACATATAGGAAGCTTAGGCTCTGTTTCAACTCTAACCAGGGAGCGACTTTTTGACGATCTTTTAGACTGAGGTGGCTTTCCTTGGTTTGAAAAGGCTGAGAAGATTCCAGGGCTGGTTAGCGAATTTTCAGTAGAGGTAAACTAATTGTTGGTGTGGGGTCTTCATCTGGATTCTTGTACTGGAATATGACATGTGTTGTGCCATGCAGTGTTCATCCATCCTTTTTGTACTCTTGGAAGTCAAGCTTATCAAATGCAAACTGTGTGAATCTGAGTCTAACCTTCAGGTTCGTTGGTATGAAGGCACCATGCCTAGTTGTCTGTTCTTCAACTGCCATTGCCATTGTTGTAATATACACTCACCTAAAGGATTATTAGGAACACCATACTAATACTGTGTTTGACCCCTTTCGCCTTCTGAACAGCCTTAATTCTAAGTGGCATTGATTCAACAAGGTGCTGAAAGCATTCTTTAGAAATGTTGGCCCATATTGATAGGATAGCATCTTACAGTTAATGGAGATTTGTGGGATGCACATCCAGGGCACGAAGCTCCCGTTCCACCACATCCCAAAGATGCTCTATTGGGTTGAGATCTGGTGACTGTGGGGGCCATTTTAGTACAGTGAACTCATTGTCATGTTCAAGAAACCAATTTGAAATGATTCGAGCTTTGTGACATGGTGCATTATCCTGCTGGAAGTAGCCATCAGAGGATGGGTACATGGTGGCGATAAAGGGATGGACATGGTCAGAAACAATGCTCAGGTAGGCCGTGGCATTTAAATGATGCCCAATTGGCACTAAGGGGCCTAAAGTGTGCCAAGAAAACATCCCCCACACCATTACACCACCACCACCAGCCTGCACAGTCTTAACAAGGCATGATGGATCCATGTTCTCATTCTGTTTACGCCAAATTCTGACTCTACCATCTGAATGTCTCAACAGAAATCGAGACTCATCAGACCAGGCAACATTTTTCCAGTCTTCAACTGTCCAATTTTGGTGATCTCTTGCAAATTGTAGCCTCTTTTTCCTATTTGTAGTGGAGAGGAGTGGTACCCGGTGGGGTCTTCTGCTGTTGTAGCCCATCCACCTCAAGGTTGTGCGTGTTGTGGCTTCACAAATGCTTTGCTGCATACCTCGGTTGTAACGAGTGGTTATTTCAGTCAAAGTTGCTCTTCTATCAGCTTGAATCAGTCGGCCCATACTCCTCTGACCTCTAGCATCAACAAGGCATTTTCGCCCACAGGACTGCCGCATACTGGATGTTTTTCCCTTTTCACACCATTCATTGTAAACCCTAGAAATGGTTGTGCGTGAAAATCCCAGTAACTGAGCAGATTGTGAAATACTCAGACCGGCCCGTCTGGCACCAACAACCATGCCACGCTCAAAATTGCTTAACCTCTTAACCTTCGCCAGAGCGAGGGCGCTCTGAGCGTTTTTTTTTTTAAATCGTTCAAAGTTACTATCAGATTCAATGTTAATACCTTGACAAACTATACATCATTAAAAAGATATAAGACTGAAGGTTTAGTATTTGACCACTATTGTATTCTGAGAATCTTATAGTGACAGTTATGTCTTAATTTGTGTCTGGAGTTATGTAATCAAAAAATGAGTCGATACCTTTGATATGAATTATGAGCGTCAGCCGCTTCCATTCAGAAAAAAACTCCAGTGAGATCGTCACGACAGAGCTTGACAAAACAACGTCCATCAGGGCTTTTAGCTCAAAAGTGTACAGATTTGGAGAAATATTGATAGATTCTCATAGGTTTACATCAGATTTATATAGACAGGAATCATATTTATTGAATATCTACCCAAATGCGTCGATTTAATCATTATGAGCGCTGGAGACTCTGATGTACTGTGTTTTCAATACATACTGGCAGCCTGAGGGCGCCCTGTGCACATATGGACTCCATATATGGAACACGAAGAAGAATCATATCATGTGACATTTCAGGAAGTCCATCACGACGTAAACACTAACAGAGATCGCTGTAACATGCAGATAAAGATGTTTTGAAGACAATAAACATGATTGCAATGATATTTGGTTTACCTGTGTTCTTCGAGCCATGTCAGGTATTTTCATAATAATAGATTATATTTATAATGTAATGCTAATCGATATAGACTTTATCATGGTGAAGAATACTATAAAATACTATATTTTCTGTCCGATTTTTTTATCTGAAGCCAAATCAGAGCACAGAAGGTTATTTAAAACACTCGACTTGTGCTATAAAGTAAGTTTTAGAGCACAAACATGGTTTTAATCTCATAAATTGTCGTGTATTGATGGTGTGCTAAGCTAACATGCTAGCTAGCCCTTGGTGCACCTGCTACCTAGCTGTTATATTTATGAATATTTCTAAATAGGACTGCTTGCTGAAATGTTTCTTTTTTCAAGAAGGTCATTTTATATAGTTTCAAATGTAAGGTGAGAACTTTGAGAACTTTCCCTAAAAGAGATTAGGGGTTGAAACAGTGTGAATAGCCAGTCGTTAGTAATTATAATGCAGACAAAAGAAAGCATATTTAGAGCAATAACCAGAGGCTGGAGAGGTGTGAATGTGTGCAGGGAGACTGACACTGAATGGAGATCGTTTAGACCACAACACAATAGAGAAAATAGACTGAATAGATGCTTAGAAAATGACAATAAACATCAGTTTGCATTTTAGAGTCTAATCAAAATAAAATCGTTTGACATGATCTTGAAAAACATTTAACTAAATAAAGAGTTTTAGAGATATCATCTTCAGAATTTAAATATAACATGGTCAGACATGTGGCTTTAGCTGCAGTGCATTTCTAGATTGCTACAGGGCCAACTTCAATTTTATTTTCATGAAAATATTTCATAAAAATAAATTTCTAATAACTTGACAAAACTTTGAAGCTATTTATAACATTTATTTTTCATTATGACAATAATTAATTCTACATTTGCAATAAACTGCCAGGTGTCAGCTTTCAAATGAGATCATACTTGTGCTTTTAGAACAAATGGTTCATGAACTGTATCTGTTTCAGTTTGGGTATGCCATTTCTGGGGATTTTTAAAAATTGGGGGTGAAGCTTAACAGGTTAAATCACCTTTCTATCCCATTCTGACATTCAGGCCCCGTTTACACGAAGGGAAAACGCAGATATTTCCCTGCGTTTTGGCCTCTCGTTTACACGAAAACCCCGTTTTTATCACAGAAAACGATTATTTCTAAAAACTCCGGCCAAAGTGGAGATTTCTGAAAACGCCGGTTATGTGTTGTCGTGTCAACTGGGAGAAACGGGGTTTTAGGTTCTCTCGTGTCGATTCTGAGGATTCTGATTGGCTTGATCCTTCTCCCTACACTGCCGCCCATCGGTTTGGCATAGTTATGATGGCGCTCGCGGCGTATTTATGCGGGTGTGTGCACGATGTTATTATTGAAAACGGAGGGGAGGAAAATATTCGTTTCTCTAAATACCCGGCTATGTGTAAACGTAGCCTCAGTTTGGAGTTCAGGATATTGTTTTGACCAGGACCACACCCCTAAATGCATTGAAGCAACTACCATGTGATTGGTTGATTAGATAATTGCATTAATGAGAAACTGAACAGGTGTTCCTAATAATCCTTTAGGTGAGTATATCTGTGCTTCTTTGTAGCTGATGCTGTAGAGATGCATCTGTTATCATCCATGCAATGTGGTTATACAGGTTAGAGCTCACTCTTCGGGATGCCTCCAGGTATGATATCTCTAGCTGCAGTGACGGATCTTCAGTCATACTTCCAGGCATCTGGTGACTTCCAATGGCTTGAGATCTTCTGGCTTCTCTTGCTTCCTTCAGGGCCTGCTTAAGTTGGTCCTGGAGCTTTTTCCGTATTCTCTTTGCAGTGTTGTAGGAAGAGACTATGGTGTCATCTGGTGTCAACTCATCATCACTTTCTTCTTCATACTCTGCCTCTTCAGTTTTCCCCTTAAGTTCCTTCAACTTTGAAAGCATGCAGCCAACATCCATGTCTGCTGAGCAAATCAGGGTAGAACATCCTTTCTGTGGCACAACCGATTTTTTTTTCAATTGCCACCTACTTCATAGTGCCTTCTAAGGCGGGCAATCAAGGACTGACATCTGTATGAGGTAACATTGTGAGCTCCATGGCTTTCCAAGTATTTACGGAACTTATCCCTCAAAGCTGTAACGAAGAATATGGCATTCTTTTTGAAAAGGGGCTCATCTATCTGAGATATGAGTTGGTTCAGTGCCGCATCAAATGGAGTGGTGGCAGTACTAGTCTTTTCCTGTGAATGAAGATGCTTTGTCAGGTAGTTGGTCAAACATTCCTTGTGGTACCGGAAGTCCTCAGCAATCATATCAGTACACTTGTTTTCATCAGGACCACGAATCGCGTGTAGCATCTCTTCATCTTCAAATTTGTTTGCTTTTTCCCATACTGCATTCTGTCTGTTATAAGTGGTGATCAAAATGAGGGATCTATTCCCCCCGGTTGTGCGTGCTCTTCCACAAATGAAGAACTCTTCCTTGTGTTTGATGGGTTGTGGCATTGACATCCGTGTTTTTTTAGTAGGCCTGCTGCTGTTTGGCTCAGGATTAAGTTCTGCTTCAACTGAAGTGCCTTCTGGCTTTTCAACTTTTTTCCTCTTCTGGTCAACAGTTTTACTATTTGTGTACTTCGCATGACATTGTGTGTGTCACAAAGGATTCCTCCCCAGAAAGTCACATTGAGGTTTCATCTCATTGTCAAGTCTTTATAAGACGTTTAGTGCAACCTTTAGTTATCCTTTTCTAGCCTACTATCTGTCCGAGATGAAAAACACTTCAAGGTCCACACCAGCCTTCATACATGTGTATTTCTAATAATTCCTCACTCCAAACGTATCCCTGTAGCAGCATTTATTCTCATATCTATTTCTTTACCTATCAATTTCTCAACTTCCGGTCGAAGCAATATGGACATATAGGATGAGATACACATGAGACGTTTAGCGCAGCCTTTAGTTATCCTTTTCTAGCCTACTATCTGTCCGAGATGAAAAACAATTCAAGGTCCACACCAGCCTTCATACAAGTGTATTTCTAATAATTCCTCACTCCAAACGTATCCCTGTAGCAGCATTTATTCTCATATCTATTTCTTTACCTATCAATTTCTCAACTTCCGGTCGAAGCAATATGGACATATAGGATGAGATACACATACCTCTCGTAGAGCATAAGATTCTGAGCATTAAAAAAAATAAAAAAATAAAAAAATAATTAAGTCTCTACACAATTACTGTGAGGAGTTATGGCCGTTTAAAGAAACCAAAGAAATTAGCTAAAACGGCTAAAGCTAGCTAAGTAAACTAGTAGAGAATGAATGCTGCTGCTACAAGGATACGTTTGGGATGAGGAATCATCAGAAATATACTTGTTTGAAGACTGGCGGGGTCCTTTCAGTTAATTACAATTACAATATCCATATTACCATTCTTTTCCCAAAACGCTGGGGCAGACCTACCGGTATTCACTAAAGTCACTGTCACTTATCACAGACAATGATGAGCAGCTTCAAAGTCCTTTGGTAACCATTGGTTTGTTGTTCCAAACTCATTCAAATTACTAAGATCGTGTGTGTGTGTGTGTGTGTGTGTGTGTGTGTGTGTGTGGTGTGTGTGTGTGTGTGTGTGTGTGTGTGTGTGTGTGTGGTGTGTGTGTGTGTGTGTGTGTGTGTGTGTGTGTGTGTGTGTGTGTGTGTGTGTGTGTGTGTGTGTGTGTGTGTGTGTGTGTGTGTGTGTGTGTGTGTGTGTGTGTGTGTGTGTGTGTGTGTGTGTGTGTGTGTGTGTGTGTGTGTGTGTGTGTGTGTGTGTGTGTGTGTGTGTGTGTGTGTGTGTGTGTGTGTGTGTGTGTGTGTGTGTGTGTTGTGTGTGTGTGTGGTGTGTGTGTCATGATGCTAAATATCCAGCATGTCTTTGGGAATTTTGAGGTAGTCTAAAATTCTATTGAAGTTCTGAGCCTGATGATCGCCAACTAGCAGTGAAATCATCACAGATTCATTGATTTTGGTTGGATTTTTATAATTTTTTCTGTGGAACGAGTTTACTGTTTGGTGAAAAGAATGGCATATTGACTGATGTCATAACTTAGGGGAATAGTTGATTGCCAATGAAGTAAAATGAAAATATTGGAAAAAAAGTGAGAAAACGCCTAATTGTTTTGCATTAAATTGAGGCAAAATCATGTAGAAATGTGTTTTATAAGTAATTTTTTCAGTGAATGTTGTCAGCACATGAGTTCTGTGTATCTGGAATACATTTATTGACAACCTACCCAATCCACTGAGGATTTGAGGAAAAAAAATTTTTTTCACATTTTTCTGATAAAAAATAGAGGGTGCATACACTAAAATGGCCACAATTTTTTTTCGCGATATTTCCGGCAGAGCAGACCCTCCAATTATTGGTTCCTAAAGTCAAAGTTAACAGAAAAAACACAAATAAAAAGTATGACAGACCATGTCAGGTTCAACCCATTTTATTGAGCTTTTGAGACTTTGGCTCCCTGACTATTTGTACTTGAAGGTTTTTGTTTCGTACTTGTAGAATTTTGCTTTGTACTTGAAGGTTTTTGTTTCGTACTTATAGAATTTTGCTTTGTACTTGAAGGTTTTTGTTTCGTACTTGTAGAATTTTGTTTTGTACTTGAAAGATTTTAGTTTGTACTTGGAGGATATTTTTGTCATTGAAGAAATACGTTTCTATGTATATGTAAAACATACTGTATTTGTTTGATAGGTACGTTTTTTTATTTGCAGAACAATATGCATTAGTTTGTGAGTGATGTTTTGTATTTACAAACCACATTGAGTTTGTTTGTGAATCATTGGGTGTGAGTAAAACACGTTTTGTGTGTGTGTGAGGTTTTGGCACATAATTCGCTCAACAGTTTTGTCGTCTGTGTAGCGGCTCTACAGGAATGTAGCAATGTTGTAATGTGCCATTGATAATTAAACAAAACGCTTGACTTTAAATAAATAAACAGTTAATAAACTCGCATATAAACAGTTACCTATTTAAGCATCAAGAACGGTTAAAGATTAATGCTGTGTCGGCCAACATAATGTTATATTCATTGAAATTCGATCTCAGGTCTCTTGGATCTCCGTGTTGTTGCGTTAACCACAGAGCTACCGCCTGAACGCTATTAGATCAACGTCTTATGCTCTTACAAAGCCTCATTGATGTAGCCTGATATGTTTCTTTTGCAATGTTTTATATGGAAATGTTTTCATTATTTATTCAATTTAATTTAAGTATTGTGATGAATTATTTTAACTAAATTTCACTTGAATTCATCTGCTACCAGCTTTCAATCGCTCTGAATGAGCCACGGCGCGGCAGATTACGCAGTAGAGAGAATAAACGGACACTTTTCAAAGTCTGTAATTGTAGCGCCTCTTAGCGGTTAAAGGCAGCAAATACACCCCGAATTTCACCGCCGCGGCAGAGCGACGGTGGTGAAAGTATTATTCTGGTTGGTAACCTACTGTATTGTGACGTCATGTTTTACCGTAGCCGACAGCGAACAAACAGCATTACAGAGCGCGTTTCGTCACTACCTTGAAAGAGAAGCCGCAGAAAGCTGGAAGAAGCTAGTCATAAACACCGTGAGTAGTGACTTTTCCCTAGTGGTGGGCAGATCGAGGCTTCGTGAAGCAATGAAACAGTTGAACCAAATGTGCCATATTGTGTGGAAGCTTCGACTCAATCCGACACCCGTCTCCACTGTGACACCTAGTGGTCGCTTGCAGATGTTGATCTGAAACAACCTTGACAACGAGCCATTAAAAAAAATAGTTTTTATTTTTTATTATTGTAGCTATTTTTCTAATATGTGAAGCTTGTAACCTGTAGGCTCCTCACTGTGCAGAATGTTATTTTGGTCCTGAAAAATGAATATTAATAAAAGAAACCAAGCCACAATGTCTCACTTTTTTAGAGATTCTTATGAAAAATATACATTTTTCTTCTTTGGAAGGACTTAGCCTACTTTTTTTAACAGATGATTTATCCAGTCTTTTTATAAAATCCTCTCACAAAAACCCACGAAGTCAAGATGAGTTGACTTCACTTTTTATACAGATGTGCGATTGTGTGGTCTGTTCCGACCCTGTCAATCAAACGCTGAATCGGCGGAGCACGCCACCTGTCGAAACACTCAGAAGCTTCATTTAGCCGAAGTCACGTGACATGGGTGTTTTGAATCACGCTTCGGATCAGTGTTTCGAAACATCTGCGCTTCGGGATCTCGCAAAGCTTCGGAACGACTGTTTTGCGTCAGCCATCCCTACTTTTCCCTTGTCAGTGGTGTAAATATGTAGTTGGATTGTTTCATGTAACTTACTTCTTCTCCCTCGCTGTGTTATGGCTTTGGCAAAGCCGCTTTGCTATGTGGGGATACATGTGCTGGTTCGTGAGACAGCTGATTAGTAGGCTATCATTGACCGTAAAACAGTTACAGGAATCACCAACCCGTCGATCTTGGAAGCATTTTAAGTCGATCGAGTTTCCAAAATCAGAGAAAAAAAGCCTATTGTGTGTAGTAAGTGGTGTCTATGGGATGCGGAGGCGCGCGCGCTGTTACAATCACGTCATTTTTGCCGCACGCACCTTTGGGCTCATGCGGACGCGTCAAGTTTAAACAAGGCTTTACGCTTTAACCAGCTCAGCCACAGTAACAGCTCATATTAGCCAGCTAAACTTTTACTACACTGTTAGAAAAAATATACAGTTGCATAGTTTCATGTGGTTATTCTCCCTCACTGCATTATGGGTTTGCTATGTGGGGAGAATGTGCTGGTTACGTTCGTGAGACAATCAGTTTATTACTATTATTATATTATGTATTAAGACCCTTGATCCTCACCTGACTATGGCTTTGTAAACTTTATCCATGATGTGGTTTATAATGGACTGTGGTACAGAAACTTGGTTTACTCTGGCTATTCTCTGCTGTCTCAGATAGCATCCAGCTGCAGCCCCGCAGACTCACCTCCGGCTAGACACCACTGGCTGGACACCAGTGGATAGACAGCCTACGTCATTTCCGTTTCGCCTCTAATTTCCGTTTTCACAGCTGGATTGACATATATTTATTTTATATTTTCACCTCTGGATTGACATATATTTATTTTATATTTTCACCTATGGATAGACAGCATATTTATTTTCTGTTTTCACCAGTGCATGGACAGCATTTTTTGCAGACTTAATTGCACACGTCTTTTCCGTATTGTCATTTTACTTTTATGACTTAAAATATATAATATAAAAGCTGTGTGCAAATTGAAATATGATCTTTATCATATCTCTTTACATAAAACAATTCTCAATAATATACTTAATATTATAACATCAATAATTCATGCAAACTGCATTCACAAGAACCACCTTGAAAATATATATTGTTCAGATCATATCACTATTTTTTGTGACTTAAATTCAGCCTAGATCAATGTACGTTTTGTCAATACAACAGACTTGTACATGTTAATTGATCACAGTTTTTTGCCTTGCCCATTTGAGAATTGAATTGAACCCATATTCAATTCTTTTTTTTTCTTTTTTTTTTTGTTGTAAATGTAACCACTTCTGTTTTTTAAAATATACGTAGATTCACATGATCAGACAATTTACCAAACAATCCAGATCAAATTAACGCTTCATGGTTTTTCAATATTTATTGGAAATTACACAATCTAATTAGTCAAATCTGACCATCAGAAGGAAGGTGCCACAGTCAGGCCTGTAAGGTTGTGGGGGAAGTTCCTATTTCAAGAGAAAATAAAACATGAACAGTTCCAGTTCCATGAACAGTTCCAGACCTATAAATCATCGACAGTTTATTATTTTTTCTTACCACTGACATCTGCATGGCGCGTCAAATTTGAAAAGTGAATGACGATACGGAAATGACGTCTGCTGTCCATCCACTGGTGTCTAGCAAGAAGTGAGTCTGCGGGGTTGCAGCTGGATGCCTCTCGTCTCAGACGACGATGTTTGTCCCGTTTTAGCCACCGTAGCTTCTTCGATAGGGAGGGGTGAGCAGTGGGCTGAGCCCTTAGTGCAAACTCACAACCGAACCGCTAGATGTCACTAAAAGTCACACACTGCACCTTTAAACGGTTGGGTTTGTCCATATTTGACCCAAACATGGGTTGAAACAACCCAGCATTTTTTTATAGTTTGTATGTTAAATAGATGAGAATAGTGAGGTTATCTTTATTAATTCTACCTATAATAATGCTGTACAGGTCTTGGGCTTTAATACCCCTCTTAAACCCGATGCTGCGACTCCAGGACATCATGATTCAGTGGACCAAATTCATTCCAGCTTCAAAAAGTTTATGAGAGAGCTGAACAAACCAGGAGTCCCGTATATGTTGAGTCTTGCCAACCGCCTCTATGGAGAGCAATCCTACCAGTTTGTTGAGGTAAGACTCTGTTTATTCAGTGGAAGTTCTGGAAATGGTCTCAACTCTAAAATAATTTGCACCTCAATCTGTTTGCTATGTTACAGAAATTCCTCAATGATGCAAAAAGCTACTATGAAGCCGGACTGGAGAAGGTGGACTTCGAGAACAAATCAGAGGCTGCTCGAGTCAACATCAACAAATGGGTGGAGACAAAAACACAAGGTGAAATCCTGCATAAACTCACTCCACAAACACTTCTTTGATGTATTTTTGCTGCTTTTTAAGTTCAGCAAAATTTTATTTTAAGGACCATGTTCAGCTTAATGGGTTCTTGAGTTGAGTTATATAATTCTTTGGAGGTTAAAGATTTGACTTTAATGCGTTTTTTATTTGGCCATTAAGTTTATAAAAACTTTATTCCATAAGAACTTTGAGACAGACGCTTTAATAGTGTTTTATTTTTGTTTAGACTTACCGGTAAATAACAAAAGAGTGCTAGAGATTCAGTCAATTCATTTAGGCCTATGAGAATCAATTGAATCACTGATCAAAGTAAACAATTTATCCATTTGTATTTTAGAGAAGATCAAGGACTTGCTGCCACAGGGAGTCATTGATTGGTTGACGAAACTGGTTTTGGTGAATGCCATCTACTTCAAAGGAGACTGGGAGAAGAAATTCACAAAGGAATCCACCAGAGATGGGCAGTTTAAGCTGAACAAGGTGAGATTTCATGCTCTTTTTTAAAATAATTTTAACAGTCTTAAAAAGAGCAGTTATAAAGTATTTCCATTTATATTCGGCAGATTCAAACTAAACCAGTGAAGATGATGTATCAAAAGGCGTACTTTCCTCTGGCCTCCATCCCAGAGATCAACAGTCAGGTTCTGGAGCTGCCGTATGACGGGAAGAATCTCAGTATGTTGATCATCCTTCCTAACGAGATGGAAGACGACACCACTGGCCTTCAGAAGGTGAGACAGCACAGATTTTGCTAGTATGGTGCATTGTTTCATTATTCGGAATCAGGCCAGCTGACAAGCCTGGGACAAGATAATCTTAGATGTGCCCCCCCCCCCCCCCCCCCACGCCCAGATCTCTCCTTTTCCCTTGCTCTTCCTCTCCTGTTCAGCTCCCCTCCTTTGCTCTTCCTCTTTACAGACTTCCTTTTTTTATATATATATAAAACACCATATACTTTTACCCAAACTGAATAATAAAAACACGTTTAAATGGGTACATTTTCTATAAATGTCTTCATTTTATTTCCCGACATAGCCTACTGCAGTTCTTGTTAAAACACGTTAGACATGCAAAATCTGTGCATTTTGGGCACTTTTTGCGTGACATCATATTTATTTTTTGTCCATCAAAAGTGTGCTTTCACTTTTAATTAAGCATGAGCAGCGCAGCAAAAATAGACTGGGATCTGGCACATTATCTGTTCACTGTGGCGTCTGTCGCAACAATAAACTTAGGCGCGCCTGTAAAAACGAGCGCGCCGCGTCGCTATTATGAGCTAATATCCAAAATATTTCCATATGTGGCTTTCCTCCTTTCTTATCAACAAGTGGATTTACAGCCACCACATCAGCAGCACCGCCGGTCGCCATGTCTCAGCGCTTTTATGAAGAGGACGCAAACGCACGCGCTTCGGGCATACACGCGCATCAAGTACCGGGTTTGAGAAAACCTGCTGGTACCGTGGCGTGACGTTTAAAAAAAATTGTACCGACTTGGTACCAAAGTACCGGGTCTTTGACAATGCTGATAAACGTTGGCTGCGCTGTTTCTTACCTTGCTCTACGTTGACTTTATTAGTTCCAGCTTCACCGTCACCACCTTTTTAAAAATATTTGTTTAGGACATCTCGAAGGCCTCTATTTTCTTCTCTTCTTCTCTTTTCTTTTCTTTTCTTTTCTGAGCACCGGACTTGTGCTGCTGACCGGACATTTTGAGCATAACGTTAGCCTACTGAACTTCAAATCAAATGACAACATCAAATTTTGATCAGTGGCCAAACCATTTTTGTTTTGGGGGTGGGGGGGTTCTTGACCACTATTTCAAGAACAATTAGGAAGAAAACTAATAAAAAGCTTTTATGTAACTCAAATATTAGATATTTTTTCCACAAATATGCCTATTTTATTTATTTTTAAACAATTATTCCATAATTTAATGAGGGCCCAGTTCTACCCTGGGCCCGGGACAACAGACCCGTTTGTCCCCCCCTGTCGCGCCTGTTTGGAATTGCCGTTTAACACTATACAGAGTGCTGTAGTCACAAACTGCCCAGAGACACACAGGTTGAGGATCCAAATGCAGTTGTTTATTGGGGCAATCCAGAATTGTAATCCATAAAACAGGCAAATTATCAAAACCACAATCCAGATAACAACAGGGAAGAAAACACAGACAAACAGGAAAATCCAGAAGATCTAAAACTATTACACAGTAAACCAGAAAAGTGCTCAGAAATGCAGTGTGACACAAACAAGACTTTGCAAAGTAAGAATGGATACATAGGGCTTAAAGGGTCATGAAACCCCGAACCATATTTTCTGAGATTTTAACAGAGGTATGTGTGTTGAACACCATTGAAGACAATGTTAACATCTGTTAGATTTAATAGTAGGGTTAAAATGGTTAAATTTGAGTTTTTTTTCCACTTTTTTTGTCTTCCGGGTTTAAAATCTTCATCGTGTCCACGTCACAGAGCACTGTGAGTGCTTGATGACTCATCGGTGTCTCATAATTATTAATGAGACTGAGTTTTCATATCCTATGAGAAGACACTGTCTCTCAATTATTCATGACACCACATGGATCTTTCCAAAGACAGACATATCAAACGGTGATATCTCATAGATGAGAGAGCCAATCATGGGACGCAAGTGTTTGTTTTCGTCGTGCAAAAGTCCAAGTGGGTTGAATATGAAGAGTTCAGATGCAAAAGCCTCTAAATGCCATCTGAAATTTTCTTCTAAAATGATCATTTTTATCAAGCTTGTATATTTAAATTCAGTAATTTCACTTAAATGACAATTAATGGGTAATTTTTCTTGCCATTTAAGTGAGATTATTGAACTTAAATATACGAGCTTGATAAAAATGATCATTTTAGAAGAAAATTTCAGATGGCATTTAGAGGCTTTTGCATCTGAACTCTTCATATGTTTCCCCGCGATGCTGCCAGGGCTAGACTCTGGCTCCAGGCGCTTGGTTTGCCATCAACCACGGACACACCTTAACTATAGTCAAGTGTGTGCCGCAAACATTTTTCTCAAGAGAGAGCTTAGAGAATTGGAGAATGGTGGACTTCGCCTTGTTGACAACCAATGCAGGTTGCGTCTTGCGAGTGATGCGGTACCAAGTCCAGAGTACTTTTCTATCCCTTAAGAGGTGTGTGTGTCTAAAATGTGAAGTCATCCACCTCCACAGAGCCATCTTTATTATGGGGGTTCAGGGGCGCGTAGATCTAGGCTATGCACGGAATGTTTTTTTAAGCGGAAAATAAATAATTTTGAAATAAATGCATTTATAGTGTCTGTATAAACAACTATATATTATATAATGACATTATAATTATACTTATACATGTAGCCTACATTAATATGTTTTAAATAGAATTACGATTACTGTAGGCTAATATATGTAGCAGGGCATTCAGTTACTTTTGAAATAATAATAATAAAGTGTCAGTGTATTTCACAAGACTTTAACTTTGCCAGCTATAAAAATAATCTAGCATTTCCTCACGTTTTACCACTGCTTTTTAGTGACCGTCGATATGCATGGGACACTGGCGATGACAGTGATGGCCAAACCACACCCACTCCCTCCCTTCTTCTCACAGCCTTCCACGCCCATTTAAGTTGCATTTTTCAAAAAGATTGTGAGCTAGACTTGAGCTGAAAGAGGGGAGTTTCATGACCCTTTAAATAGGTAAGAGTAAACGAGATAATAACACACAGGTGCCAGTAATCAGAACACGATTAGTCCAGGCAAGGGGTTATGGGAAATGTGGTTCATGAAATGATCAAGGAGACAGTGCCCTCTTGTGGCTACCATTGGCGCTTCAGCTGACAGGTGTGACTCTTGAGTTCAGTAATGTCCTCCGTTGCCATAAAAGGCTGTTCCAGGGTGAAAACGTGGTCGTGACAGGACAAACTGAGAGTTTATAGGTGGAGTCCCCAATGGGCCAGGCTCTGTGGCCATCGGAGCGTTATAGACAATGTAGTCTCAGCCTCAGACGTCACGCCCACGGAACGTTGGCTAAACGTCTGATGCATATGGTACACTTAACTGGAAACACTTCAGCAATGTCGAAGTCGTCATCTGATTGGATGAATTTTATCGGATTTCCGGGGGGCGCGAGTGTCGCGTTTATTTTCGGTCCGCCGGGAAACAAAGCGCAGACGTGTGATTGCGGAAGAAAAACGGTTGTGTTTACATGAGTGACAATGAGCATTTATCAAGTTCAGCTAAACGTAGTAAACGTAGTAATCAGTAAACGTAATCAGCAATGACTTACTGCTTGTTTTCTTCTCCTTCTTTGATTGTCTATGCTGACTGACTTGTTGCACGCTGGTCTGTTGTTGTGGTGACATTTCCACGCCCCGAAACGTGACGCTGAACGAAACGAACTGTAATTGGTTGTTTGACATGTCGGTCAAACGGCCTTATGGGCGGGCCTTGGCCAAAGAAAGCTGCTATGAATTCCAGACCTTCAGCCGTCAGTCTGAAGGTCTGGCTACGCGAGACTATAGACAATGTAGATCATGATATGATCAAGGAGACAGGAGAAGTGCCCTCTGGTGGCTGTCCTCGGCACTTCAGCTGACAGGCGTGACAGCTGTATCATATTTGCTATGCAAAATTCTAGTGCAAATTTCTTAGGCCTCTAAATGATCAACATGATCAAACGGTAAAACTTGTTGCACACAATCCACAATATTTTAGCAAGTAAAAAGCCATTTTGTAAAAACGTCCACCTTCAGCTCATTGTTCAAATTTTTGAAATCTTTACTGATTCATATAAAGTAAATGTAAGAATAACTTTTATATTATTTTGATGAACACTTACTGTGGTTTACTTGCGTGATTTTTCAAAAAAAAAAAAAAAAAAAAAAAGATTAAGTATAAAATATGATCCATCTGGCTTTTGGTGAGCATTTATTTGTCAATCTCAATCGTTATTGTATTGTATTGCATTACATGTTTTAAAACTACAGAGGTTTGATCATAAAACTAAGCATTAAAATATCATCTTACTAATACATTATCTAGTGACGACTGATATTTAAAGGGCACCTATTATGTAAAATTCACTTTTACATGGCGTTTGAACATAAATGTGTTTTGGCAGTGTGTGTACACAAACCACCCAATGATAAAAATCCACCCAGTGCTTTTTTTTTTTAATCCCCATAAATCATAAGCACTGTCTCAGAACAACCAGTTATCAGAATCGGGGCAATGTGACGGGGCGGGGCGGGGTTATAAATTCATGAAAATGTCCGGATTTTACTGTTTTTCATGGGTCCATTATATGTGTAGGCTACTTTAAACTGACTGGCGGTTGCCTTTGCACACAAAACATATGAAACCGGCTTCAGCTTCACCCCATCTTGTTATAATCAAAGCGTTCCTCAATCCGTAGCGGATCCAAGCAGAGAGCACGTCAGAAAACAGTGGCCTGTGTGTGTGTGTGTGTGTGTGTGTGTGTGTGTGTGTGTGTGTGTGTATGTGTATGTGTATGTGTATGTGTATGTGTATGTGTATGTGTATGTGTATGTGTATGTGTATGTGTATGTGTATGTGTATGTGTTGTGTGTGTGTGTGTGTGTGTGTGTGTGTGTGTGTTAATACTGCACATATCTAAGCCATTGAAGAGGTGTGTTCAAGTTACTGTCTCCATGACTTACATTGCCGATTCAAATACAAAAAAATAAACGTCACATCATTGACGCTGTATAAACAGACCCCATTTTATGCAAATAGACACACATTAACAATATCTCACTTTATAATCCAGCTTGAAAAGGCACTGACCTATGAGAAGCTCATGGAGTGGACCAAACCCAGGAAGATGATCCTAGAGCAAGTTCAAGTGTATCTGCCTAAATTTAAGATGGAGGAAACCTACGACATGAAGAGTCTTCTGATCAGCATGGGAATGGAGGATGTGTTTGACAAGAAGAAGGTGAATCTTGCAGGCATGTCCTCCAACAAAGACCTGGTGCTGTCGGAGGTGATCCATAAAGCCTTTGTTGAAGTAAATGAGAAAGGAACTGAAGCGGCTGCAGCCACCGCCATCGTCAACACCTTTTTGACTGCAATGCCCTCATTCTCATTCTCAAAAACCTTTATTGCAGATCACCCTTTCCTTTTCTTCATCCGACATAATCCCTCTAATGTCATTCTGTTTTATGGACGCCTCTGTTCTCCTTGAAGATAGTGATGATGAAGTGATAATTCCAGATGACTCTGTTCCTCTGATAAATAAAATCATTAGTAAATAATTGAGTGAAATTGTCTGTATGTATTTACTTAGAGTAATTTAAGAATCTTGATACAGTTCTGCAATTAAATTAACACTTCAGCTACTAACTAATCATGTAATATAAAATGTAGGAGATAGTTCCTTATTAGGTAATAAATAATTACTTTATGATATTAGCCTCATTAATAACTATTAACTAACTGACAAATTATAAAGAATATTATTCTGGCCTCTGGCCTCAATAGTCATCATTTTCACTATTCATAATTATTAGTCATAAAATGCATAACTAATTTCTCAAGTATTGGTTGGTACTTGAGAAATTAGTGGTGCATTTTATGAAAGAAAAAAGACAATCTTCAAGAACTAGTGATCTGGACTAGATCACAAGTAGTTCCTGCATAGTGACTGTAACACTTGAGTAATTAATGATGCATTTTATGACCACTTTGAGAATAAAAAAAGACAATTGCTAACGTCTCAGCCACTTTAATGCTGTGATTAGTAATTAATTATGTCATTACCTTTTAGTTCGCAATGATGCCAATCTCATTAAGTAATTATTGATTAAGTCAAGTCAAGTCACCTTTATTTATATAGCACTTTTTAAAATACAGATTGTTTCTTCGAGGGCCAGTCCTCCTCTGGCCAGCGAAGGAACAGTGATTGATTATGATTCAGGCATTACAGGTCAGAAGTCAGATTGGATCAGAACATTCACAATATTTATCCAGTTCATCTGGTTAAGGTCGAAGTCATCAGGCCGGTATGGAGACGAGTTTGCTGAGGTGTCCACGAGGCCTTCACAGTGTTGATGAGGCTGAATAAGGAACTATCTTAGTCCTATACATTCGATATTACTTACTGATTAGTTAAGCTTGTTTCCATATTATATATATTTATAAAACTTTATACAATGCCAACATGAACCTGGCACTATGGATGAGTGAGTCATGTTAAATCACACTGTCATCACTAGATGGCGTGAGATGTTTTTTATGTCTGTCCACAACACTTGGTGTGTGTGTGTGTGTGTGTGTGTGTGTGTGTGTGTGTGTGTGTGTGTGTGTGTGTGTGTGTGTGTGTGTGGTGTGAGTGTGTGTGTGTGTGTGCTTGTTTTTGTGATATATGAGGACACAAATGTGTATAATGACATGGGTATTACACTGGTATTACAACTTACACGTGAAATATGAGGACATTGCATGCGTCCTCATATTTCAAACAGCTTAAAAAAACATAAAAAACAATGTTTTTTTTAAATGTTAAAATCCAGCATGTCTCCTGTAAGGGGTAGGTTTAGGGACAGGGGCAGTGTAGGGGGATAGAATATATAGTTTGTCCAGTATAAAAACCATTACGCCTATGGAATGTCCTCATAAATCACAAAAACAAAAAAAGTGGGAAATTAATTACAGTAATCCTTATATTACTGTTAAATTGATGACAGTATATTCCAACAGACAAGCCCGACAGAGGACGTTTGAGGTAATTACAGATTAAGAATTGTATAATACATCATTTAATAAGGTAACCCGTATATTAGGGCATTAGCATATAGTTAAAACAATATTTTAAGTGGGTGTTTTTTAATAGCGTGGCTTTATGGTTGCCAGATTTCGTCACAAACCCAAATAAGGTTATAGCCTACAATTTTTGAGTGGGAGATAATATAGGCTAGGTAAAATAGATCAAATCAATTCCCATGATATGTATAACTGCATAAAGACTATGTCAAATACCATGTGTGTTTGTTTAGTAAGAGAGTACAAAGCAGGCTTTCAGTTGTCAGACCAGGCTAGCTATTCATCCATTGCATACAAGTATTGTTTATCATGCTGCTACACTGTAAAAAATTTGGAGTAGGATTTACTTGAAAAAAGCTTGCTAACTTTTTTCACTCAGAAAATGCTAGTAAATTTACAACGATTTGCCAAGTAAAAACCTAAACATATTTATCAGTAGCTTTAATTAGAAATATTTAAGTTAAATTTACTTGGAATATGGAATTAAGTAAACTTTACTTAACCTAGTCAAGTGTAAGTAACAAAGAAAATAAGAAATTTTAACTTGGCTAGTAAAAGGTTGAGTAAAATCAATTTAGTTGAAATTTCCTTTGCATTACATTTCGCTCAAACAATAATATTGAAATACCAGAATGTGCTTTACTTAGAACTTCTAAGTAATTTATACTACATCATGTCAGATGTTAAACATCATGTGAATGCAAAGACCTCAATACTTGGTAGACAATACACAATGACGGTAACATTTGTAATCGTTTTTGTGTTTGAATGTGTCATTTTGAGCAGAAAATGTACTCGAAATGTCAGAAAATGGCAAGTTACTATAGTCCTAACAACAAAAGCAATGATAAAACAGTGTAAATACAGCTGGAAACCAGTGAAAAATCAACCTCATTAATTATTCAAGGTCCAGTGCATGATGGGAACCCCAGTATCAGAAAAGTTGAGTAATTTTTACTTAATTTTATTAAGTTGATATTTACGCTTCCATTTCTACTCGCTTGAATTAAGTACTGATATGGAATTTACTTAGTTTTTTTAATTCTTGCCTGAACTAACTTTTTCATGTAAATTACATTGTTTTTTTTCAGTAGTATTTACTTCACCACAAAATCATTTTTTACAGTGTAAGAGGAACAACGGCCAATTACACGCTGCCAAGTTTTGGAAGTCACATCTAAATATAAATGTGTGAGATTCACTCTCGAAATTGCAATTGACAGTGATACTGGCATGGGACAAAAATATGGCTTGTCAAAATAGAAAAGTGCCATGTAAATGCAGATTCAAACATATTCATACAAATATATTTTTTAAATTTCATTCAAAATATTTGTAAAAGCAATGACTTGTAAATAAACTTAAATGTCTCACTGTACATTGCTATTCTTGTTATGGTGGAGCCGTTGCTTACACATTACATCTGCACTTTACTAGAGACCCCACACTCATTTCAGATGCTCAGTGATTTGTCCGTCTCACAGTAAAATTTAAGTTTTAGTCAATTTGAAGCTAAACTTCAACTAAATGTTTATTTCTCCAACTGACAGACAGTACATTTAAAATGTGCATTTTTAATACATTTTTAGCTAGTCCAGATAAATATTTAATTATCCATCTGAGTTAAATTTGAATTTATGACTCTGCAAATACATTAAAATAATTTACAACAACTGCAAACAACTATGCTAATGAATTGTGATTTTTATGTTTATGATGCATAAATGTCAATTGAAACTAATAGTGATGCATGTGCGACAACAATAATGTGCATAGTTCTGATTTACTGTCTTAACATAATATAACTTATTCGTAATTATTATATGGTTAATTTCTATTAATATCGAAGGCTATATCCTTAATTTGACATTGAGTATTCATCTTCATCGTTTATCAGGACAAGTGCCCTTTAGGCCTTAGTTAGAGACATGGAGACCCCTGATACAAAGTTCCCACGTACGACTGCAAAACTACTGCTGGAAATTAATTTGTTAAATGTGTTGGAAAACCTTAAAAGCCAAAAAAAGAAATCTTTTATCTTGGTTTCAATTTAAAACACTATTGGTACAAACATCAGATCACATCAGGCCTCGATGGTGATCGCATGGGTTCACACTTCAGCCCAAACCTCAACAGTCTACAGGGACGCAGTCAGATAGTTTTTAGAAGTCTGGTTTGGACGTGTGCTTCTGCCATGAATAAAATTAACTCATTGTCCTTACCTTCGGGATAAAGTCGGATATGCCAATCCATTTATTGTTCGTTTGCCATTGCAAATAACAAAACAAAAGCTAAAGAAATATTCCAAACTTAAAGGAGAACTCTGGTCAATTTTAACATTGAGCTCATTTTTTTCTAAATTTGGAGTGCTGTCAGTACAGAGAACAATGACAAAATGATCGCTAATAATCGCGCACGCAAACTCGACAATCGACTACTGTGGACTTCGACCGAAAACAGGAAGTAAATACAGGTATGTGAGCTGGCTGAATAAACATCATTTTAATTCATATCTTTCACATTTACTACAGTAAGATTCACCGTGTTCACTCTGAATAAAATCACTCACATGGCTGAGCACTTGTAATGACACATCAAGGATGTTAAGAGGCTAAAAGCAGGTTTAAAACTTGCCCTGTTTAAGTCAACAGGGTGCAATTTTTAAAAAGAGGATAACACTGTGTAGGAAACACCGATTTTTGTCGTTGTTCTCTGTACTGACAGCACTCCAAATTTACAAAAAAAAAAACGAGCTCAATGTTAAAATTGACCGGAGTTCTCCTTTAACTTCAATTTTCTGCTAACAAACTAAATATTTGATTCAAGTCAAACTGTTATGGGCACGAGCACAGACTTGCACAATATGCTGCTCGACACGGTCAAATCGTTTTTTGACTTTCCATTGTGTCAACTGTAACTCATCAATCATCACCTTACTTATACTCAAAATACCCATATAGCCCTCTAGTGGCTGAAACAAAAATACAAAGCTATAATGCTCACAATGCACACACACACACACACACACACACACACACACACACACACACACACACACACACACACACACACACACACACACACACACACACACACACACACACACACACACACACACACACAGTGACTATAAATTTCAGCATAAATATAAAGTTCCTTTAAGCCAAAACCTGAAATATTTTGCAAGAACATATTCGGTTGTTATGCAAACCACATTATTTGGCTTCAACTTAAAATCTACCTGGCACAGAACCAAAGACACACAGATTACACCAGCTCTACTGTGTGATGGGGAAAGCATGTTTCACACTTACATGCCCAAACCTCATACAGTCACACCCAAGATGACTCAGTTCTGACATACCTTTATTTTAACCAGTAAGTGCCTTCACAACTGTTCTAATGAACATCGACTGACGGATATATGCCTGTAGGATATATGAATAAGAACATATGAACCACATTTTATGTATCAATGCAATGGGAAAATATTTCCTAGAAATCATCATGTCACTAAAGCTCGTATGAAAATTTCATCATTTGCAGAAATTATCACAGCAAGGTTTTTAAATAATAAACAACACTATTGTACATTAATTTTAGGAACAATAATAATCAGATTCAAAGGGTGCATGCTGGTTAAAAATGCAGTCCAACTTGAAATTACATGATGACGACACAGATTAACCCTCATTGGCTTACATCAAATTCTATTAAGAAAGACTACAGTCAAGTCAAGCCACCTTCATTTATATTGCGCTTTTAACAATATAAATTGATCTATAGAAATATGGAAAATCATTCAACATACTGTTTCATAATTTTTTTTGACTGAGAAGTAAGAACCCCCAATGCATTTCAGCATTATTCCATCCTGATTGATCTCATACATCCAGTATTTAAATATTTAAAAAATATATATTTTTTTTTGGTCATGCAAACATTTACGAAACGTTCTATTTGATAATTTTGCAAACATTACCGGAATGTTACTTTGGAATGTTCACTGAACTTTCTGAAACGTAGTAGCATTTTTAAAAAACAAAAGTCCAACTAAACCGTTTCAGAAAAAAACGTGTTTAGCCTAAGTAATGTTTTTGTGGAACTTTTTGGGAATATTATTAAAGAACATATACTTTGAACAATTCTATTAACCTTACTTAAAGAATGTTTTTGTTTATAACTTTGAGAGAAACCTGGTCAAAGAACGTTCACTGTTAGCCTACAACTCTGACAGCTTGACATCTGTATATATGACTATTACAGAACTAAAAATAAAATGAAATTACAGATGTTGTATCCATGTTATTGGCAACAATTAGGGAACGCCAATATTTGCTTTTGTTTCTGTGGATCTCTTTGTACTGCAGATTAAACATCTGTCCTGACAGCAGTTTCCACTCCTCTCCTTTACTACAGACGCCCACATTCCTTTCGGCATTCAAAGCGACGAGTTTCACCTTTCAAACAAGCCTTTAGTTTTACAGAAAGGCTGGATTTAGTTGAGGATGGGCTCTTCAGGGCGAGGCAACGTTTATAAGAATGACACTCAGCAGATCATTCATTCATCTCAGACACATGGGGAAACTTCATCGTTTCTACTGAATACTCTAGGTAATGCTTTTTATTTAACTTCTCTGTTTGTTAGAAGAATGATGCAAACTATTAAACTACTGTTCTGATTTTAAGAAAACTGATGTCATGTGAGAGATAAAGCATTGATTGACTGTTTCTTACATGTATAGGAAATGACAACTGACATGAGCAATGCTGTATTTGGGATTTAATTCTTTTCACATTGTTATGCTGATCATATCTCTCTCTCTCCTGCTTTCTAGCTTGTGAAAATGGAGTCTTTGTCTGCAGCAAACACACAGTTCTCCCTCGACCTGTTCAAGAAGATCAGCGAAGGAAACGCATCAGGAAATGTGTTCTTCTCTCCTGTCAGCATCTCCTCGGCTCTGGCCATGGTGTCGCTCGGTGCAAGAGGAAACACAGCGGCTCAGATGATTGAGGTGATCTCACAGAATATACTTTTAAAAGAAGGTGACGGGAAAGTAGACTGAGACAGAGGGACCAGGAAGTGATGCAACCAGTGCACGCATTCCAACTTTTAAAGCAACAGCACACTCAAAAATAAACATCTTTAAAATATTTACGTGTCCTCAATACACTGTGAAAGAATCCCATGCAGCTTGTGTACTTCACTGGTTCGGTGGGGTTCAGTATTTTGGCTCAATTTTAAAGAAGCCCTAATGCCAAAAAGGTTCTACATAAAGTGGAATGCCTTCAATGATTGGATAATACTTTCATGTTTAACGAGTTATTTTCTTTTTCCTAGTAATAAAATGTTTGCAAGCTGTTTAATTCATAGATTGTAAATTTTAAAAAACTAAATCCATAAAATCATCCCATGATGGGGAGGTTCTATATATGTGCACCTGATGGAACCCTTTAAGTTTCTATATAGAACCTTTTAATCTAAAAGTGATTATATTCCAAGTTGCTATATTTCCAAGAATTTAACATTCAGAGAAATGCTACATTAAACTGTAAGCAACAATACATGTAAAAGTTCATTCACAAATGGGAAATTGTGTTTCCAGAATGAGACCCAATATGTGTAATTTGAGTTCCAACATTGTATAAACAGTAAAGTGCCAGTTATTAATCACTCTTTCCATTCTTTTCTAGTGCATTTGTTTTATTCAAATGGGTATTTGAGTAGTGATTTCACAATATTGAAGTTACCAAAATAGTGAGGTTATCTTCATTAATTCTACCATAATAATGCTTTGTAGGTCCTGGGCTTTAACAATCCGCCACCTGCACAAGCAATGATGCAACAAGCTCAGAAGCCCCAGATTACATGTGGCGTCAAGGTTCAGCACGGACCATCAATGATGCAGCAGACCCAAAAACCTCAGTTACCTGCTGAGCTTTTGGTAAGGACATTTACATCAAACAGTGACCTCGTGGCTTAATGAATATTCAAAGATGTATTTTCTGAAGTGGTGAATCCTTTGGGTTCGTCTGATTCATGTGATTAAATCTGATATTGTTGATGCAAACAGAAATGTCCTGCTCAGCCGGTACCCGGACAAAAACCTGAGGACCAAATTCATTCCAGCTTCAAGAAGTTCATGAGTGAGCTGAACAAACCAGGAGTCCCGTATATGTTGAGTCTTGCCAACCGCCTCTATGGAGAGCAATCCTACCAGTTTGTTGAGGTAAGATTTGGTTTATCTTATTTAGATGAGGTTCTGGAGATCATTTGCACCTCAATCTGTTTGCTATGTTACAGAAATTCCTCAATGATGCAAAAAGCTACTATGAAGCCGGACTGGAGAAGGTGGACTTCAAGAACAAATCAGAGGCTGCTCGTGTCAACATCAACAAATGGGTGGAGAAAAAAACACAAGGTGAAATCCAGCATAAACGTATTCTCAATTTGAAACTTATTCTTCACTCTTACAAAGTTATTTCATGTTTTTTTTTTCAGCACTTTAGGTTCAGCAAAAATGTCTTTTTAAGGGCCATGTTTGGCGTCATGGGTTCTTGAGTTGAGATATATAGTAAACATAGCAAACCAACCAGTTCAAATCACTGCTCAAAGTGAACAATGTCCATTTATATTTTAGAGAAGATCAAGGACTTGTTGCCAAAGGGATCCGTCGATGGGATGACGAAACTGGTTTTGGTAAATGCCATCTACTTCAAGGGAAACTGGGAGAAGAAATTCCCAAAGGAATCCACCAGAGAGGAGCAGTTTAAGCTGAACAAGGTGGGATTTTATGCTCTTTTTAAAATTATTTTAGCAGTCATGATTTAAATCTGAGTGGTTATAATGTGTTTCCATTTATGTTTGGCAGAATCAAACTAAACCAGTGAAGATGATGCATCAAAAGGCGGAGTTTCCTCTGGCCTCCATCCCAGAGATCAACAGTCAGGTTCTGGAGCTGCCGTATGTCGGGAAGAATCTCAGTATGTTGATCATCCTTCCTAACGAGATGGAAGACGACACCACTGGCCTTCAGAAGGTGATTTGAAATGCTTAAAAGGGTCGTGAACTAGATTATTTTATTATTTTATAATGTTTCCTGGGGTGCCCTTATAATGTTAGTATGATTTTGTTACATAAAAAATTGTCATAATTTAGAAATAAATGGCATTTTTTCAAGCCTGATTTTAGCCTCTGTTTGAAAGCCCTGTTTGAAGTCTGTTGTGAGACTTCAGTGTAAACGTCCACTGCTCTGATTGGCTTACATATTTGCATATGAAATAGCTAGTATTACATGTGGAGATCTCTCGAAATCTTTTACTACATTTTTACTATTACAGCTGTCGAGATTATTGAATAGTGAAAATTATTTATCATATATTTAGATCTATTCCCATCACATGAAAGGTTGCAGTGATGAAGTGATTCTCATCATTGCAACGCAATTTCTGCACTCCCACGAATGCTTTTACCAAATAAAATGCAAACACAATGTAAATACAGTAAGAGCTTCGCTGTGCAGTGTAACAGTGTCATTGATTTCATAACGATTGGAAAGGGAGCGTTCTTTGATCGCTTTCTGTATATGCTTTAATCACAGTCTAAATAAGATTATTTTCATCCTACTAAGAGAAACACATGAAGTTGATCGTTTAGTCACTGGCGTGATTTACTGAAGAATAATAACCCCTTTAATTAGCCGGCCGTGACCAGTCAGATGTTTCCTCATGGAGCAGTTTTCATTTTGACTGAACTATTCATCTGACATGTCTGTCTTATTATCCAGCTTGAAAAGGCACTGACCTACGAGAAGCTCATGGAGTGGACCAAACCAGAAGTCATGCGTCAACAAGAGGTTCAAATATCTCTGCCCAGATTCAAGATGGAGGAAAAATGCGACATGAAGAGTCTTCTGATCAGCATGGGAATGGAGGATGTGTTTGACGAGAAGAAGGTGAATCTTTCTGGCATGTCCTCCAACAACGATCTGGTGGTGTCGAAGGTGATCCATAAAGCCTTTGTTGAAGTCAACGAGGAAGGAACCGAAGCGGCTGCAGCCACCGGTGTCGTCATGAGGACACGGTGTTTGATCATCCCGCAGGTCTTCAACGCAGACCATCCTTTCCTTTTCTTCATCCGACACAATACAACCAAGAGCATTTTGTTTTACGGACGCTTCTGCTCTCCATGAGTGAGTCCTGCTTCATGAGACGCTTCAAGCGTTTAGGTGATGATCTGGTTAAAATGAATAGGGGAGACTTGAGACAACTACTACAAATCAACCTGTCATATTTTGGTTTAAGAAACATATATTTGTGCCAACAGATCAGTACCTATTGCAATTTACAGGAGAAAGACAGAATTAAATTGTTTCAAATAAAAATTATTTTGCTTCAAATACAAATTAATCCTAGTAGTGTAAGTGGGACCTGCATTATAATAATTTGAAATAAATTAATTCCTAATTATTTTAGATCAGGGTTATTATCGTTATCTAAAACCATAAATGTTCTTTGAAATAAAATAAACATTAACTGACATAAAAATAAAATAGAAAAAGCTTTATTTCAGCTAAGAAGAAAACATCTCTCATTTTCAATTAGTTTAGGTTGAAATTGTTTAGTTTACATTGAAATTTTTTAAGTTAAAACTAAATATATGAAAAGGAAAATATTAACAAAAACTATAATAGTATATTAATGATACTAAAATATCAACCGCAATGGATGCATTTTGTTGAAACAATGTGTATTCGAGCATAATAATTAAGTAGGCCTATTTTTACATTCAAAATAATATAATGTTTTTCTGTTTATGATTGAAGAAATAAACTGTATTGCAGTTGTCTCAAGAGAGTCTCAGAGACTCATTCAGGTTGAGGTTGTGGACAGGTCTCTTCATGCTACTGTATATGTAATCAAATCTATCAGTTTATAGAAACATTTGTGTTGCTTCCTACATGAGAAGTCAAATTATGTGTATGCATTCACTGTAATAGTATTAAACATAAATGAAACAAACCTGCATTGTTTGAGTTTTTATTTTAATTTAATAGAAACAAATAAATGTTACAAATAAACTGTAGTCAAACTCTGGTGCCAACGAAATTCAAAGAAAACTGGTTTCTGAAAAGATGTCGAGGGGGAAAACACGGAAAGAGAGGAAATTAATCCACTCGGCTTGCGATTCATTTCACTTGGCATCCGCTCTGTCTCAGTGATATTAATCATACCCAGTGTTGGGAACGTTACTTTAAAAAAGTAATTAGTTATAGTTACTCACTAACTGTTCCAAAAAGTAACTGTTGAAACTCTGCTGCTTCATTGAATCTCCGTTTCGCTGTTGTGTGTGTGTGTGTGTGTGTGGGGGGGGTGGGCTATGTGCTATGTCACCCTAGCTATGCGAGCCAGGGGTGCGTTCGGATTACAGTTTATTCAATCAATACATAGTAACGCACATAAGGCGTCAATTTCGTCATGAGTCATTTTGTACCCATCACTTTTTGAAACATTGAAGCACGGATCACGGATGTACCTAATACAAATACATAAAACATTCCCAGTAAACTAGCAGAGCATTCATTTAATTTAATGAAATAAAATAGCGCTAAAATGTGTTTTTGAAATCAAGCTGAGTGCTCGTTGCTGCGGCTATCATCAGTTGCATGGATACAGTTGTTCTCTTGTGGTGCGCGTGCAGTCTTCACTCGGACGCGCTCTTCAATCTATCGCAGTTGTTGTGGAGACTCTCTATTCATTCTGTTGAAATCACCAAAAAATATGCACACAAACGTGTCCCTGCTTGATATAGACTGTAACCACTGATTAACATTCGGTTTGGATGAGAGAAAGAAAAACTATACGAGAGCGGATTAGAACTACATTAGAACTACAACTTGCCTCTTCCTCCAGCCGATATGAAGATATGAAGATTTCTATAAACCCGTACTTCATTGTACCCTAGAGTGGTGGGTCATGGCCATCTTGGACCTGTGTCAATTGAAAAGGGCCCTTTTTTGATGCATTTCCAAATGCTCCGTCCCCAAGGTTGGCCTGCAGCGTTCGACCCGAAGGACAGTACTTCAGATCTCAATCCCTCCTCTCCACAGACCATTCTGTGTTCTTGCATTCGAAGGTGTGAAGTATCACTACAAGGTCCTACCCTACGAGTGCTCCATAGCCAGTTGGGTCTTCAGGTCAACTGGGAGTTCAACTGGTCTTGCTCAACTGGGAGTAATCTCGCCCACGGGCTGAGTATCTCTCTTTCAGTTTGGAGAAGGACCTCCTCAGTTGCCTCAGTTTCTTGATGCACATCATGATGCAGAAGCAAGGGAAGCACGTCCTGATCGTCAGGTTCCTGAGGGAGCAAGGGTATCTCTAAGGGTAACGAGTTGTGCCTGGAATTCGGGCCTGCTAACTCTCACGAACTGAGACCCTGGCCTGGATATGTGCCCAAGGTTCCTACCTCTCCCTTAAATGGGACTAGGTGGTGAGCCTGCAAACGCTGCCACGGAGGAGGCAGACCCAGCCCTGGCTTCTCTGTCCGTCCGCTTCGTTCAAATTACATACACAGAACGCAAGCCTTAGACTTCAAACCAGCTCTTATCTGTTATGGAAATCAGCAGAGAGGGAAGGCTGTTTCCAAGCGAGGTTGCCCCACTGAATGGTGGCTGCCTTCATCTTGGTGGAAATTCCGAGATATACATGTGCAATTAGGTGTTGAGCTCCTCTTAAATGAGTGTGTGCTCCTCCTAGCCGTTGACACAGAGTGCTTTGCTGACAGATATTCTAGAGTTGGGGGCTGGGCAACAGCTTTAGTCGAACCGCTGCTCCCGTGGGCTCCTTCTCATGAAGCCAGTTCACCTTGAGCCCGGTTCGAAGTGTCGCTTGCTGCGCCATTCCCCTCCAACAGACTGAATCGTGTGCCATTCTGCTCCAGTTGAGTTCCCTTCATCCGAACCCTCTTGAGTTCCTCCGCACCCCTCCGACATCGGCGTGCGGAACGCCCGGTGTTAGGCCTACCACTTGTAAGCAGTGTGTTAGGCTGAGTCCATATGTTACGATCCCTACGGTGATCCCATATGTGTATTCCTTTCCACAGTACGACTCCCTGCGGCGAGCCCGTGTCTTCCCTCGGCAGAGTCTGCTCTGCCGTTACTGTCCGGTGAGTCTCCCCCGTCATAGGCTGGAAACACCCCAGTGACATTCCATATGTTGTACTGTCTTCCGCCCAGTTGTGTGTATGCCTCCATGCTGACAGAGAAGGCTATACTATACATGTGACACGCAGTGCAAGTGACAATAACTGGAGTATTAGCTAAGTTGACGTGACGGTTAAAGCTTTGAGAAAATTCCGGTTTCGCGTCCCTACCCGAAATGATAAAATAAAATAAAAAATTCTGCATCAAAATTTATAGGCAATACAAGTAGTTTTTTTAGGCATGGTTTGTAGGGAATTACAAACCTGCGCACACATATTCAAACGCGCATAACTATAGACCTTATGTAGCCACGCCCCTTTTCAGCGCTGAGCTCGTTGTCTTTTGACTTCCGGTCTGTATTTTCACAACGATCTTGCGTAGGTATGAATGAACGGCTCGTTTAAAGGTCCATTTGTTAAGACATAATGAGCTTTACAATGCTCATGATAATTATTACAATGCTCATGATAACTTTCGGTAATTCTACAAGTAAATCAACTTCATTAGCTAATTACTCCTGGACAGCGATGCCATAGAGATATACAGAGCGACCGCAAAAACGGAAGTTCAAAGACAATATTCTAAAGATGGCGGCGCCCTCGTTTCTCTGGTGCATAAGGTCTATAGAATCAATTCTTAATGCGCATGTGAACGACATCAGCGTTTATCACAGGTTCAGTTTAAAGTCTGTTTAGAGAGAACGGTGTCGTCTTAGCGGCCCCTAATTTAATAACAAATTATCAATTTGACGGAAGTGAATCAATCAAAACTAACTTTAGCTGGAAATAACATTATTCAAGAACCGCTATAAAACCAAACCAATCTCTGTTACCTTAAATTATGTGTTTGTCTCTGTAAAGCTGCTTTGAAACAATCTACATTGTTAAAAGCGCTATATAAATGAGGATGACTTGACTTGACATGACTTGACTTGACTTGACGGTTAACAGACAGCAGACAAACGGCTAGTAGTGACATTAGTGGCAATCCACCTGTCAATCAAGTGACCACATTCTTAATTATGCAGAATTTTAAGGCCTAATATGATTTAAACGGATGAGTTATAAAAATAAAAATACAAATAAATCACCCCTCCCCCCCTCCCTCCCTCACAGTTGTCATGAAGTGCAAAATTACCTATATAGACCAAAACCACTTTTTGTTCCAGGCTGTAAAAAACAATTCTGTTGTAAAGTTGGGTCTCTAGCAGCCAGTCGATGAATTGCAGTTTAAGACACTTCCGTGTTGGTTTCAAGAAAAGAGACAAGGTTGCTGTTTCCTCCAACACACAGGGAAACTTCATCGTTCCTGTTGAATACTCTAGGTAATGCTTTTTATTTAACTTATCTGTTTGTCAGAAGTACTTTAATACAGTACTGTATTAAATAATGTAATGAGAAAAAAAATATGTACTACAGTAAACAGGTCTAATAGAACAGATTTGTACACTTCAGTTATGTATGTGTAACGGTGAAAATGATGCAAACTGTTAAATTACTTTTCTGACTTTGACAAAACTGATGTCATTTGAGAGATAAAGCACCGATTGACTGTTTCTTTCTTTATAGGAAATGACAACTGAACTGAGCAATGCTGTGTTTGGGATTTAATTCTTTTCACATTGTTATGCTGAGCATCTCTCTCTCTCTCTCCTGCTTTCTAGCTTGTGAAAATGGAGTCTTTGTCTGCAGCAAACACACAGTTCTCCCTCGACCTGTTCAAGAAGATCAGCGAAGGAAACGCATCAGGAAATGTGTTCTTCTCTCCTGTCAGCATCTCCTCGGCTCTGGCCATGGTGTCGCTCGGTGCAAGAGGAAACACAGCGGCTCAGATGATTAAGGTGATCTCACACAATATACTTTTAAAAGAAGGTGACGGGAAAGTAGACTGAGTCAGAGGGACCAGGAAGTGACTCAAGCCTTTGAACGAGCTTAAAATGCATTCCAGATTTTAAAGGGGTCATGAACTGCATTATTTTGCATTATTATGTTTCCTGGGGTGCACTTATAATGTTAGTAAGATTTTTACACCAAAAATTGTCAAAATGTATAAATAAAAATAATTTTGCCACTCACTCCTTAGGAGTATGACCACCACTTATATCTGGTAACATGCATTCGATAACATGCATTCGATAACATTTGCACTAGCAACCACAGTACTGATAGCAATGTTGCAAAATCTGATAAGCTTAGCACAGCATGTGATAATGACACCAGATATAAGCCTAAAAACACAGCCATGTTCCAAATAACGACTGGGCTAAATAACCTTAAAAGTAAAAAAAAAAAACATGTTCCCAATAGCAACTAACAGCTTTTAGAGCAAGCAGTTTTTAATAGCCACTAGATAGCCTTTATATTTGTAAAGGTGGTCCTTGGAATGTTTTTAAACAGTCATTGGGTGGGCCATGAGTTGCAATAGGTTGAGAAACCCTGATCTAGATAGCTTTAACCACAATCAGCTAACTTTAACACAGCCTGTTGCAATAATCAGATCAAATAAAGAGCGAGCGTTTTTCCAATGCAACCAGATGAGCCTAAAACAACACTTGATTACCACAGCATGTTGCTTCGCACGCGCTATAATACTAGAAGCCTAAGTAACATGCATTCGATAACATTTGCACTAGCAACCACAGTACTGATAGCAATGTTGCAAAATCTGATAAGCTTAGCACAGCATGTGATAATGACACCAGATATAAGCCTAAAAACACAGCCATGTTCCAAATAACGACTGGGCTAAATAACCTTAAAAGTAAAAAAAAAAAAACATGTTCCCAATAGCAACTAACAGCTTTTAGAGCAAGCAGTTTTTAATAGCCACTAGATAGCCTTTAAAACAAGCAGTGTTTCAACAACATATAGGTTAGAGCGCCTTTAAAAAATCCCATATACAATACACTATAGCTTTAAGAATGCGTGTTTCCAAAAACTAGAAAGACCAAGCATGTCCAAAACCCAACTGACCCAATTGACTCAACTGTGTTTACTATTATTACAGGTAACAATTACAATAGATAGCTCTCTAATTCAGTTGTTACTAGTAAGAATGTAATTGTAGAGCGGTTTAATTCAATTAGAGAGCTCTGCAATTATACATATCTTTAATTCGTTTTTTTACTAGTAAAAATTCAATTAGAGAGCTCTGTAATTGTAATTGTTACTAGTAATAATTGAATTGTAGAGCTCTCTAATTGTAATTGCCACTAGTAAAAATTGAATTGTAGAGCTCTCTAATTGAATTCTTATAGTAAAAATGCAATTACGACGAGTAACGCTGGGTACAATTTAAGCTAAAACGGCTTGCCATACAGTACGAAGGAGCTTATGTATACATTCATAGGTGTCAGCTTGCGTGAGCTTGATAACGTGACCTGCCAGAACTGACAAATGCTTCCCCATTATTGAAAGTGTTGACTTCAATCCTGTGTGCTCTTTTAGCCTCTGATTTGAATGCTCTGTTTGAAGGGGTGTGTCTGCTGTGAGACTGAAGTGTAAACGCCCACTGCTGTGATTGGCTAATATCTTTGCCTATGAAATAGCTGAGTATTACATGTGGGACTCTATCGTAAACGTTTAGCAAGTTTTTACCATTAAAGCTCTCAAGCTTAACTAATCATGTTGTTTGTTGATTAAAGCATTATATTTAGCAAAAGTACACACATCCTTCACTCAAGCAAAAGTACAGATACTCATGTTTAAAAAAAACACTGGTAAAAAGTTGAAGTAGCTACACTACACTGTTTCACTCAAGGTAAAATAAAAAAGTATGGGATCTACTTAAAGGTCCCATATTGTCAAAACTGAAATTTCCTGAGTTTTTATCATGATAACAGAGGTCTAGGGGCTATGTAACTACCATATCATTTTCAAAACAGTCAATCCACAGACAAATGCACACAGCCTGCAAAAAGTAGCTGTGCCTTTTTTTTAAATGTGATGTCAAAACTAGTACTCAGTCACCATCCGCCCTCCTTTTGCCCAAGACAACATCATCGCCGACAACAACAAGGACACATGTCGAGAAAATGCTGTTCAGTCGATGGATGTCAGGAAACTACATCATTACACAGGCAGTCCCTACATTGTTGGGTCTGACCTCAAATTCACAACCCATAAATAAACTTCTAACACATTTTATCTTACATTATGGAGGTTTTGAACAGTATATGGTTGCCACAAGCTTTGATAGAATATCTGTTGGTAACAAGACAAAAAAAAAGACAAAATACGTTGTTTTTCTAAGCAACAGGCACTGGCCCTGTTGGTGTCTGTTGTTTTTATTGAGTTAAAGACAGTGAGATTGAGTTCTCTCAGTCTCTGTGTCTTTTGTTTTGCTAACAGAAACTAACGTTTAGTGTAACTTACTTGCAGTGGCATAGCAAGCAACTTTTGAAGTACTGATGCTAGAAAAATCGACTTATGTACAGTAACGGATTATTTATACTTTGTTTCTTCCCATCTCTGTATATATTATACAAACTTTATTACAGGCTCTAGGCCCAACAACAGGACATACACCACACAAAATAAGAGAGAGAAAAAAAAATTACATAAACATATACAATACACCCTTTTTCACAAAAATCTTAAAAGGTACTCATACCAATGCTTCCATAGGTGTGATTGATATTGGACCGAGCTACACCTGGGACTTGTGAGCCTTACTATAATATAGTTTCGTGACTCATCAAGTTGACCCATAAACTTAAACATTAGGTTCCTCAAGAGGCCTGTAAACAGCTTAGCCTCAAGTCACAAAAAAGCTTACTTGCACTGCTGCTCCTGGGCTTCATTATATGCTACCTGCAGTTTGCACATGGTCCCCTTTCTGTAGTTGACCCATAATGGGGCTGCATACATAGGGGTACAGTAAGCACGAAACAAGTGCACTTTCACATCATCAGAGCAGTAATGAAATTTACTGACTAACATGTTCGCTTGTACATACAAAATTCGTCTTTGCCTATTCATGTCAGCATCATCTTCTATCTTGTCAGTAATGATATGCCCAAGATATTTTGTACAGTTAGATACACAGATACATTGCCCTGACAGGCAAAACATAGGAAAGTGCAGCTTCTGATCTTCTCTAGTCCTACAAACCAACACAACACTCTTCCTTGCATTGTACTGTACATCAAACTCACCCCCATACTTGGAGCATATATCCAATAGCTGCTGGAACCCAACAGTACTGGGGGACATAACTAAATCATCTGCGTACATCAGGTGGTTTAACAGAGTGTTCCCTATTGCACATCCCGTCTTACATATCCCAACTGCTTTGAGAGGTTATCCATATATAAGTTAAACAGTGCCGGAGACAAAAGCCCCCCCTGCCGTACTCCATTCCTTACACTGAATGGTCGACGATAAGCTATTTCCCCATTTAACCTGCATGCTTTGTTTTGCATACCAGTAAGCCAGTATACATATGATGCATCCCGGCACATCCCTAAGCATAAGTTTAGTAAAAAGCTTCTGATGATTTACTCTATCAAATGCCTTGGACGCATCAATGAACCCAATAAACATTGTAGAGCCCTGCCTTCTATAGGATTCAACAGCTTCTTTCAATGCATAGATACATAGATCAGTATTGTGTTGAGACTTAAAGCCAAATTGATTTTCCGTGGTGTAAATGAGCCCACTGAGTCTATCTAGTAGCATCTTTTCTAACACCTTTGAAAGAATGCTAGCTAGAGCGATGGGCCTATAGTTATCCAAACTTCCCCGCCTTGTCCTTAATGACGGGCACTAATGTGACGGTCAACATGGTGTCTGGCAGTACACCATGAGTCATCAGCCCTGTCAGGCAAATAGATAAAAGGGCTGACACTCTGGGGCTGGCTAACTTGAGATGCTCCGCAGTGATGTTATCTTTGCCACTAGCTTTGTTATCAGCTAATTGCTCTATAGCATTATACACCTCATTGCGAGTAAAGTGGATTACATCCTCCTTTAACTCCCCCACACAATAGGGCTTACTTTTAATGCAATTAAACAGAGTTGCATAGTGCTGCCTCCACAGCTCTGCTATATTTTCTGCACCAGATACCCTTTCAATATGGCAAGGCAATATTGTCTTGGCCCTATTTGTAACTTTCTCCTCCTTCCAGAACTCAGTGACAATGTTGCCAATCAAGTTTCCAGCCATAGAGTGAGCTCTTAAGGCTTCCTCATGCTTTCCAACAAAGCACACTGCATATTTATATCTAGCCCTGGTTCGTTTTTTTGTGTTCTAACTCTGGCCCCTGTCTGGGTTTACCAGCTATAACCCAAGACCTAAGAGCCGTCTTAGCAGCTTCATGGTGGTCAACTACATACTTATTCCAGCCAGGTTTGATATTCTTAACCTTTCTGGGGGTGTGTGTGTAGAAGACGACTAGCATCATCTATAGCCCTCACTATACCATTGTACATTTCATATAAGTCATTACAGTGAGTGACATCATCACAATTAATATTTGAACATAAAATGTTCAAATTTTATGAATTTGCTTTTACACCTTGCTTTTTACACTGTACATTAATGATCTGCCAGACTCATGTCCTACAGCAGGATTTCAGATGTATGCAGATGATGCAGTGGTTTATGTGCGAGGGAGAAGTGTGCATGCAGTTTCTGATGAACTGGCAAAATATCTGCAAAATGTGGCGGTGTGGTTTCAAAATGCAGGTCTGACATGGAATGTTAAAAAGACTATGTCTGTTTGCTTTGCCTCAAGATTCAAGTCCATATCAGAAGAACTAAATTTACGGATAAATGGGCATAAGATCCAGCAGGTCTCAGAGGTTAAATACCTGGGCCTTGTACTTGACTCTCAACTTAAATTTGAAAATCATATTTAAAAAATCTGTCGAGTAGCCAAAGCAAATCTTTATGCATTCAGACTAATCAGGTTCTATCTACCGTTTCATGCTGCTCACACTTTTATGCACGCCATGATCTTCTCGCATCTGAGTTACTGCATCTGCTCATGGTCACACGCTACAGTTACTACAGTTAAGCCACTTCAAATGATTTATAACAGAGCGGTTAAAATCCTAGATAGGAAGCCCATTAGGGCACATCATTGTGTTAGTCTGAGGAATTTGAATATGCTATCTTTTGCAAATTTGATTAAATTTTCTAGGTAACGCTTTATTTTACGACCCGCAAACAACTGCGTAAGTAAACCGAAATTACGGTGTACGTTTCTGTAATTATAGCGTACTTCCGTGTAGGTGTAGGGGAACAATATGTTAAGTTTGGGGTAATAAAGGGGTAACAAGCAGGTAGTATACAACCTGAAAATAACTTCGTAAGTAAACTGAAATTACGGTGTACGTTTCTGTAAATATAGTGTACCTCCGTGTAGGTATAAGGTAATAAAGGGGTAACAAGCTATGAAAGCAAATTATTTATAATGTTGTAACAGTTTAAATGTTACCTGAGTTTTTTATAGTTTATTTTCTGACTATTGCCTGAAATTACCTGGGTCAAGTGGTAGTACCACTAATATCCGCTTGGGGGCACTAGTGAGTGTGGGCTGCTAGATATAAGCCTGGTAAGCAGTGAAGAAGTCAGTTCGTTTGGTAGAGGGAAATCAAATGGTTGAACTCATGCTACCTTCTTGCTCCTCTAAAGTCCTTTGTTGAGAACTCTTTGAGTTTCTGCTCAACTGTGAGTATGAATTGACTTATGTACTTGATGTTGTCTTTGTTTCATAAGATCATTGATGTTAGCTATGTGCTTTCTTTCTAGAAAGGACTTTTTATTCACTTGTTCTGTTGTGAACATTATCTGAAGAAAGAGACAGAAAAGCCAAGTGCAATCTCCACTGGCAACGAGGCTACAGCACATGGCCAGCAACAGGGCACGAGGGACAAACGATTCACTGACCACCGTGGTGTATGATCTTTTCTCACATTGTGGATAGGTGGATTAAAAATCATTGCATCGCACTCAAAATTGACCTTGTGGAGTTAATTCTCATTTCATCATCATCGTCATCATCATCATCATCATCATCATCGTCATCATCGCTACGTATCAAAAGACAGGACATTCCAGAGTTAAGTTTTCTTCATTGCATGGATTCATTGTTGAAGAGACAGAGATCTTGAGAGTGTTTTGCAGTTTGTTTATTGTGTGTTTGACACATTTAGCACAGTGGTGGAAAATAAAAGAGGTTTAATGTTAATTTGTTTGTGGGGATATTTATTTATCAGTACATGTCAAAAATCTGTTGAACCCCTCAGAGTAACATCTTTAAAACAAAGGAGGTGTTACAGATTGGCGCCCGAACAGGGACACTGAAATTAAACTTTATGGAGTCCCTTTTATTTAAAATATAAATTTTGACTGTACTGATTAATCTTCACAAGCAAATAATATAAACCATCATTTGCAATGGCAGAGAGCGCAGCCGTCACAGATTTCTCTCAGATGAAGCTTTTGCTCAGCACAGAGACCCTGCAGTTAATCTCATTGATACCTTTAGTGAGTTATATTTGGACTCTGAGGAAGAGAGAGAGTCTAGAGATATAGCCACTGATCAGAGTCCCGATGACTTGCCATTACCTCCTCCTCTTGAGTTTCATGAAGACCGACTGCAATTCAACAATGAAGAAGTTGACCAGCGCATGTGTAGCATTGAGGAACATCTTGCTGATCTCGAACATCGTGTCAGTGGACTGGTTACCACTGAAACTATGGAAGCAAAGTTGCAAGCATGTGAAGACAAGATTAACTACTGTCTGCAAAGAGAGTTGGATCGTGTTAAGCAGTTGTTCCTTTCAAAAATCGACGATATGAGTCAAAGTATTGTGGATTGCTTAAAGCGACGAGACCGACAATTAGAGCAACAGTTTAAAACCTTCAAACCTCTTATTTCTACTCCCATGCACACCAGTACTTCAACTACTCATAGGATGTCTCAATTCCCATCCAAGATTGATCCAGCTACACAAAACAGCTCAAAGCAAGTAACATATTTTTCCTCATCTCCTAATCCCCCAGTTAAACTTGAACTGCCTACCTTCAGTAATCTTGATTCAGAAGACCCAATTGATTTTTATTGATCGATTTGAAGAATATAATGAGCTGAGACCTCTGTATTCTGAAGAGCTGTTAGCCTCATTATCTGTGAGTCTGAAAGGTACTGCTAAGAGTTGGTGGAGAGCGGAGAAACAAAAAATAAGAGACTGGGCATCTTTCAAAGAAAAGTTTCTTTTTTCCTTTCTAAATGAAGATCATAAAGAAGTTGCTGCCCAAAAATTAGCAAACTATCGTCAAGGTGTTAATGAGAATATTAGAGATTTTGTTTTTAATTACAGAGCACTGTGCCTGAAGAATAATTCTCTAATGACTGAAACTGAGATAGTTCAAGCTACTTTAAGAAACTGCAACCCTCGATTGGCTTCGTTGTTAAGGGGAACAGTGAAGACAGTTGATGATCTGGTCCGACTCGGTACGCAGATAGAGAAGGATTGGGTTGAGAGTAAAAAGAGATGGAATCAAGGAAAAGAAGAGGAACAGAGGAAGAAATCTTCTGGGGAAGAGGGCAACAAAATCACCTCATGCTCGTTGATCCAACTCGCAATTCTCAATATAATAATGTGCTGCAAACTCCAATAATTTTAAATCACTCTTACTTTAATGCTGTAATTGACACTGGAAGCACCTTCTCTTTGATGCAGCAGAAAGTTTGGAAGAGGTTGAGAAGAAATGATGAGCATCTGACCAAAAGTACTCAATCTTTTATGCTTGCTAATGGACAGAGTCAGTTAACTCAGGGAAAGGTTCTCTGGGAATGCGAAATATATGGAGTGAAACTTGCTGTAACATTCTACGTGATGAATGATGAAGACTTGGCTGTTCCTATCATCCTGGGACTGGATTTCCTAAGGGAAGCCAAAGTAACCATTGATTTTAATTCTTCACGTGTTTACTTGCCCGATTCCAACGCCAGTCACCCCATTTGTTTTAATGAACTTTATGAGAACGCTGCCATCCAGTTTTATGCTGCACAAGATAATGTCGAATTGATCTCAAAAAAGGAAGACTTGAAGCTCATTGATCAAGCAGTGGAAAATGCTCATGCATCCCTCAAGGTAAAGAATCAGTTGAAATCTCTCATGTGTGATTGGTCTTCAGTTTGTACCACAAATCTAGGACGTACAAGCCTGATCAAGCACGAGATTAAAACTATTGACGAACTTCCTATAAGAAAGAGACCGTACAGAGCTTCGAAAGTGAAGAATGATTTCATTGAAGAGCAAATTAAGGAGTTGCTTCAATTAAAAATCATCAAACCTTCTACGTCTTCGTGGGCTTCACCTGTGGTGGTAGTGGATAAGAAAGATGGAGGATCCCGGTTTTGCATTGATTACCGTGGACTGAATACAAAGACACACCTCGACGCGTATCCGATGCCTCAAATCACGGATATTCTTGATTCTCTCCAAGGAGCCAAGGTGTTCAGCACACTGGATTTAAAGAGCGGATACTGGCAAGTTGAAATGGATTCTGCAAGTATGGAAAAGACCGCTTTCATTACTGCTTCAGGGTTATATGAATTCTTGTGTCTTCCCTTTGGCCTTAAAAACGCCGCAGCATCATTCCAACGGCTGATGGAGCAAGTTCTCAGAGAGCACAAGAACAAATATTGCATGGTCTATATCGACGACATCATTATATACTCCCCAGACATCCAGTCTCACATGCACCATCTCGAGCAGGTGTTCCAGAGTTTACACAACGCCGGTCTCACGCTCAACCTCACAAAATGTAAGTTCATCTGTTCTTCACTGGACTACCTAGGACATACTATCACTGCAGATGGAGTAAAGATGAATGTAGACAAAGTGGATGCGATCAGGACATTTCCCACTCCTAAGAACTTAAAAGAGGTTCAGCGATTTCTGGGTCTAGCAGCTTGGTACCATCGTTTTATCCCTGATTTTTCTAGTAAAACAGCACCATTGCACGCACTGAAGAAAAAAGAGGCGAAGTGGAAGTGGACTAATGAGTGCCAATGTTCGTTTGAGCTTATTAAAGATGAACTCACTAAGGCTCCTGTTTTAACCACACCTAATTTCGAGGCTTCTTTTAAAGTACAGACTGACGCAAGTGATGTGGGCTTGGGAGCTGTGTTAACACAGGAGGTGGATGGCCAAGAGAGAGTAATTGCATACGCATCCCGTTTGCTCAGAGGTGCAGAGAAGTCCTATTCGACATCAGAAAAGGAATGTCTAGCGGTAGTGTGGGCTGTAGAGAAGTGGCACCATTACCTAGAGGGTAGAGCTTTTGAGGTGATCACTGATCATGCATCCTTAGTCTGGCTTTTCCAACATCCAAAACCCTCATCCAGACTGGAAAGATGGACGATCAGACTACAAGGGTATCACTTTACTGTACGGTATCGGAGAGGACAATGTAATGTAGTGCCTGACGTATTGTCCCGAAGGTATGCAGCTGAGTCACCAGCTGTGTTGTTGCACACATCTGTCACATGTGATCTGCCAGTGGATTTGGCACAAATTGCAGCAGAACAGAAACTAGACCCAGAGTGCCAAGAATTGATGGTTAAAGCCGAAAACCAGAAATCCACTGACTTGAAGAGAACACACTATGTTTTCAAGAACGCAGTTTTATTTAGGAGTGTACCAGACTCCAAAGAAGGTCAGAGAATCCAAGTTGTCATTCCTGCAAAGTTGAAGGAAGCAATTTTAACTTATGCACATGACAATCCTCTGAGTGGGCACTTGGGTAAATTTAAGACATTGATGAGACTTTTAGAGTTCGCTTATTGGCCCTCAATTCGTACAGATGTATGGCAACACTGCAAGAATTGTCAGAAATGTCAGCAACACAAGCCAACTAACTTAAAACCTGCTGGGGGCTTACAAAGTGTACCACTAGTTGAACCTGGTTATATGCTGGGAATGGACATCATGGGACCATTTCCACGAAGCACTCGCCAGAATAATTATCTTCTGGTTATAGTGGACTATTTCACTAAGTGGGTAGAGGTTTTCCCAATGAGAGCTGCTAAAGCTACAACCATTGTGCGAATTCTTATAGAGGAGATTTTCACAAGATGGGGAACACCAGCCTTCATCGTGTCTGATAGAGGTGCACAATTCACCTCAAACCTCTTAGCCCAGTTATGTAAGCAATGGCAAGTAACACAAAAACTCACCACCGCATACCATCCTCAGTCAAACCTCACTGAACGGGTCAATCGTAATTTGAAAACTATGATTGCCACGTACGTCGACCAAAACCACCGTACCTGGGATCAGTGGTTATGTGAGTTCAGATTTGCACTAAATACCGCATGGCATGAGAGTACGGGGTATTCACCTGCTGAGATAGCCCTAGGACGACAACTGAAAGGTCCTCTGCAGAGAGCCTTACAAAATCCACCAGATCCGGACCAACCAGCTTACAGTCTCCTGGAACGCCAAAAGGTTCTGTACGAGTCAGTAAGAGAGAATGTAGAGAAGGCGCAAACTAAACAAAAAAAGTACTACGACTTCAAGAGAAGAGCTCAAAACTTCAATGAGGGGGATTTAGTTTGGGTGCGAACACACCCTCTTTCTAGTGCAGATGATGCTTTCATGGCTAAGATCTCACCTAAATGGAAAGGCCCAGCTAAGATTGTGAAAAAGCTAGGACCTGTAAACTACAAGGTAGCCATGTTGTCTGATCCTGTTCAGGTAGACACTTATCATACCCAGAATTTAAAAATTTACCATGAGTCAAATTTTTAGACCACGGGGAGGGGTATGTAACAGTTTAAATGTTACCTGAGTTTTTTATAGTTTATTTTCTGACTATTGCCTGAAATTACCTGGGTCAAGTGGTAGTACCACTAATATCCGCTTGGGGGCACTAGTGAGTGTGGGCTGCTAGATATAAGCCTGGTAAGCAGTGAAGAAGTCAGTTCGTTTGGTAGAGGGAAATCAAATGGTTGAACTCATGCTACCTTCTTGCTCCTCTAAAGTCCTTTGTTGAGAACTCTTTGAGTTTCTGCTCAACTGTGAGTATGAATTGACTTATGTACTTGATGTTGTCTTTGTTTCATAAGATCATTGATGTTAGCTATGTGCTTTCTTTCTAGAAAGGACTTTTTATTCACTTGTTCTGTTGTGAACATTATCTGAAGAAAGAGACAGAAAAGCCAAGTGCAATCTCCACTGGCAACGAGGCTACAGCACATGGCCAGCAACAGGGCACGAGGGACAAACGATTCACTGACCACCGTGGTGTATGATCTTTTCTCACATTGTGGATAGGTGGATTAAAATCATTGCATCGCACTCAAAATTGACCTTGTGGAGTTAATTCTCATTTCATCATCATCGTCATCATCATCATCATCATCGTCATCATCGCTACGTATCAAAAGACAGGACATTCCAGAGTTAAGTTTTCTTCATTGCATGGATTCATTGTTGAAGAGACAGAGATCTTGAGAGTGTTTTGCAGTTTGTTTATTGTGTGTTTGACACATTTAGCACAGTGGTGGAAAATAAAAGAGGTTTAATGTTAATTTGTTTGTGGGGATATTTATTTATCAGTACATGTCAAAAATCTGTTGAACCCCTCAGAGTAACATCTTTAAAACAAAGGAGGTGTTACAATGTAATTATTTTAACAGGTACCTATTATGTTAATATATTCCAGGCAAAAATTGTACGTCTGTTGTATATAAAAGTTATCATCACATTTCTGGCAAAATATGTTCTTGTGCAATTTTACATTTAATTTTGGCATCTGTGGGTTTATTTAACATTAATTAATCAAGTAAGAAAAGCCAATAAATTCATTTTTTATCATACTGTGCTTACATACAGCCATACACGTTTCATTTTCAACCCACAGATGTCAAAATTACCCTGTAATATTGAACAAGAACATATTTTGCCAGAAATGTGATGATAACTTTTATATACAACAGACGTACAATTTTTGCCTGAAATATATTAACATAATAGGTACCTGTTAGATTTAAAATAATTACATTAGAAATAATTTGCTTGTTTATCTGCTTGTTACCCCTTTATTAGCCTGCCCAAAACATAACATATTGTTCCCTTATACCTACACGGAGGTACACTATAATTACAAAAACGTACACATTGATTTCGATTTACTTACGAAGTTATTTACAGGTTGTATATCTGCTTGTTACCCCTTTATTACCCAAAACTTAACATATTGTTCCCTTATACCTACACGGAAGTACGCAATAATTACAGAAACGTACACCGTAATTTCGGTTTACTTACGCAGTTGTTTGCGGGTCGTAAAATAAAGTGTTACCATTTTCTATGTTGAAGTTGATGTTTAAATGTTTAAATCAGCAAGCCCCACAGGTCTTGAGTGAGTGCATAGTTGCTCTCAGGGATGTGGGTTCAAGGACTAGAGGAGCTCAGAACGGGAATTGTCAGATCCCGAAATGTAATACTTCATTTGGACAATCAGCTTTTTCTGTACAAGGAACTAAAGCCTGGAATTGTTTACCCACTGAACTAAAAGGAGAGACAAACTGGGTCCTTTTTAAAAACAACCTTAAAGACTCTTTAATCAGAGGTCAGAAATGTGACCACTGACTGTCCGCTGCGTTTATATTGTGTTATATTGTATTATGATGTTTATTTTAACTATGTATTGTGTAATTTTATGTAAAGGCCCACTAGGGACTAACATTGAGAATTAGCCTTGGCTAAAATGTTGTAGTATGGAACATGAGCTTATGTAACATACTTGTCCCTATTCAAATAAACTTAAAATAAAATAAAATAAATAAATAGCACCCATGGGTAGCTGTACTTCCCTTAGAAGAGCATCTGACCTCCCGCAATAGTACAATACATCCTCTCTATTTAGTTTATCCCAATCCACTTTGACCATATTGGCCCCCTCTTCTGTCAAACTACTGTAGTCAGGTAAGTTATCAACATTTATAATCATAAGCCCCTTTCACACAGAGATTCCGGAAAATACACGGATAATGTGACCCGGCATTTGTCCCGGGATTGTTTGATTTCGGTTCATTCACACTGCCAGTGATTTGCCGGGATCTGTGAGTGCGTTCACACACACAACCGTTTAATGCCCCGGAAAGCCGCGTGACGTCAGGATGAGACGTGTAAACGTACGCGTCGAAAACATGTGCACGCGCGCACCTTTCCACAGAGCTGGCGAACGATCGCAGCTGCAGCGCGGATTGTGAGGAGCTCCTGTATCTGCTTCTTTCCATTTTGCAGACATTTTTTCTTTCTTTCTTTGTTGATGACGAACACAAACTTTCTTCTAAGAGCAACAGAGTCACGCGATGGCACATGCGTCATCACTATTACACACCCCTTACGGCATTGGTTCTGGCTTTTGTTTACACAGCGCGCGTTCCGGGACTGAACACGGCAATGTTACCAGGTCCTCAACCCGGGATCGATCCCGGCATCAATCCCGGGTCATGTTTGCGTTCACACAGAAGGTGTTGTGGCAATTTGCCGGCAATTTGCCGGGTTCAAAGTGCTGTGTGAAAGGGGCTATACTTGTCCCTATTCAGATAAACTTATAATAAAATAAAATAAATAAATAGCACCCATGTGTATCTGTAATTCCCTTAGAAGAGCATCAGACCTCCCGCAATAGTACAATACATCCTCTCTATTTAGTTTATCCCAATCCACTTTGACCATATTGGCCCCCTCTTCTGTCAAACTACTGTAGTCAGGTAAGTTATCAACATTTATAATCATAGAGACAGTTAAGTGATCAGTTGTAGTCAAGTCATACAGAATTTCAACTTTTTCCAGACTTTCATGAGCATCGGCTGTACAGATTACATGATCCAGCCAAGATGTCGTGTTCGCGTTCTATTGTTGTCTTATTTGTTGATTATTGTGTGTTATTTGTGTACTGACTGCAGCATGGGTGATGGCCCAAGACAAATTTCCCACCTGTGAGATAATAAAGTTTTACCTTACCTTACCTATTAAGGGAAGCTATTTCCCCATTTAACCTGCATGCTTTGTTTTGCATACCAGTAAGCCAGTATACGTATGATGCATCCCGGCACACCCCTAAGTTTAGTAAAAAGCTTCTGATGATTTACTCTATCAAATGCTTTGGACGCATCAATAAACCCAATAAACATTGTAGAGCCCTGCCTTCTATAGGATTCAACAGCTTCTTTCAATGCATAGATACATAGATCAGTACTGTGTTGAGACTTAAAGCCAAATTGATTTTCCGTGGTGTAAATGAGCCGAGTCTATCTAGTAGCATCTTTTCTAACACCTTTGAAAGAATGCTAGCTAGAGCGATGGGTCTATAGTTATCCAAACTCCCTATTTTCCCCGCCTTGTCCTTAATGACGGGCACTAATGTGACGGTCAACATGGTGTCTGGCAGTACACCATGAGTCATCAGCCCTGTCAGGCAAATAGATAAAAGGGCTGACACTCTGGGGCTGGCTAACTTGAGATGCTCCGCAGTGATGTTATCTTTGCCACTAGCTTTGTTATCAGCTAATTGCTCTATAGCATTATAAACCTCATTGCGAGTAAAGTGTATTACATCCTCTTTTAACTCCCCCACACAATAGGGCTTACTTTTAATGCAATTAAACAGAGTTGCATAGTGCTGCCTCCACAGCTCTGCTATATTTTCTGCACCAGATACCCTTTCAATATGGCAAGGCAATATTGTCTTGGCCCTATTTGTAACTTTCACCTCCTTCCAGAACTCAGTGACATTGTTGCCAATCAAGTGTCCAGCCATAGAGTGAGCTCTTAAGGCTTCCTCATGCTTTCCAACAAAGCGCACTGCATATTTATATCTAGCCCTGGTTAGTTTTTTTGTGTTCTAACTCTGGCCCCTGTCTGGGTTTACCAGCTACAACCCAAGACCTAAGAGCCGTCTTAGCAGATTCATGGTGGTCAACTACATACTTATTCCAGCCAGGTTTGATATTCTTAACCTTTCTGGGGTGTGTGTGTAGAAGACGACTAGCATCATCTATAACCCTCACTATACCATTGTACATTTCATATAAGCCATTACAGTGAGTGACATCATCACAATTAATATTTGAACATAAAATAGCGCCCATTCTATTATTGTCTTATTTGTTGATTATTGTGTGTTATTTGTGTACTGACTGCAGTATGGGTGATGGCCCAAGACAAATTTTCCACCTGTGGGATAATAAAGTTTTACTTTACCTTACCTTCCCTTCCATGCTTCACTAACGTAAGTATAACTACCAGCAGGTAGGAAATTCATACTGGAAAGAACCAGTTTACTATCCTGACAAAACTGTAACAAGTGCTGACCAAAGAGAGATTTATCATCAGAAATGTCTGCATTCAAATCACCCATCACAAATACATTTGCATATGTACACTCCTTAATATAAGAGTTCAGAAAGGCCAATCTATTCATATATTCATCTTCATTTTTATAACAGTCATATGGGTATAAACATTTAAAATAATAAAAACATTTATAGAATGCACAACTTTAATTGCAATGCACCAGTCCACCTCTAATCTGATAATACTGATCATTGGATCATATTTCTTACGCCACAAAATGGCCACACCTCCAGGTATTCAACCACGCACCAATTTGGTGCTTAAATCTGTTGTGGATTCTCCTGCTCCATGAAAATCACTGTGGACAGAATTGTTTATCAAGATCCTGTTTGGCTAAAAATGTCTCTTGCAGGCAGATAATGTCTGTGGTCTCCAGTAACTGATCAACCACAATCCGATGTGCTCTATCTCCAGCACTCTGTCCTAGGCACAAGCCTCGTGAATTGTATGACACCACTCTGAGCACCATCACTGTTTCTAGTACTAGACATCAGGTCCCCCAGATTCCCAGGCACGTTCAACACTGATATTGGCACAGCTATAGATTTAGGTTTGCGTGCCTCATAGAATCGCCGCACGAAAGGGCCTTCCGGCCACAGCTCTGGATTATACATTTCATCTACTTCTTTACACTCTGCGGTTATTTTAAAATAATTGAACCAACTTTGCACAGCTTCTATCTTTTGGCAGGTTACATTACACCCAAGTTTATCTTTCATATAGTTAGTCAAAGTCTCAGAGTCCAAATCAGGTGAGAATTGACCCTTCGCAAAGACCCGCCCTCCTTAGTTACTGTCGCTATGTTCCGACAAGCTACGCCGCTCTCATGCTCTCACCATGTTCTCACGCAGTGAAAAATACATCGCGGAGCAGAGAGGAGACTGACAACACGCAGACAGACAGGACAGACCTGGTTACTTTTCGGTTACTTTTGATATTAAACATATTAAACAAAGTCTCAGCTTTCAAATGTGGTCATTTTTTGAAAGAAATTTAAACAATAAATACCGTTTTGGGGCTCTTTAATGTGCCGTGACAGATCGCTGTAGAGCATCCGTCAAAGCTGCTCGTGATCCGATCATCTCTTCCTTCTAGTTCATTTATAGCATCAAATAAACATGAACGAACATAAGAAGTAATGTTGTTTTAACCGCGGAAAGGCGTCAGTATATTCATTTTACCAAGTTCAAATCCTCCCAACTCTACTGGCTGCTTTTTCGGACAAAATGGCGGATGGCGAAGTATGATTGGTTAGAACACCTGTCAATCAAGCTCCACGCGAAGGGTCAATTGTGTTGCAAATACACTCACCATTTTGGATTTTATGACTCGGATGTATCCATCCGTTCCAGTTCCACAATGCCATCGGTTTTCTTCCCTTTATAAGGATTCAGGCGAAGTTTAGGCTTTACTGAAGCATTTTCAAGGACCTGTTTCCTGCGGTTGTTGCTCCTCTTGCCCTGGACCAAGTTCCAGAGTGGAGTAGCTACCATGTCACTCCACTTCACATGAGAGTCTTCTTTTGCAGCTCTGGTTAGCCTGCCCAGGCCTACAGCAGAATTCTCCACCTGGCTTGAATCTCCTTCGCTGGTCTGACCCTCCATGTCATCTTGGGTCTTCTCCCAGGCTTGAGGAGTGGACACTCTCTGAGTCATTACATGTTTGTTAGTTTGGAGAACAGGCCATCTCCTCAGCCTTGTTCTAGGCTGCTCAATAGCACTCAAGCGTTGGTTTATGTCCGTATTGATAATCCGCAGATCGTTACAGGTGTTTGCAAGAAACAGCCTGTTTCATAGTTGTAATATCCACACTTAGTTGTTCGATCTTACCAAACAGACAAGACACATCAAGGCTGTCGAAAGTCACAGGTGGAAGTTCATCAAGATGGTGAGAAACAAACCGAGAAATATTTTCATCAGCTTCATTTAGGAGCTTAAGGCAACTCCTGATGTTCTTTAAGTCTTTTTGAGGCCCAGTGTGAGCCACAAGCTTGCAAGTGGAGCCTGGACACAGTTCAAACAGCAGTTTAGTGGAGTTTACAATCCATTCTGATCCAAAATGGTCCCCAGCCATCAAAACAATCTCATCCTGCTTCACAGTTTTGAGTTTGATATACAAGAAGTTCAAAAACTCATCTCCAACAATCACTTGCCCTGTAACTGTGCGGTAGATTTCAGGTTTTGTTCGAATTTTGCTCCTGCCTGTAGCAACTCCACATGCTGCGGCAGCCATCTTGGAGCATACAAATAGCATTTACATATATGTAAAAATGCTTTCACGAACGGAAAATTGTGTTTCCTGAATGAGATCTAATCTGTAGCTGCGTCTGAAATCACATACTGTCTAAGTATGTACTACATTTTAATTTGAATTTACTTCATGGGCATTAAAAAGCGTGTTATATGAAGTATGAATGTGTAGTATGAATGAAATGCAGACGTACTACATCCGCCATGTTGTTACTTTCATGTGACCTACATAAATGTGTCAGTGTCAATTGTTCATAAATGCCTTCATAAATCCTTTCCTGTGGCCTCATGGGATAGTAAAGGGTCCATCAAATGCGCATTTCAGAATCTTGGAAGTAGTGGGTAATCCGTGGAATTTTCACCAACCCGGGGGGAGTATTTGATTCAAGACGCACCACATACAAATTGAGTTCCAGGTTATGGCATAAATAGTAAAGTGTTAGCAATGAATCACTCTTTCCACACATTTAATTATCAAAGGCCTGAAGGTCAAAAACAACAAAGAATGTGTTTGAAATCATCAGTTTTTCATTCTCTTTTCTAGCACATTTTAAACTATTCTAAAGAGCATTTGAGTAGTGCACTCACAATATGTTGAAGTTATCTTTATTAATTCTACCATAATTATGCTGTGTAGGTCCTGGGCTTTAACAATGAACCACCAATGATGCAGCAAACCCAGAATCCTCAAACACCTGCTGAACTCAAGGTTTCGTATGAATATTTACATCAAACACTAACCCAGTTAACAGGGAACGTTCTCAGAACTGTAGCTAACATTCTGTCAAGGTTCTGTTGCATGAACAGCTGTATTTACTGTAGAGATGCATGTATTATTTGGGTTTGTCTGATTCAACTGATTAAATCTGATATTGTTGGTGCAAACAGAAATGTCCAGAGGAAAAACCTGAGGACCAAATTCATTCCAGCTTCAACAAGTTCATGAGAGAGCTGAACAAACCAGGAGTCCCGTATGTGTTGAGTCTTGCCAACCGCCTCTATGGAGAGCAATCCTACCAGTTTGTTGAGGTAAGATTTGGTTTATTCACTCGAGGTTCTGGTGAATAAACTCTAATATCATTTGCACCTCAATCGATTTGCTGTATTACAGGGATTCCTCAATGACGCAAAAAGCTACTATGAAGCCGGACTGGAGAAGGTGGACTTCAAGAACAAATCAGAGGCTGCTCGTGTCAACATCAACAAATGGGTGGAGACAAAAACACAAGGTGAAATCCAGCATAAACTTATTCTCAATTTGAAACTTACTCTTCACTCTTACAAATAAAGTTATTTCATGTTTTTTTTGTTTTTTTTGCAGCACTTTAGATTCAGCAAAAATGTATTTTCAAGGGCCTTGTTTGGCTTCACAGGTTCTTGAGTTGAGCTAAATGATAAAAATATCAAACCCAACCAGGTCAAATCACTCCTCAAACTAAACAATATCCATTTTTATTTTAGAGAAGATCAAGGACTTGGTGCCACAGGGAGCCATCAATGGGATGACGAAACTGGTTTTGGTAAATGCCATCTACTTCAAGGGAAACTGGGAGAAGAAATTCTCAAAGGAATCCACCAGAGATGAGCAGTTTAAGCTGAATAAGGTAAGAATTCATGCTCTTTTTTAATATTATTTTAATAATATTTGTAACAGTCAAGGTGAAATCTGAGGGGTTATAATGCGTTTCCATTTATGTTTGTCAGAATGAAACTAAGCCAGTGAAGATGATGTATCAAAAGGAGAAGTTTCCTCTGGCCTCCATCCCAGAGATCAACAGTCAGGTTCTGGAGCTGCCGTATGACGGGAAGAATCTCAGTATGTTGATCATCCTTCCTAACGAGATGGAAGACGACACCACTGGCCTTCAGAAGGTGATTTGAATGCTTAATTAGCCAGCCGTGAGCAGTCAGATGTTTACTTGTGGAACAGTTTTTATTTAGACTATTTCAACTATTCATCTGACATGTCTCTCTTATTATCCAGCTTGAAAAGGCACTGATCTACGAGAAGCTCATGGAGTGGACCAAACCAGAAGTTATGCGTCAACAAGAGGTTGAAGTATCTCTGCCCCGTTTCAAGATGGAGGAAACCTACGATATGAAGAGTCTTCTGATCAGCATGGGAATGGAGGATGTGTTTGACGAGATGAAGGTGAATCTTTCAGGCATGTCCTCCAACAACGACCTGGTGGTGTCGAAGGTGATCCATAAAGCCTTTGTTGAAGTCAACGAGGAAGGAACCGAAGCGGCTGCAGCCACCGGTGCAGTCATGATGTTTTTGCGTTATATCGAACCGCAGTTCTTCAACGCAGACCATCCTTTCCTTTTCTTCATCCGACACAATCCAACCAAGAGCATTTTGTTTTACGGACGCTTCTGCTCTCCATAAATGAGTCCTGCTGCATGATACGCTTCCAGCGTTTAGGTGATGAGTAAGGGAGACTCGGGATAACTTCTACAAATCATTTGGTTTAAGGAAAATTTTATATGTGCCAACAGATCTTTTGCAATTTACAGGAGAAAGACTTATTTAATTAATAGTGTAAAATTGTACAAAAATGATTTTGCTTCAAACACAAATTGATCCTACTTGTGGGACCTGCATAATAATGATTTGAAATACATTAGTTCCTAATCATTTTAGATCACGGTTATTATCGTTAACAAAAAACATAAATGTTACTTGAAAAAAAAACATTTAGTTTAAGTTGTAGTACAAAACAAAATTACGAAAACTTTAAAATGAAAACAAAATAGCCTATTATAAAAAGGAAATCTAATTTAAAATATTAAATTGTATAAAACTATAATAGTATATCAAAGATAAATGTTACAAACTGCTCAGATACGCAAATATTCAAACTCAGTATTTATTAAAGGGTAATCCAACGTAGTGATGTGAGCTTTCAAAACACTCCTTCATGAAGCTTCGAAACCTTTATGAATATTTTGTTTCGAATCAATGGTTCGAAGTGTGTTTTAAACTGCCAAAGTCACATGATTTTTGTTCCATTTACACAGTTTTGACCAGCAGGCATCACCAGCGAGTGTTCAAAACAGTGAATAATTTTGCAAAGATATTGGTTCAATTTATTCAAAGTTTTTCTCCCATCACTAATCCAAAGATGTAATCCAAAACAGGCAAAAGGTCAAAACACAGGCAAACAATCCAAATAAATACCAGGACAGGAAATCCGGAAAAACAGGCAACAGGGTTAAAACCATGGAACAGATAATCAAATCACTAAGAAATGCAGAGGTGACGCATACAAGACTTTGCATTGAATGACTAAATATACCGGGCTTATATAGATGGAGTTAACAAGGTTACACAGCTGACAGCAATCATGAATGTTGAGTCCGGGAGAGTTCTAGGAAACATGTTTATGATTGAAGAAATTAAATGCATTGCAGTTGTCCTGAGTCTCATTCAGGTTATGGTTTTGGACGGGTCTCTTCATGCTACTGTACATGTAATCAAATCTATCAGTTTACGTAATCATTTATGAGGCTACATATTGCTTTCACTGTAACAGTATATTCAAAATAAATGAAATAAATATTTACAATTCTTCAATAAAACCTGATTTTAGTCATTTTTAATTGTAAACCGCTGTGACAAATTAACTGTGGTCAAACTCTGGTGCCAATGAAACTCAAAGAAAACTGGTTTCTGAAAAGAGTGTTGAGGGGGAAAACATGGAAAGAGAGTATTTAGCACTTTCTTTTTCTTTCAAAGTTCACAGAACTAATATATTTTAAGTAAACTGAACTGTTTGATTGTTTTGAGTTTTATTTATTTCTCAGAAACTGGGCACATTTCCCAGCATTCTTTGCCGAAGCGCGCGCCACACACACACACACACATTAATTTAAACAGAAATGATCACTGGAGTAAAAAAAAAAAAAAAAGTATAACAACTAGCCCCAGTGTCCCCTAAACCGTGGTTCCAGAAAGTCATTTAAAATGTCTTACTTAAAAAGTCACTGCATAGATAAAAGCAAACTGAGCCACTAGCAAACTGAGCCACTAGCAAACTGAGCCACTAGCAAACTGAGCCACTAGTAGTCGGCAGAACCCAGAAGATGAGGCAGACACAGCTGTACTAGAGACGGTGTTTTAATAATGTAAAAAAATAAAGATCTTCAGGCAAAAAATATAAATCCACAACATCAAAAGTCACTCCAAGAAAAAAAAAGGTAATCCACAACGTTTAAAGTCATTCCAAGAAAAAAAAAAAGGTAAATCCACAAGGTAAGAAGGTAATGCAGAAAAAAGCCTCAAAAGATAATCCAAAAAATAAATGAGTACCACAATAGAATCCAACTGGAACCACAAACGTTCACAGCTTCACTGAGGCTGGGTGCTAACATTCAAACACAGAGCAAAGAACTAAGGAAAACTAAGGGTTTAAATACATACAAGGGAAACGAGGCACAGGTGCAAATAATAACTGGATCAAACAAAAGTCATTAAGGGGACCTCTAATGGCCAAAACCGGAAAAATCCCGGCCGAATGCTGACAGTATGAGAACCACAAATGTGTTTTTATTTGTATTGTTTAAATGAAAAGTATAAAGGCTCGCTTTATTTTTCTTTTGAAATGATTAGTCAACATTTATTTAATAGAAGGCAATGGCATTAAGACATTTTAAAGTGTGTCTTGAGTGTCTCGTGTGGTGATCGATCATATGCCATCAGAGCTCTTTATGATCACATGTGTCCGCGGTTCGTGTTTTTCTCTGCTTGACATGAAGAACGTCTCAGGTTACGACTGTAACCCTTGTTCCCTGAGAAGGGAACGAGACACTGCGTCGATATGACACTTTGGGGGGAATGCCCCCAGCGTAGCTCGTCTGAAGCATGAATTTAAATGAAAGCTTTAGCGTAAGTTCTGTCAGGAAGACTCAATCAGCGCGTCACGTATTACCTCACTTCAAACCAATCAGGTCCTAACACTCAAGTATATTTTATCAGTATCAGTTGATTGGTACTTACACTTGTCTGAGTTCGCAGATACTGACGCTGCCAATTACCTCCATCCTCCCCGGCCACCACCAAGATGGTACCTTGCCCTTCATCCTACCCACCACCACCACCAGGATGGTCCCTTCCTTTACCTCCAGGGGGGTCAGTTGCACCCCTGCCTTCATCTCCAGGCAGGACATGCAGATTCCGCTACCCTCGCATTGCTCGCTAAGGACGGGGCCTACGCCAAAGAACTTTATAAATTTATGCTTGCCGAGCTGTTAAAAAAAAAATACGTTTGTTGTTCAATTTATCTCCCGAGTCTTTCTGGTAGAACTATTCCAAACCTGATTGGAGTTGCTTCATGACGTAACATATGACGGCATACACGGAAGCTACAAAGGGACGCCGGCACACAGAGTTAGCTTTTGCGATGAAGCAAGTCGCTCCCAGGCAGGGGAAGGCGTGGCGTACCCTTATTAGGGAACAAGGGTTACAGTCGTAACACGAGACGTTACCTTTAGAAGGAACTCGCACTGCATTGATACTACACTTTGGGGAACAAGTACCCACTATGTCACAACGAGCCCTGCCTTCCAGTGGATACAATGGTCACACCTGCCATACGTTTTATGGGTGAAGGGGGTTGGCGTGGTTAATTATAAATTGCTTTTCGATAAATATTAAAGCTCATTCAGGTGGCGCGGGTTTGATGCTATTTTCACCATTTGTCGTGATCGCCAATCATCTTGCCATAACATGATGCGTTATATTTGTATATTAAGCTGCAGTCGTAGATTCCTTTGTGCCATCTCTGTTCGAAATCTTACTGCATGATTCGCGGAATTATAATCTTTACGTGGGTTGTAAATCGGCATGAAACAGCGTGGATGAACACAGTGTTTTGAGGCGAGTGCTGCTGTCAATCACCGCGCTGTGTGGATACTGTCATTCAGAATCACAGATTCACTTTTTGAAAGTTTGACCAACATAAGAATTTTCACCGGAAAATGTCTTCTGAACAAGTAACATCGTTTTTGTTCTGATCAACTAAGGGGGGAAAAGCATTCGACATGACAAGCGATCGTTAGATTTAATCAGCGCGATTTACAGCAACCGTGCAAATCATAGCCTACTTTGTTCTCAAATTGTTCATGTTAACAACACCACCATTGAGTGACTAGCGTTATTTAATGTGTTTTATGATTCCCTGTGTAGTTCAGAAATCATATTCTCCATAATAGCTAAAAGAGAAAGGCACAACAAAGGAAACTCCATAACTGTGAATTAAGAAAACGTAACGTTACTGTTACACGATTGAACTATTGAAATGTCTTACTTGTTCAGCAGAAAAAAGCTGTCTCTTCTTCCGTTTGAACCCCTTCGGGTGTTCACGCACCTTTCAAAAGCCCCACCGGTGTGTATCCTTGTGTTCGCATGAGACGGTTTCTTTCTCTTTCCACCTTAAATCTGAAGTACGAAGTCTTTTGGGTTTTATAACTGGTTAATCTCCAGTTGACACTGATGATTGTTGTTTGGATCTTTCTGGATCCGCCATAAGTTTAATCATGTAAAGTACTGCGAGAAAAGCCTATCTCTACATCTCCTCACGCGCAGTATAGCCGGCTAGCCGAAACTCCTTCTTTATGTGTACGGATGTGACGTAATGACGCAAAACATTGTTTGCAAAACCCACCGTTGAATTATCTATTCAAGCAACGTTTTGAATCACTGGCAGAAGATGTTTTTTTGAACATGTGAAATAAATAATTATTTGGATTATTTTTAACTTAAAAATGTTACGGACAGCAGCTTTAGGTAGCCTCTGTATCTGGATAACCGAACGGATTTCTGTTTTTGCATAATATTTAAATTAGGTCAGTAGCCAAATTAAGAGTAAAGATGATACAAATTAAGCAATGTCCCAATGTACACTACTTTCCTATGCAATCTCCAGTCTTAAATCAAATTACGTTTTTTAAAAAAAAGAATATTTCAGTGCTGATCATACAAAAATAACTGGTTGATCATGTTAAACAAGTCACATCATCGACCATCGGGTAAGGTTATAGCGTGCAATGGCTATATAAACATGCTGAAACAACAAAAACATTCAACATTTAAAACATTACAAAATAAAAAGTGTATTCCCATTATTCCAATGGCAAAACAGCGCACGCTCTTCATTAAGATCTCATGACTCACAGCTGTGATTGTATAGGCGATCGCCTCGTTCAAATAATGTTACACAAGTAAAATGAAAAAAAAAAATGACACACAGTGTTTTAAATATTGACATTTATTTGTAAGGTTCAAATGTGTTTAATTGATTGTCTAAACTGCGTCTGGCCATTATTTTCTGACAGCACGTGGGGAGACTGGGTGGGGATTTAAATGACGTGCACCTGTGAATGCAGACACGACGGCTGGATTGCGTTTACATTACACTGAGATCCGATCACAATGCGCCCTCGACTACCTCTGAACCGGGACACGCTGATCGGATAACATTCCGATCAGAAACGCGTTTACACTTGTATTTTCAATGTGTATGTGGACAACATCCAGATACAGGTCGCATGTTAATGCCAAGTGTAAACGCAGCCATAGAAAACGTGCAGTGTTGGTGGTCCTTCAGGACAAGTTTGGGAACCACTGCTCTAGAGGACACCATGCCTCTGGTTGAATGAGCCCTCACGGCCAAAGATGAAGGCAAGCTGCGCACCAGATAGGCCATGGAGATAGCCTGAACGATCCAGTTACTGGTGGTCTGTTTGGATGCTGGAAGCCCCTTCTTGGGTGACCCAAAGCACACCAGCAACTGGTCTGACATCCGCCATGTAGAAGACCTCTGGACATAAATCTTGAGGTGGAGGATGAATAGCCTGCAGAACCGTTGGCCGTGCCACATTAGATTGCACTTTAGGCATATATAGCCCGGATTGGGATGCAAGATAGCAGCCCAGTCTCATCCCAAGACGTCAGATGACTGACGCTTTTGACCATGCGTCAACATCCGACGTTTTAGGGTACCCTTTAAGGTCAGTCGGATGACGCTATCTAATCCTAACCCTAACCCAGACCTAAACCTACCCGCGTCATCTAACTGACGTTAAAGGGTACCCTAAAACGTCGGATGTTGACGTAGCCTTAATATCGCCTGGAGCAAACTACAGGCACCCGTAAGATATAGAAAGGGTCTGAAGAGATCCTACTCTCTTCAGAGAAGTAAAGGCTAATAAAAAAGCTACCTTGAGGGAAAGGTTCTTGGCCTCAGCCTACTCTGGAGGATCGAAGGGGGCCTCAACCCTTCCCTTCGAGAACCACTGCCAGGTCCCATGTGGGAACTCTGATCCGAGTCGCAGGTCTACAATCCTCCAAGCCCCACGGAGGAACGTACGTCCAGCTGATGTCCACCCAAAGGGCCATCACCCAGAGTGGTGTGGAAAGCCGTAATGGCAGCCGAGTACACCCTGAGTGTGGACGGTGTAAGACCAGCAGAGAAGCGATCATGGAGGAACTCCAGCACTGAAGCCACCGGGCAGTTAACTGGGTCCACCTCACGCTTTCTACACCAAATGGTGAAACATTCCATTTTAGGTCATACAATTTCCTTGTGGAGGGAGCTCTAGAGCTGATCATGGTCTCGACTATACCACTCTATAGATAAAGTGTTGTGGAAATTCGGTTCGCGTACCTACCCCGAAGTGATAAAATAAAATTCAATTAGGTTTCAAAATTTATAGGCAAGACAAGTAGTTTGTTTAGGCATGGTTTGTAGGGAATTACAAACCTGCACACATCAAACGCACATAACTATCATCAGCGTTTATCACAGGTTCGCGTTTAAAGTCTGTTTAGAGAGAACGTGTCGTTTTAGCGTCCCCTAATTTAATAACAAATGATCATTTTGATGGAAGTGAATCAATCAAAACTAAATTTAGCTGGAAATAACATTATTCAAGAACCGCTATAAAACGCAATCTCTGTTACCTTAAATTATGTTTATCTCTGTAAGGCTGCTTTGAAACAAAATACATTGTTAAAAGCGCTATATAAATGAGGATGACTTGACTACTCCAGCTGAAAGGCCAGCCTCTCGGTACTGTGCTCCCTTCAGGGGTCAGACCCACAGTTTCCATAACTCTGGCCGAGGGTAAAATATTGAGCCTCTTGAATGGTGATATCCTATTCGCTTTTTTTGTTGTTTACATGTAAACCGTTTTCAAAAACTTGCACTTTGAAACTCGTTTTCAAAAGTTTGCATTTTCAGGCACAAAATTAAAGTATCACCAATTGTAAATACATTTTGCCATCCTTATATCAATTTTCAGAAAGGGATGAATACCAGGGGAAATGCATACCTTGGTGGGAACATCTCCACCAAAAGAGCAGACCACCATCTTCTAATACTTGGCATGTCTGACTATAGTTTGAAAAGCACAAGTTTATCAAAACAAATATCACAAATTTACAGAATGTCTTTTAACATGGTTGGCAAACCCACCTCTGAGAAGTCAAACGTCCCCCCAGGATGATGTACTGTAACATGAATGAAGTATTAATTGCTACATTCTGACATGACATCTGCAGAACCAATAGAAGAGATTACTCTACCATTAGTGTGACGACTCCACAGCTACAAGACATCTCTTGTCGAGTAACATCCCGGACATAGGTATAAATGATTGTACATTATAATGTATGTGTCACAGGTGAGGGGCGGGCGCCAGCGGGCCGCCCACCCCCTTCTTAGCGGACCACCGCCCGAGGAGCGTGCCGTGAGACTCATGAAAGGCAGACACAGCATTTAAAATAAATATAAGTTCTTTATTAATATAATAAAAACAACATTAAAAAGTCTCTTTCGTTCCTAGGACCGCACAGCCGTCACAGTCTCACTTCAGAAGGATGACGATTCACAGGATCTCTCAGTTCACAGGGTGCCAGCAGTCAGTAGACTCACTTCAGAAGGGTGATGACCCACAGGATCTCTCGGTTCACAGAGTGACAGCAGTCAGTAGACTCACTTCAGAAGGATGACGATTCACAGGGTCTCTTTCATTCATAGAACGGCACAGCAGTCAGCAGACTCACTTCAGGAGAATGATTCACAGGGTCTCTTTCGTTCATAGAACAGCACAGCAGTCAGCAGACTCACTTCAGGAGAATGATTCACAGGGTCTCTTTCGTTCATAGAACAGCATAGCAGTCAGCAGACTCACTTCAGGAGAATGATTCACAGGGTCTCTTTCGTTCGTAGAACAGCATAGCAGTCAGCAGACTCACTTCAGGAGAATGATTCACAGGGTCTCTTTCGTTCATAGAACAGCATAGCAGTCAGCAGACTCACTTCAGGAGAATGATTCACAGGGTCTCTTTCGTTCGTAGAACAGCACAGCAGTCAGCAGACTCACTTCAGGAGAATGATTCACAGGGTCTCTTTCGTTCATAGAACAGCACAGCAGTCAGCAGACTCACTTCAGGAGAATGATTCACAGGGTCTCTTTCGTTCATAGAACAGCATAGCAGTCAGCAGACTCACTTCAGGAGAATGATTCACAGGGTCTCTTTCGTTCATAGAACAGCACAGCAGTCAGCAGACTCACTTCAGGAGAATGATTCACAGGGTCTCTTTCGTTCATAGAACAGCACAGCAGTCAGCAGACTCACTTCAGGAGAATGATTCACAGGGTCTCTTTCGTTCATAGAACAGCATAGCAGTCAGCAGACTCACTTCAGGAGAATGATTCACAGGGTCTCTTTCGTTCGTAGAACAGCACAGCAGTCAGCAGACTCACTTCAGACGGGTGACGATTCACAGGATCTCTCAGTTCACAGGGTGCCAGCAGTCAGTAGACTCATTTCAGAAGGGTGATGATCCACAGGGTCTCTTTCGTTCGTAGAACAGAAGTCAGTAGACTCACTTCAGACGGGTGATGATTCACAGGATCTCTCAGTTCACAGGGTGCCAGCAGTCAGTAGACTCATTTCAGAAGGGTGATGATCCACAGGGTCTCTTTCGTTCGTAGAACAGAAGTCAGTAGACTCACTTCAGACGGGTGATGATTCACAGGATCTCTCAGTTCACAGGGTGACAGCAGTCAGTAGACTCATTTCAGAAGGGTGATGATTCACAGGATCTCTCAATTCACAGTGGGGAAACAATGGGTTAAAAGTCCGTTTCTCCAGTGATGCTGTAGGCTTTTAAGCTCAAACAGTAAATAACGATTAAGGACCTTCACAGTACAAAATAACCTCTTCAGTGCAGCTGTATCACACTGGACTTTCAATGGGGAGCAGATATAGTACTTTCCACAACGTGTGCATGGGGCTAGGGCCACTTCTCAGCAAAGGCACAGCACACTTGTGTTCACCTCAATTCCACAGCCACAAATCGATGTGTATCAATAAGGCAAAAGCACTGCAATTCACTCACACGTTAAGGCTGGTCAGAGGCCCCACTCCGTTTGTTGCGCTCGCTCCACGAGGGATTTCTCTTTCAATTCCTCCTCAACACACTCTGAAACACATAGCTCTTCCAACAATCAGATCCACATTTACTGCATCCTCTTCCCGCAATTTAAATACTCATCAGTTCACTTATCTCTTCTCTCTCCTTCCACCGCACCAATCCAGACGATAGCTCAGTCCAGCAGACTTCCCACAAACGATCACTCTGATCCAGCAAACTCAAATGGGCGATCTCCACACCCCAACGGTTTTCCTGAGGAAGCTTGTATCCAACACTGCTCCAAGTCAACACTTTAGGCTCTTCAACCACTTCCAACTCACCGAGCACTTCAATCCCACTGAACACCGCTGCTTCGGCCTCAGCCTCGGCCCCTCGGCCTCTCCCCTGCTGCGTGCACGCTCCGTCTCCGTTCCTGTCTGTCTTTTCCTCTTCAAAATGGCTTCCTTTTATACTCCACCTGGGAGCATGTGCCCCAATCGCCAGGCAACTCCTCCCTCCACACCTGCCGCTCGTTTACCCATTAGTCACCCCTGTGACATATGAATTAGGGATTGGTTAGCACACAACAACATTTAGTGCAAAATACAACCTCAAGGTATTCAGAGGAGATTTGGTTGATGGTCCAGGACAGATGCTCTGTGCAATTTCTCTGTCAAAACACGTTTAAAAAAAAAAAAAGTTACAATATTCACTACATACAGCCAAAGAACTACCCCGCAAAACTATTTGATAGGCAGGGGAAATTTTAAACCTTAATTAATAAAGGCAGGGTTTTCCGGGAACTGCACCTTTACCTTTTCCATGGCGTTCTGCTCATTGCAAAGATGCACACAATTGTTGCAAGTAAAGTGTGTCTCTTAAATGGCATAGGATGAGAACAAAGCCAATAAAAAAAATAGAAAAAAGAACAGAATTTAATGTAGAACTAGGCTAAACCATAGACCGTTTTTTTTTTTTTTTTTTTTTTTTTTTTTGACAAAACACTAAGCAAATGGCAATGTAAGTGCCATCACCAAAACCTGGGCTTCTCAGAAAATTGAGAAAATACAATTCACTCAATTTTGGCTTCATGATCTGAAAAAAATAATGTTTTAAGTTGTTAGAAAATGCATTATATCAAGGAATAACTTGCAAAATGTAGCTGATTTCACTTTGTATGACAACTGGTATGTTAAAGTAATGCAACATCCTAGCAGACTCACACACATCATCCAGTGTCCTGGCACCCAAGATGGAAAGATCACAGCATCCTTGCTGCTAATTTCAGGCTACATGTATTGTGAAACTATATTAGACAAATAAGTGATTTAATGTATGCCACAAATTTAAAGACATTCCAGACCAGCTCAAAACTTAAGTCATACATACAGGTAAGCTGTCCATGGGATGTGCACAAATAGGTGGTAACCATGTCACTATGACATGACTGTAAACTGGATAGATGTCCACATTCTGGAAACAAAAAGGGAAAATGTTAGTTTTGAGTATTTGATCAAATTGCTTTTATTTCTGCTCTTAAGACTAAGTTAAACCTGTGAGAGTGCAATCGGTTGCAGAAGACAGAAGCAGGAATATACTTTCAAATCTACTTTAAATAGGACTTTCATGGTTTTAATATTGTTTATTGTTTATGCCAGTGTTTCTTACATTTCATTCAACGTCAGAAAGGCCTTTCAGAGTTGTAAAGTCTTTCTGTTTTATTACTGTAGCCCACATTTACCACTTTATCGTCCTTACTTACTGAAAGAGCTTGAGCCATCTGTGATTAGAAATGTTCAATTATTGACAAGCAACATATTCCTAATCCTAATCTATCTTTCTAATAGACCTGGCATTGCAGATAATGAATATTGCTGGCTCAGTGACAAATTGCTTATGTTTGCATATTGCAAATTGCCTCTATTGTAAGTTTATGATGAGACTCTGATAAATACAAAGATGTAAATAAAAAAATCATTTTAATCACTCTTTTAATTTAATCACTGGAGTTATATTACCAGTTTGAGTTGTGATCGAGTCAGTGGCTTGCCCCAGCAAGCTTTAGTAGGTTTTATCATGTGTAGTCTGGACATTTCAGGACCCCTTTTCTCATATCTAAAACCACAATAAAGACATGTTATAATAAATGTGCATAGCCATATAAAAATCAAGATTCAAGGTGCATGAAATAAAATGAACTTACCTACAACCAAACTGTGCAAGCAAATCTTTTTGGAGGTTCACAATAGATTTTGAGTGGCCCTTTTGGATTTCAGCATTGAATTGTTTTTCTCTTCATTTTGAATCTGCAAAATATTTCTGACAAGAAGCATGTGAGTGGTGGGAGACATCCGGCTGACGGTGACGTCACACACATATCCTCTCATTCCCTCCTATCAGGGTTAAGTAACCCGAGACATTTTACAGAAGGGCTTAATTTGATTTAGAGGATGCGCTCTTTAGGGCGAGGCAACGTTTATAAGAATGACACTTATTGACTCAGCAGATCATTCTTTCACCACCGACAGATGAGGAAACTTCATTGTTCCTGCTAAAAAAAAACTCTAGGTAGTGCTTGAATAGAATAGATTTTTTACATTACAGTTCTGTATGTGTAATGATGAAAATGATGCAAAAACTACTGTTCTAGTACTGTACTGTCATGAAAGATAAAGCATGGATTTGCGGTTTCTTGGACAAGCATGTAATGTTGTTCACAGGAAATGACAACTGAACTGAGCAATGCTCTATTTGGGATTTTCACTTTGTTGTGCTGATCATATCTCTCTCTCTCCTGCTTTCTAGCTTGTGAAAATGGAGTCTTTGTCTGCTGCAAACACACGGTTCTCCCTCGACCTGTTCAAGAAGATCAGCAAAGGAAACGCATCAGGAAATGTGTTCTTCTCTCCTGTCAGCATCTCCTCGGCTCTGGCCATGGTGTCGCTCGGTGCAAGAGGAAACACAGCGGCTCAGATGATTAAGGTAATCTCACACAATTACTTTTAAAAGAGGGTTATGGGAAAGTAGATGAGGGACCAGGAGTGATTTCAAGCTTTTTGTCAACGGTGCATGCATTCCAGATTTTAAAGTGGTCTGTTTTCATTGAACTGCATTGTTTTATTGTTTTGTAAAAAACCTACAAAAAAAAAAAAAACAATAAAGATTATTGCCTCCATATCGGAGAATTGCACTGTCCTGTGATAATACACAATATAAATATAAAAAATTAAAAAAGCGTGTTTGAATGAAGTATGAGTATAATCTGGACCATCAGCCATGGTAATAATGATGGTTTCATAATAACGACAGACTTCATTACATTCACTTTATTCATCATTTACACTTGTATCATACATGACTGGGTTGGGTGCACACTATCCAGTTGTCAGTGGTATATTGTGTTAATGTTTATTTCTTTGAGTTTAAGTTACCTGCATATGGAAAGTGGAGGTTTGGCGCTGCCTGAGACGCAGAGCTCCGGTGGAGGTCCATTCCATTAAAGGACGGGCTGGCGTCAGTGGCGGCCATTTTATGCTGTTGGGTTAATCCATTTTGCCGATTAGCGGAGGGGGGGGGGGGGGGGGGGGGGGGGATTTGAGTTATTTTATGACCTCTTTATTGATAATTTTGGAGTCTATTACTTTATTTTATTGTAATTGTGTTAAGTGATGATTGTGGTGTCCCCTGTGTGTGTGTTTGATGGACTAGTCCTCTGTATAAGTTCCCCATTGGTTAGTTTGATTTGATTTCTGTTAAGTTGGGTTCTGTTCAGGGGACCCTTTTTTTTATGGGCCCAGACCTGACTTTATTTTCATTCAGTTTTTCAATTATTTTGATTTTGTAACTTTATTTTTTGTATTTAATAAATACTTTTTGGCTGGAAATCCTGTGTCCTTTGCCCGTGACTGCTTGGTCCCTCACAGCTTCACCATTCATAAATCCTCTCCTGTGGCCTCATGGGATAGTAAAGTGTCCAACGAATGCACATTTCAGAATCTTGGAAGTAGTGGGTCATCCATAAGGGACTTTTTCGGCTACTGTTTTTCAAATACTGTGCATACTAATATTTTGGCGTTGGGAAGTGTTCGATTTTGAGTTCCAGGACTGGCATAAACTGTAAAGTGTCATCAATGAATCACTCTTTCCATTCAATTATCAAAGGTCTGAGGGCCAAAATCAACAAAGAATGTGTTTGAAATCATCAGTTCTTCATTGTCTTTTATAGTACAATTTAAACTATTCTAAAGACCATTTGAGTAGTGCACTCACAATATGTTGAAGTTATCTTTGTTAATTCTAACATAACGATGCTGTGTAGGTCCTGGGCTTTAACAATGAACCACCAATGATGCAGCAAACCCAGAATCCTCAAACACCTGCTGAACTCAAGGTTTCGTATGAATATTTGCATCAAACACTAACCCAGTTAACAGGGAACGTTCTCAGAACTTTAGCTAACATTCTGTCAAGGTTCTGTTGCATGAACAGCTGTATTTACTGTAGAGATGCATGTATCCTTTGGGTTCGTCTGATTCAACTGATTAAATCTGATATTGTTGATGCAAACAGAAATGTCCAGAGGAAAACCTGAGGACCAAATTCATTCCAGCTTCAACAAGTTTATGAGTGAGCTGAACGAACCAGGAGTCCCGTATGTGTTGAGTCTTGCCAACCGCCTCTACGGAGAGCAATCCTACCAGTTTGTTGAGGTAAGATTTGGTTTATTCACTGGAGGTTCTAATGAATAAACTCTAATATCATTTATACCTCAATCGATTTGCTGTATTACAGAAATTCCTCAATGACGCAAAAAGCTACTATGAAGCCGGACTGGAGAAGGTGGACTTCAAGAACAAATCAGAGGCTGCTCGTGTCAACATCAACAAATGGGTGGAGAAAAAAACACAAGGTGAAATCCAGCATAAACTTATTCTCAATTTGAAACTTATTCTACACTTTTACAAATAAAACTTTTTTCATGTTTTTTGCAGCACTTTAGATTCAGCAAAATTGTCTTTTCAAGGGCCATGTTTTGCTTCATGGGTTCTTGAGTTGAGATATACACTCACCTAAAGGATTATTAGGAACACCATACTAATACTGTGTTTGACCCCCTTTCACCTTCAGAACTGCCTTAATTCTACGTGGCATTGATTCAACAAGGTGCTGAAAACATTCTTTAGAAATGTTGGCCCATATTGATAGGATAGCATCTTGCAGTTGATGGAGATATGGATGCACATCCAGGGCACGAAGCTCCCGTTCCACCACATCCCAAAGATGCTCTATTGGGTTGAGATCTGGTGACTGTGGGGGCCATTTTACTACAGTGAACTCATTGTCATGTTCAAGAAACCAATTTGAAATGATTCGAGCTTTGTGACATGGACAAAGATTCGAGCTTTGTGACATGGCCTGCACAGTGGTAACAATGCATGATGGTTCCATGTTCTCATTCTGTTTACGCCAAATTCTGACTCTACCATCTGAATGTCTCAACAGAAATCGAGACTCATCAGACCAGGCAACATTTTTCCAGTCTTCAACTGTCCAATTTTGGTGAGCTCTTGCAAATGGTAGCCTCTTTTTCCTATTTGTAGTGGAGATGAGTGGTACCCGGTAGGGTCTTCTGCTGTTGTAGCCCATCCGCCTCAAGGTTGTGCGTGTTGTGGCTTCACAAATGCTTTGCTGCATTTATTTCAGTCAGTTTCAGTTATTTCAGTCAAAGTTTCTCTTCTATCAGCTTGAATCAGTTGGCCCATTCTCCTCTGACCTCTAGCATCAACAAGGCATACTGGATGTTTTGGTAACGCTTCCTTTTACAGTCCAGTTACCCATGTACATACTCAGTACTTATTTTAGTAATTACAATTACTGGGTAATAACTAGGTACTAACCCCGAACCTACCCCTAAACCTACCCCATGTACTTACCTTATACTAGCAGTACTTTCTAGGTAAGTACACTGTAAGTACACTGTAAGTACTGTACTGTAAAAGGAAGTGTTACCGATGTTTTTCTCTTTTCACACCATTCTTTGTAAACCCTAGAAATGGTTGTGCGTGAAAATCCCAGTAACCGAGCAGATTGTGAAATACTCAGACCGGCCCCTCTGGCACCAACAACCATGCCACGCTCAAAATTGCTTAAATCACCTTTCTTTCCCATTCTGACATTCAGTTTGGAGTTCAGGAGATGGTCTTGACCAGGACCACACCCCTAAATGCATTGAAGCAACTGCCATGTGATTGGTTAATTAGATAATTGCATTAATGAGAAATTGAACAGGTGTTCCTAATAATCCTTTAGGTGAGTGTATAGTAAAAATATCAAACCAACCAGATAAAATCACTGCTCAAAGTGAACAATGTCCATTTGTATTTTAGAGAAGATCAAGGACTTGGTGCCACAGGGAGCCGTCGATGAGATGACGAAACTGGTTTTGGTAAATGCCATCTACTTCAAGGGAAACTGGGAGGAGAAATTCCCAAAGGAATCCACCAGAGATGGGCAGTTTAAGCTGAAAAGGGTGAGATTTTATGCTCTTTTTAAAATGTATTTAAAACAGTTATGATGAAATATGGGGGGTTATAATGTGTTTCCATTTATGTTTGTCAGAATAAAACTAAACCAGTGAAGATGATGTATCAAAAGGAGAAGTTTCCTCTGGCCTACATCCCAGAGATCAAAAGTCAGGTTCTGGAGCTGCCGTATGTCGGGAAGAATCTCAGTATGTTGATCATCCTTCCTTACAAGATTAAAGACAACACCACTGGCCTTAAGAAGGTGATTTGAATGCTTAATTAGCCAGCCGTGACCAGTCAGATGTTTACTTGTGGAACAGTTTTCATTTTGACTGAACTATTCATCTGACATGTCTGTCTTATTATCCAGCTTGAAAAGGCACTGACCTACGAGAAGCTCATGGAGTGGACCAAACCAGAAGTCATGTCTCAAGAAGAGGTTGAAGTATCTCTGCCCAGATTCAAGATGGAGGAAACCTATGACATGAAGAGTCTTCTGATCAGCATGGGAATGGAGGATGTGTTTGACGAGAAGAAGGTGAATCTTTCAGGCATGTCCTCCAACAACGACCTGGTGGTGTCGAAGGTGATCCATAAAGCCTTTGTTGAAGTCAACGAGGAAGGAACCGAAGCGGCTGCAGCCAACGGCTTCCGCGGTGAGTCTTTGTGTTATATCAGTCCGCGGGTCTTCAACGCAGACCATCCTTTCTTTTTCTTCATCCGACACAATCCATCGAAGAGCATTTTGTTTTATGGACGCTTCTGCTCTCCATGAGTGAGTCCTGCTGCATGAGACGCTTCCAGCGTTTAGGTGATGATCTGGTTAAAGGAGAAACTTGAGACAACTACTACAAATCAACCTGTCATATTTTGGTTTAAGAAACATTGATATGTGCAAACAGATCAGTACCTATTTCAATTTACAGGAGAAAGACTTCTCCTTTTAATTAAATAATTAGTATTAAATTTTTTACATGGTACTAAAATGGTGCTAAAAATGCTTCATACACAAATTAACCCTACTAGTGTAAGTGGGACCTGCATTATAATGATTTGAAATACATTTCATTTCTAATCATTTTAGATCAGGGTTATTATAGTTAACTAAAACCATAAATGGTATTTAAAATGAAATAAACATTAACTGACATCAAAATAAATGAGAAAAAGCTTTATTTCAGCTAGTTGCGTAGGCAACATTTCTTATTTTCATTTAGTTTAAGTTGAAAATGTTTTAAATTAAAACTAAATATAATAAAAAGGAAAATATTAACAAAAACTATAACAGTATATGAATGATTATAAAATATAAACTGCATGGATGCTTTTTATTGAAATGATGTGCATTCGACATTGTAAAGATTGAAACTTTCCATTGAGCATTATCATTTCTATAACCAGTGCTGCTATCACTCTGAACATAAACTTCACAACATTTAGCTTACAAACAAAAAGATGTAGTGATGGTAATGGACATTTTTCTGTTTATGATTGAAGAAATGAAATGCACTGCAGTTGTCCTGAGTCTCATTCAGGTTGTGGTTTTGGACGGGTCTCTTCATGCTACTGTACATGTAATGTAATCAAATCTATTAGTTCACATAAACATTTATGTTGTTTCTTGCACTACACGAGACTCTACTCTATTATACAAGTCAAATTATGTGTTTGCATTCACTGTAACCGTATATTAAACACAAATTAAACAAAACTGTACAATACTTTAATTAAACCTGCTTTGTTTGAGTTTTTATTGTAATTTAATAAAAATTGCTGTTACAAATAAACTGTATTCAAACTCTGGAACTCAAAGAAAACTCCATTTGTCCACTGTGCAAAGTATGCTGCCCTGTTTTTTTGCCTGTGACAAAGTAAATTATGCAAGGTATTTGACGGCATATTGGGCTGAAATTACCAACCTGGAAGACACACACCCTTCAGCATACCAGCAGCTTCTTTCAGGTGACTTTGTGGCACAAAGACATCAAAGTCATGGTTTTGCCAGCACTGCATGGGATCAAGTCATTGAGCAAACAGCCAATCGTGACTCAAAGACAAAGGGAGGCATCAGTGGGTTCTCTCTGAACAAGGGTGCAGTTCACCGCTTGGACCCTAACACAACATGAGCTGGCAGCAATCACTTTTGAATGCAAAACAATGGCAGGAAAGTACCCAGTACATCTTAACTTGGAGCTAGACAACAACAGAATTCAGAGAGATCAGGCTGATGTGATGAACATTGTGGCCACTATCCAAATGTGATTAATCCTTTTGACCCATTGCTGGATGGAGAGTCTCTTTGTCACATCTCTTCTAGCCAAAAGGCATCAGAAAATGTTGCCACAGACTTACTAGGGGCTAAACAAAGAGGTGTAAAGGCACTCGCTGAATTCTGTGAAAAAAAAGGATTGCCAATGGCTAAGCATCATTCCATGACCCTATAAAGAAAATTAAAAACATTCAAAGACACTGGCCAAAGTACAGTCACAAAAATTAGAAGAAAATAAATCCCCCTAACATTACATCGCATCTTGTTTGCAATGCTAATTATTGTGGGTAGTGTTAGGCAAATTAACATTGATGAAATGCTCACTTGCAGTTTGGGTCCTTTTCCACAGTCAATTTCCAACTTTGATGGCTCTCTGGTCAAAACCAACAAAGCTAAGCTGACGCATATCTTGCTCGATGAGATCAACCCGCCTGCAACAGTAAGTGACATTCCTGATGGCTCAGTTTGGATTTGGGTTGCTATATGGCTCTGGTGCAACAACTAAAGCCACAGCCAACATTTGGTTTGTACTGAGGACATTAGTTGACTCAGCTAAGGCAACCAGGGCAAAAGAGCTTTAGAATTTTGTATGTGACACATACAGCGACCTGATCATCAAAAATGCTGAGCGCAGTCGGTGCGCAAAATAGGGCTACCAAAAAAATCTAAATATATGGAGATGACCAAAAAAAAACAAAGCAGTGAAAAAAATTCCTAGCATTGGCCAAAATTAAAGAAACCTTACTGGAGTATTTCTTCCAACATTAGAGCTCATCTGCAAAGAATAAAATTGACAATATAACCGTCATTGTTAGACATGGAAGCAAGTGTCACGCAATTAAGACGAATGTGAGCTATACTGACCTTGAGATACTGGAACTCAAAGACCTAGAGACAAATCAAGTGGAGGCAGACACCAGAATGATACTGCATACTTGGCAGTCCTTCTGATCATATAGGTCAAACGTCTAAGCTTCCAGAGCCTCACATAGTTCTGGTGATGGGGTGAAACTTGTTCCTAGTTCTCTAAACATAGAAATGTATTCTGTTTTTGAACTTGCATGCTTTTGTATGCTTTTGCTTTCACAACCTTATGCAGAGCGCTCACAGTGTCACATCCAGAAAAGGCATGCAGACCTACAAGGGCATCACATTTGTCTTTGCCAAGATGGGCATGTAGCTTGGTAATGTCAGTAATGTGTGTGTTTCTCCCCTTGGCAGTATGGATATGGAGGTGGCCATGCAGTATAACGCTGTTTTATATTGTAAGGATATTATACATATACGATTTTTTTATAAATAAACATTTTGAACATACATTTTATACTGCAAGTCAATACCCATGGATCACTGGATCTTTTGGTGAGTTATAAGGAACATTATAAAGTCCAACTGTCACCACTAATCTGTATGTGTTGTCTTAGTTTCACCTTTATGGGCGTTTAGTTTGTTTTCATTTTCATTCTGTGTTCGTTTGTTCAGTTTTGCCGCTTCACATTATTAGTTCATTCTGTTTAGGTGCATGTCATTAATCATCTTGTTTGAATCACTATTTAAGTTCTCCGTCAGTCAGGCTGAGTGGCAAAATTTATATGCATTTATGTCACTTACGTCACTACAACTTACCAAAGATCCAGTGATTCATGGATATTGACAAGCAACCAGGAATCATGTTTCCTGATATGAGGAATATGAGCTTTTGATGCTGGATAAAGCAAATTTGCCTGTGAACACTTTATATAAAAACAATATAAGTCTAAATCCGGGTGATCACTTATATAAATATATATCGTCATATCGACCAGCCCTAAAACTTGTATAGTTTGCAGTGTTTAGTTTGCAGTGTATTTTTAAAAACATCAAATTATGCAAAATATAAGATGGTAATTATTTAATTGATGATTTGTCAATACAATATATAGCAATACAATATATAGGATATGATTTTACCCCAAAAGACAACATTTTGACACAAAATGACAACTTCAAATCCACATTTGTATACAGACTGTGGAAAGCTACAGCAAAGAGAAGCAAATGGATCGCTGCAATTCACAGAAATAACTGGATACAACCACGGTCAGATCCATTTGCTTCTCTTTGCTGTAGCTTTTGACAGTCTGTATAAAAATACCTCAGATTTCTTTGTCAAATCTATTTGTACAGTAAATCTCAAAGCTTTTTCCTATTTTACATGTGTTGTGTGTGTTTTTTTGTGGCATTCATGCTGAAAACCAATGCTACCACTTAGACTTTTGCCACTCGGTGGGTGTAACCGCAGTCACTCCGGCCGACGGTGACGTCAGACGCATATCCTCTCATTCCCTCCTATCAGGGTTGAGTAACCCGATACGTTTTACAAAAAGGCTGGATTTGGTTTAGAGTATGGGCTCTTTAGGAGGAGGCAACGTTTATAAGAATGGCACTTAGTGACTCAGCAGATCATTCATTCACCTCGGACACATGGGGAAACTTCATTGTTCCTGCTAAAAAGAACTCTAGGTAGTGCTTTAATTGAACAGATTTTTACATTAAACTTCTGTATGTAATGATGAAAATGATGCAAAAACTACTGTTCTAGACTAGTTCTGTCATATGAAAGATAAAGCATGGATTTACTGTTACTTAGACAAGCATGTTGTTTACAGGAAATGACAACTGAACTGAGCAATGCTCTGTTTGAGATTTTCGCTTTGTTGTGCTGATCATATCTCTCTCTCTCCTGCTTTCTAGCTTGTGAAAATGGAGCCTTTGTCTGCAGCAAACACACAGTTCTCCCTCGACCTGTTCAAGAAGATCAGCGAAGGAAACGCATCAGGAAATGTGTTCTTCTCTCCTGTCAGCATCTCCTCGGCTCTGGCCATGGTGTCGCTCGGTGCAAGAGGAAACACAGCGGCTCAGATGATTAAGGTAATCTCACACAATATACTTTTAAAAGAGGGTGATGGGAAAGTAGACTGAGTCAGAGGGACTAGGAAGTGATGCAAGCCTTTGCACAACGAGTGCATGCATTCCAGATTTTAAAGTGGTCTGTATTGTTTTCATTGAACTGCATTGTTTTATTGTTTTGAAATAAAACTACAACAAACAAACACAATAAAGATTATTACCACCATATCATATCTTGTGATAATACTGTACATAATATAAATATATATTTTTTAAAAAATGTGTTCAATTCAATTCAATTCAAGTTTATTTGTATAGCGCTTTTCACAATACACATTGTCTCAAAGCAGCTTTACAGAAAGTGCATTTCAGAAATGTACAAAGAAAAATACAGTTAGTTAATCATGTATAAATTTAGGCATAACATATCGCCGGCGTTGAGTCGTCTCTTCACAGGCGTCGAGTCGTCTCTCCACAGGCGTTTAGTCGTCTCATCACAGGTGTTGGGGCATCTGAAGTCTTCGTGAGAGGCTGGATACAAACTGGAGCTGACGAACGCTATTTACCTCGGGACTAGCGTCCCGAGATAACAGCAGAAAGACAGATGGGAAATAATTAGCATAGCTGATGTTCATAATGTTAATGCATTCGAACTGATTCAGAAGTAGTATAAAAGGTAAGCATTAAGTGAATGCTTGGTTAAAGAGATGCGTCTTTAATCTAGTTTTAAACTGGGACAGCGAGTCTGAGTCTCGAACAATATCAGGAAGGCTATTCCAGAGTTTAGGAGATAAATGTGAGAACGCCCTCCCTCCTTTAGTAGACTTAGATATCCTAGGAACGACCAGAAGCCTCGAATTTTGTGATCTTAAAGAGTGCGATGGATTGTAGGGCGATAGAAGGTCTGTTAAATACACAGGAGCTAAACCATTTAGAGCTTTATAAGTCAGTAGTAATACTTTGTAATTGATACGGAACTTAATAGGTAACCAGTGTAGAGATGATAAAATTGGTGTTATATGATCATATTTTCTTGATCTAGTAAGAACTCTAGCGGCTGCATTTTGCACTAACTGTAGCTTGTTTATTGAGGATGCAGGACAACCAGCTAATAAAGCATTACAGTAATCTAGTCTCGAGGTCATGAATGCATGAACTAACTTTTCTGCATCAGAAACAGATAGCATGTTACGTAGCTTAGCAATGTTTCTAAGGTGGAAAAAGGCTGTTCTTGTAACATATGAAATATGATTTTCGAAAGTCAAGTTGCGGTCTAGTATAACACCCAGGTCTTATAACAGGACATCCTTCTAAATTAAAGTTGTATTGTAAGGGATTTTGTGGGTAGTTTTTTGGACCAATAAGTAATACCTCCGTTTTATCTGAATTTAATAGCAGGAAATTACACGTCATCCAGCATTTTATATCTTTTAGACACTCTGTCAAGTTAGATAAGTTAGTGTTTTCATCTGGTCGTGATGAGATATATAATTGAGTGTCATCAGCATAACAGTGAAAATTAATTCCATGTTTTCTTATAATATTACCAAGTGGCAGCATATATATTGAGAATAGCAGAGGGCCTAGGACAGATCCTTGCGGCACTCCATAGTCTACTGATGTTATCTTTGATTTTTCCCCATTTAAACAGACGAAATGGTAACCGTCTGATAAGTACGATCTAAACCAGCTTAATGCCTGTCCCTGAACACCAGTGTAGTTTTGTAGTCGATCTAAGAGTATTTTATGATCTATAGTGTCGAACGCAGAACTAAGATCAAGTAGAACTAGTATTGAGATACAGCCTTGGTCGGAGGCTAAGAGTAAATCATTTGTAATTTTAACTAGCGCAGTTTCTGTGCTATGATGCGGTCTGAATCCCGACTGAAATTTTTCATAGATATCATTTTCTTGCAAGAAAGAGCACAATTGAGCGGACACAATTTTTTCTAGTATTTTAGACATAAATGGAAGATTTGAGATGGGTCTGTAATTTGCTAGGTTATTTGGATCTAATTGCGGTTTCTTAATGAGAGGTTTTATTACTGCCAGCTTGAATATTTTTGGAACGTGACCTAAAAATAAAGACGAGTTAATAATATTGAGAAGAGGCTCTTCCACTACAGGTAACACTTCTTTAAGTAGTTTAGTGGGTATTGGATCTAATAAACATGTTGTTGGTTTAGATGCAATGATAAGTTTATTTAGTTCTTCCTGTCCTATAGTTGTAAAGCGGTGTAGTTGTTCTAGGGGGGCCATAATTGAGGCCGAGTCATAAGACACCATAGAGGATTGTACATTTACAATAGTGTTTCGGATGCTTTCTATTTTCTCATTGAAGTAATTCATAAAATCATTACTACTATATTGTAACGGAATATTTTGCTCTGGAGATGTCTGATTATTTGTTAGTCTAGCCACGGTGTTAAATTAAAACCTTGGATTATTTTGGTTATTTTCAATTAGTTTGCGGATATGCTCAGCCCTGGCTGATTTTAGAGCCCTTTTATAACGTGACATACTGTCTTTCCACGCGATTCTGAAGACCTCTAAATTAGTTCGTTTCCATTTACGCTCTAAGTTACGAGTTTCTCTCTTGATAGCATGCGTAGCACTGTTGTACCATGGTGTTTTAGTTTTCTCTCTAACCTTTTTTAATCTAATTGGTGCAACAATATCTAGTGTACTAGAGAAAATGTTGCTCATACTGCTAGTCATTTCCTCTAGTTCATCTGTTTGTTTGGGTTTACTGAGCAGCTGAGATAGATCAGGTAAGCTATTTGAGAATCTATCTATAGTGGTTGGAAGGATTGTTCTGCCTGGTCTATAACGTGGTGCAACATGACAAATTTCAGCAGTGAGTATTATGCAAGTTACCATGTAATGATCAGTGAGATCGTCACTTTGCGGTATAATATCTATATCGGTTGGATCGGTTCCATATGAAATAATTAAATCTAGTGTATGATTTAGACGATGAGTGGGACCACTGACGTTTTGCTTCACCCCAAGAGAGTTTAATAGATCTGTAAACGCAGCCCCTAACGCATCATTTGTATTATCTACGTGTATGTTAAAGTCGCCAATAATTATTGCTTTATCGACATTGACCAATAGGTCTGAGAGAAAGTCTGCAAAATCTTTTAGGAAATCAGCATATGGCCCTGGAGGTCTATATACGGTAGCCAAGGCTAGAGATAATAAGGATTTCTTTCTTACATCTAAGAGCGTAACATTTAGCACAAGTACTTCAAACGAATTAAACCTATGACAAGTTTTCTGAGTAACATTAAGAATATCTCTATATATTGTTGCAACACCGCCGCCACGACCGATCAGACGGGGCTCATGCTTATAACAGTATCCTGGTGGAGTAGACTCATTTAGACCGAAATAATCATTTGGTTTAAGCCAGGTTTCAGTAAGGCACAGAACATCGAAATTATTATCTGTGACCATTTCATTTACAATAACCGCCTTAGGTGTGAGCGATCTAATGTTTAGAAGACCTAGCTTTAGAAATTGTTTTTGTTCACTGATATTTAGATTTTCTGGTTTAATTACAATAATATTCTTGCTAGATCTTACAGTAGATTTGTTGTTTGGCTTCACTAAGCGAGGAATAGACACAGTTTCTATATAATGTTCTACATTGGTACTTATATCAATTAAGTTGGGACAGCAAAGACTATGATTTGGACTTTGACTTACTAGTCAGATGGTCTGTAGCGTCTTGGAGATGTTGTCCGACAGAACAGCCGCTCCGACTCTGCTGGGGTGCAGACCATCAGGACGGAAGAGCCTAGGTCGCTCCCAAAACAGATTCCAATTATTTACAAAGAGCAGTTTCTGTTCATTACACCATGACATTAACCATTCATTTAAAGCAAATAATCTACTGAACCTTTCTTGTCCAAGCCGGTAAGTGGGAAGCGGTCCAGACACGACGATCGTTGCTCTAGGCGATGTGCTGCGTACCGTCTCGATCAGGCTCCTGTAGTCCTTCTTCAGAACCTCCGTCTGCCGCAGCCTGATGTCATTCGTCCCCGCGTGCAGCACGACAGCTCCGACGCGCTCGTCACCATTCAGGATCTCGGGAACCTGCGCAGCGACATCAAGAACACGAGCACCAGGAAAGCAGTGAATGCGCACCTTACCTTTACCCGAGGTAGCACGGACATGGCGGACCATGGAAGTGCCGATGATCACGGCGTCGTCGCGTTCCGACTCGCGAAGAGGGGAGAAGCGGTTCCGGGTGGAGATCTCGAAGACCGGGAGGGGGGGAGAGGTTCTTGCTCTGGTCCTGGCTCGTGTCGTGACCCAGGGTGCAGGAGTGATTGAAGGCAGAGATGATCGCGTCCTCCTGGGCAGAGAAACGCACGGAGTAGACGAAGTCGGAGTCAAAGTCACAAAGTTACTAACCACTGACTTGTGAGCATCGGCGCGTGATGTTTCAAGCGCTGATCGCCGATCTCGCAGCTCGGCTTGCTTCTCCAGCAGAACACGAATCTGCTTCTCCACCGACTCCAGCTCCAATCGTACCGAAATCAGCTCGAATGTGTCCTCACCTGCACTCAGAGGTAACGTTAGACACACATCCGATATGTTCGCCATTATAACAGATGAACAGTAAATTAGTAGTAACAGTAAACAGTAAAGCAATCCGATTGTTTTTTTATGAGGAATAGTATCGAGGATAAGTTCACATGATATAAAATTAGAAAGTGCCTGTTTACAATTGAGTGGTAAAGAAGAAAATCAAGGATTAATTTATCAATTCGACGGAGCTCCAAACACAAACACAGACCGCACGCGCATGTGCTTCTCAATTATCAAAGGTCTGAGGGCCAAAAACGACAAAGAATATGTTTGACATCATCAGTTCTTCATTGTCTTTTCTAGTACATTTTAAACTATTTTAATGAGCATTTGAGTAGTGCACTCACAAAATGTTGAAGTTATCTTTATTAATTCTACCATAACGATGCTGTGTAGGTCCTGGGCTTTAACAATGAACCACCAATGATGCAGCAAACCCAGAATCCTCAAACACCTGCTGAACTCAAGGTTTCGTATGAATATTTACATCAAACACTAACCCAGTTAACAGGGAACGTTCTCAGAACTTTAGCTAAAATTCTGTCAAGGTTCTGTTGCATGAACAGCCGTATTTACTGTAGAGATGCATGTATCCTTTGGGTTCGTCTGATTCAACTGATTAAATCTGACATTGTTGATGCAAACAGAAATGTCCAGAGGAAAAACCTGAGGACCAAATTCATTCCAGCTTCAACAAGTTTATGAGTGAGCTGAACAAAACCAGTCCCGTATGTGTTGAGTCTTGCCAACCGCCTCTACGGAGAGCAATCCTACCAGTTTGTTGAGGTAAGACTCTTTTTATTCACTCGAGGTTATAGTGAATAAACTCTAATATCATTTACACCTCAATCGATTTGCTGTATTACAGAAATTCTTCAATGATGCAAAAAGCTACTATGAAGCCGGACTGGAGAAGGTGGACTTCAAGAACAAATCAGAGGCTGCTCGTGTCAACATCAACAAATGGGTGGAGACAAAAACACAAGGTGAAATCCAGCATAAACGTATTCTCAATTTGAAACTTATTCTACACTTTTACAAAAGCTTTTTTTTTATGTTTTTTACAGCAAAAATTTATTTTCAAGGGCCTTGTTTGGCTTCATTGGTTCTTGAGTTGAGCTACATAGTAAAAATATCAAACCAACTATTTCAAACTGCTCAAAATAAACAATGTCCATCTGTATATTAGAGAAGATCAAGGACTTGGTGCCACAGGGAGCCGTCGATGAGATGACGAAACTGGTTTTGGTTAATGCCATCTACTTCAAGGGAAACTGGAAGGAGAAATTCCCAAAGGAATCCACCATAGATGGGCAGTTTAAGCTGAACAATGTGGGATTTCATGCTCTTTTTAAAAATATTTTTAACAGTCATGATGAAATATGAGGGGTTATAATGTGTTTCCATTTATGTTCGGCAGAATGAAACTAAACCAGTGAAGATGATGTATCTTCAAAAGAAGAAGTTTCCTCTGGCCTCCATCCCAGAGATCAACAGTAAGGTTCTGGAGCTGCCGTATGTCGGGAAGAATCTCAGTATGTTGATCATCCTTCCTAACGAGATGGAAGACGACACCACTGGCCTTCAAAGGTGATTTGAGTGCTTAATTAGCCAGCCGTGACCAGTCAGATGTTTACTTGTAGAAACAGTTTTCATTTAGACTATTTCAACTATTTATCTGACATGTCTCTCTTATTTTCCAGCTTGAAAAGGCACTGACCTACGAGAAGCTCATGGAGTGGACCAAACCAGAAGTCATGCATCAACAAAAGGTTCAAATATCTCTGCCCAGTTTCAAGATGGAGGAAACCTACGACATGAAGAGTCTTCTGATCAGCATGGGAATGGAGGATGTGTTTGACGAGAAGAAGGTGAATCTTTCAGGCCTGTCCTCCAACAACGACCTGGTGGTGTCGAAGGTGATCCATAAAGCCTTTGTTGAAGTCAACGAGGAAGGAACCGAAGCGGCTGCAGCCACTGGTGTCGTCGTGAATCAATGTTGTTATATAAAACCGCAGGTCTTCAAAGCAGACCATCCTTTTCTTTTCTTCATCCGACACAATCCATCGAAGAGCATTTTGTTTTACGGACGCTTCTGCTCTCCATGAGTGAGTCCTGCTGACGCTTCCAGCGTTTAGGTGGTGATCTGAGCATTATCATTTCTATAACCAGTGCTGCTATCACTCTAAACATAAACCTCACAACATTTAGCTTAGAAAAAAAAAGATGTAGTGATGGTAATGGGCATTTTTCTGTTTATGATTGAATAAATGAAATGCATTGCAGTTGTCCTGGGTCTCATTCAGGTTGTGGTTTTGGAATGGGTCTCTTCATGCTACTGTACATGTAATGTAATAAAATCTATTAGTTCACATAAACATTTATGTTGTTTCTTGCACTACACAAGGCTCTATTATACAAGTCAAATTATGTGTTTGCATTCACTGTAACCATATATTAAACATAAATTAAACAAATATTTACAATTCTTGAATTAAACCTGCTTTGTTTGAGTTTTTTATTGTAATTTAATGTTAAAATTAACTCAGGTACCAATGAAACTCAAAGAAAACTGGTTTCTGAAAAGGTGTTGAGGGGGAAAACACAGAGAGAGAGGAAATTAAACTACCATTTTAATTAGTAAAAATAAATTTATTTTTATGAATGTCACATCAGGGTCTATATGTTGTAATATGAATAAATCATTCAATAAAATTTTGAATTGGCTAAAATGTTATCTTTTATATTTTTACCATTGAGAATTCTGTTTCATAATGTTACTGTATAAAGGTTGCTAAAAAAAACTACCATGCAGTTTAATGATGGTATGGTATCAGTAAGTGAAGGGGTGCTTCTCATTTCTTAAATGTGCATCCTCGTTTCCAGGAAAGGCTGCAAGGAAAGAAAAGGAGGACAGAGGAATCGAATGAAAGCTTTTTTATACATTGGAATTACTTGATCACTCGAGCATCAGTACACAGCGTCATCAGCTGCGCTCAAAGGATCTGACCTTATGTTGTTGAAGTTTGTTTATTTAAGAAATTCATAATAAATAATAATAAAGCGATACCTTGTTGAAATGTGTGAGATGTAAGGTTTATGTAAACTGCAAAAGTAAAGTATAAATTAAAATGATTGTGACAGATGTGAAGGGGGAGGAGAATTGATACGTGCGTCAAGTTTAGTCAATAAAACACTTCCGAAAAGGATACACCCGTGCATCCTCGATCATAGCTCCTCTGGAAGATTCCTCACTCCTTGATCCTCGCCTCCTCGCGGTGCAATTAGAGAATTGAGATGTCCTTCAAGATGGCTGAGCTCGATCGGTTTCCGGGTCATAGGATGGAGGACGGAGGAGAGAGGAGACGAGAAGGGATATTGAGAAGCACTCTATCAGTCAGTCAATTACCTTTGAGTGGTACAAAACAAGCCAATGCACATTTGCATCGCAAGCCACTCCCCGCGAGCTGGGTATATCGACCAGCGTGCAAACTCACACATTAAACTTTTCCTTTAGAGCCGAGCGGACAGGTTTCTGGAGTATCTGCAGAACAAGAGGAAAGCTGTTTCAGTGTTGGATTGATGGCGAGTTACAGCAGAGTTTGCATCTGAAAGAATATTCTGTTGCACAGATAAGTGCAGCGACTGTCACCCTAGGTGCTTCGACAGTGAACGTGCAATTTTCCCTAAAAGAGCAAGTGGACAGCGAGAGTTTCTTTAAAGACACCTCTCTGTCCGTGCATTTCTGGATGCATTCCCTTCTCAGCAAAATCCCTCTAAATCCTGAAGTTTATGTTGACGCTATCGCAGCACACCATGATGCAATACACGGTAAGTTTCTGGGGAAACTTGACTTGATCATCAGGTTCCTGAGAAGTGCCAGGACATTGAATCCTCCTCGGTCACCCCTCATTCTCTCTTGGGACCTCTCTCTGGTCTTATCGGCCCTACAGAGAGCACACTTTGAGCCCTTGCAGTCAGTAGAGATTAAGATCCTGTCTCTTAAGATAGCGCTCCTGACTGCGCTCACATCCATTAAGAGGGTGGGGGACCTGCAGGAATTTTTGTTGTATGGCTGCTGTCGCATTATCCAGGTGGAGCTTTACATTGGTGGTGGTTCCCCCCTTCCATATGTGAAGTGCTTTGAGTACCGAGAAAAGCGCTATATAAATGTAACGAATTATTATTATTATTATTATTATTACAATACAGATTGTATTAAAGCAGCTTCACCATGATAACATGAAAATAATACAACAAAGTTTGTTTTTAGCAGAAAATTGCATCATCGTTCAACTGAAGTAGGATAGATCAATAATCATGGGCGTCAGTTTGGTTTGAAATGTGCTGGGGACAGAGACGCATTCATTTTTTTTTCTCTTTCGCGCAGGTCATGTTTTGAAAGACGATGTCCTGTAACTAATGTAAATAAATAAAAATGTATACAAAAATGTGATGATGTCCGACTCGTTTTAATGAAGAAGAAAGCCTTAGGATGACCCACAATTCTGCTTCATAAGTAGGCCTACCATGTTGACAATATGACATGACGTGGTTTAAATTTCTCTCTCATATTGCTCCTCATAACCACTGAAAACGGTAAAAAAATGTAACCCAAAGTCCAATTATTATGGACGTTATCTGACATTAAGCGTTTCAGCTTCACATTGTCAGCAGGGCAGCGACTGTGTGTTGACTCCCCACGGTTCTCATGGGCTTTATATATAAGTCCTAATGTGAAAAAGCTTTACGTGTTTAATGTACCTAAATAACAATCACCAAACAATTACAGTTGTTGCAGTGTTATGAACAGAGAAGTGTGTAGCCAGCGCAGCAGCAGAACAGCTAAACTGAGCTCGAGGTTTAAAAAAAAAAAGTGGTGGGTACAAAATGACTCATGATGAAATCTGGTGGGGACGCGAACCCACCGTCCCCACCGAAATCGACGCCTATGTCAATAATATTGTTGAATATTAAATGTCCCCAAGGAACCAAAACTCCATCAGTGACAGAATGGAGAAAAAAACCTTGTGAGAAACCAGGCTCAGTCGAGGGCCAGTTCTCCTCTGGCCAGCGAACAAAGTTATGTGTCACGTTTCAATGTGTTTTAGTTCAGTTTTGAGATCTTGTTTTCCCCCGTCTTTTGTGATTTTGGTTCAGTCCTGTTAGTTTTCCCGCTCTGTCTAATTAGCTATTCCCTTCACCTGTGTTCAGTTAATCTTCCCATTAGGCCCCGTTCATTTGAGCCCTGTGTTTTCCCTCAGTGTTTGTTGGTCGTCGTCAATGTATGGTTGTGTTTACCCTGAAGTCCTGGAGTCTGTTCTTTTGTTCCTGTAGTTAGTGATGGGCAGATCGAGGCTTCGTGAAGCAATGAAACAGTTGAACCAAATGATTCATATTGTTTCGAGGCTTCGAATCAATCCGACACAAGTCTCCCGGTGACACCTAGTGGTCACTTGCAGGTGTTGATCTGAAAACAACCTTGACGAGCCATGGAAATTTTTTTTTTTTTTTTTTTTTTGCACTTTTCTAATATGTGAATCTTGTAACCTAAAGGCTTCTTACTGTGAATAATGTTATTTTGCTCATGCAAAATGAATATTAATAAAAATAAATCAAGCCACAATGTCTCACTTTTTTACATATTTTTATTCAAAAATATTAATTTCTCTGCTGTGGAAGGACTTAGCCTACTTCTTTTTTTACAGATAATTTCTCCAGCCTTTGAAAAAATCCTCTCACAAGGGACACTTGTTGCTGGCATGCAAAGATATTTTTTAGCTAGGACATACAAATGAGGAAAGATTACTGCTCTCTCTTTCCAGTAAGTTAGTGGATCATGAGTTGTGGGCAAAAACGCATCGTTGATGTATTTTTTCACTTCCATTGTGGCATCAGCTGTAGCATTGTGTATCATCTGGATTTGATGGATACGAGTATCAAAAAGTTCCCATAAACTGTCCTGTGTTTCTGCTGTGTTTCAAACAATGCATTGCTTAGATGGCCCAGCAGTGTCAGTAGCATAGGTCAGTAGCAGGCCTAGGTACAGGGGGAATGCCATCCTCTGCACCCTGCAAAATGGCAGGATGAGTGCTCCTCAAATGGCGCATCATGGATGATGTATTGTTGCAGTAGGCGAGCAGCCGATCACAATACACACATCTCACTTTATTTGGGGTTTCTAAATGGAAATGCTCCCACACCACAGATGTACAGCATCTCATCTGGGGAGCCTCCATTTATCTATCTATCCAAATCTATCTAGATATGAATCTCTAATCTATCTATGTAATTAGATATATGTATCTACAATCTATCTATGTAATTCGATATGTATCTATAATATACATGTGTCTATGATCTGATGTATTTATATATGTAGCCTATATTTCTTTAATCTATCTTTATATGTATCTATCTATCTATTAATCTAGCTGTCTATATATATTTATATCTATATTAATGTGTCACTATATGCAGGGTCGGTGCTATGGTGGGGCATTCGAGGGCCGTGCCCCCCCTAGCGGTCATTGATGCCCCTCCTACTACCACAGTTGCTAATACAATGCTAAATCATAAACCAGATGTAGGCTATACAATACCAATGTCCAGCAATCTATTTAAATAGTACATTGTGTTTAATTGGTCATTTAATCTAAGCCAAGAATTTTCACGTGAAGAAATAGATATATCCAGTCCGACTTTTTTTGTATGTGTTTTAATGGTCCAGGGGCAGAACTTTTGCCAAGCGTGTCAGAGGTTCTGCGTTCTAATCCGCACTCGTATCCTTTTTTTCCTCATTACACCGATTATGTTTATCAGTGGTTGTATATCAATCAGGGACACGTTTGTGTGCATTTTACTTTGTGATTTCACCGGAAAGAATAGAGATTTCTCCGCAACGGATTAAAACGCGCATCCGTGTGAAGACTGTGCACGGCAGCGCGAGCCACAAGAGAACACTTTATAAGCACCACTGATCGCAGTCAACGAGCATTTTGATCACTTGATTTCAAAAACAATACATTTCAGCGTGCTAGATCGTCTCTATAGATAACAAATGAATGCTCTGCTAGTTAACTGGATGTTTTATTTATTTGTATTGGTATACTGCCCTACAAAGGCAAAGACCTTAACTCACCAGAGTGTGAAACTGAGAAAAATGACTTTAAAGTTTTTTTGTTGTCCAGCCAATTGTATGATAGGTAGGACACTGAAAATTTGCAAAGTAGTTGTCATAATGAATATATTTATGTACATAAACAAAATTTGAGGTCAAACTTGACCTTTGACCCTTATTCGGAAGTTACTGTATTCTGCCTTTGCATTATCTGCAAAACAATAATGGGTCATACAAAGGCAAAATACCTTAACTTCTAATTTAATGACCATTTTGACTTTTATCACTCTATACAAACATTTCTATGATAACAATGATAGCCTTAAAATTACATTTAGTGAGTTCTGTCTAGTAAGGCTTAATATTACATCAATAGAATATTACAAAAAAAAAATAATGAGAAGGCTATTATCTGTACTGGATCATTTTAAAACGTTATCGCTGTACTTAATTTAAGTAAAATAACTCAAGAGGTACTGTTAAAGTAACCTTCCACAAATATTTCTTACATTTGAGATTTGGCTATGCCAGTAATATGTAGACGCTCTTTCTCAAATACCATTCACCCTTTTCTGACAAAACGTATAGGAATATGCTTATATCTAATGACATTGTGAGTATGTTTTCCAGAATCAATGAAAAAACTTTTCCTGGACAGAATTGATATAGTCAGTTTATGACAGTTTACAAAGAAGGGAGTCTAACAACAAACTAATTACATATAGGCATAACACCGTAACTTCAGTGCGGCAAACACATCGCTGGTGGGTAAAACAAAGGCATAGTGCCTTAACTCCACTGTAACTTAGGCATTCTAGAGTGCAGCGGAACAAAGCTAAAAGACTCTAACTGATGTTAAGGGCTTCTGCCTTTGCTTTCCCTCTGATTTTGGAAGTTATGGCAAAAACAACATCTTATTTTTAGCAGAAAAGAACAAAATTGACACACGATATTTTTCCACATGATAAAACTGATGTCCATTGTTCCAAATATGGCAAAAACTCATTTTGACCAAAATTGAAGTTAAGGTCTTTTGCCTTTGCACGGCAGTATACATCCGTACTGCGAGATGTTTAAAAGTGGTGGTGACAATATCGACCCTGGCAAAAAGTGGTGGGGAAATTCGCAAATAATAATTATTATTAATAATAATAATAAGGTGTTTCATTTTTTTTGCGTCAAAATATTTCTCAAACGGCAGTGCCCCCCCGCTGATGACCCAATGCCCCTCCAGTAGATCTGCTCTGGAGCCGACTCTGACTATATGTATACTCTGTGTCTAGACTATCAGTCAATGTGTTGTGTAAATTTAAATGTAAGCCTAAATATAACTAAACAAATCGCACTATAAATGTCACTATATCACCAAAATCCGCTATCTCAAAATCAAACTCCTCTCACAAAAACCCACGAGGTCAATATGCGTTGATTTCACTTTTATACAGATGTTCGATTGTGTGGTCTGTTTCCGACCGTGTCAATCAAACGCTGATTCGGCGGATCACACCTGATGAAACACTTCGTGAAACACTTTGAGGCTTCGTTTGGCCATAGTCACGTGACATGGGTGTTTTGAATCACGCAAAGCTTCGGAACGACTGTTTCGCCTCAGCCATCCCTACCTGAAGTTGAGTTTTGTTAAATAAATCAACTATATTGAACCTCCCTTGTCCTCGTCTTCGGCATCCTGCACACAACCCTGACAGAACGACCAACCGTACAAAAGAAAACCCAAAGATGAACAAGGGAAGAAGAGGAAAGAAGAAAAAGGTGAACCCCTTTAACCCTCAGAGACCTAAGGGTATTTTTACAATAATTTTTCCGTCTGGTGTTATTCACTAAAAAAGCTTGTAAAACATCAACCCTTTTGTGTACAGACAATTGACACACCTCTTTTTTTTCAGGACAAATTGAACTTTCAGCATATCTGTGTTACATTGATGTCACCTGAATGTAAAATAAGTTATGGGACCATAAAGACAGATGAAAAAAGAAATCGGAAATTGAATCACTCAAATATTTATTGAAATCACACACAAATAAATAAAAGCTAAGCAAATTTCCTCTGGAAAACAGTTTGTTCATGTCTTTGGAGTCCTGGAGCACAGGAATAAACATTATAACTTGTACAGAACCAAAACTATTTACATTTTTCCAAAAGAAGTCCAGGCGTTTTCATGAAATTCACTGGTGCCAAGCTTCAAAACAGTTCCTATCAGCAATCACAAAGAGGGCCACATCACAGGCTTTGCATTTATATTTTATTTATTTTATTTATTATTTTATTTATTCTATTCTTTTTATACTTTTATACTACATTTTATACTTCTATAATACTTTTTTACAGTAAATAAATAAATGGCACTTCAGCTGGGTCTATCCTGGTAATCTAGTTCCTCATCTGTCAAAAAGCTCTGTTCTCCTGAAAATCCATAATTCTGCGCTCGATTTAGATCCATTTCTCTGTGATTCTCTGTGAAACCTGCGTCTCCGTGCTACTCTCTCTCCCTCCCTCCCTTGGAGAGAGCGCAATGACCCAGTGACGCACCCAATGTTTACGACGGATCAGCCTGTAATTGGTCAAAAACCATCACGTGGATATCCAAAATGGCAGCTAGCATCGAGCTAGCGGCAAATATGACGGAATATTTATAAGTTATGGACTTCAAGTGTATCAAAGTTGGATATAAACGTTTGGATTTATGGCTGAAAAACTCCGAAAGGATGCACAAGTTCCAGGCTGGATAGAAAACCTTCTGTAAAGGCTAGAAAGACACCAAAGACACCCCCGTGATGGCTAGCTCGTTAGCTTTCTGCTGGAAAAAAACGGTAAGAAAATCGATAAATCTGTTGTCGAGTTATATCATAATTTCTCGGAGCTGATTTGTGGCGTCGTCGACGATGCCGTCGGGCTCAGAGGGTTAACACACCTATCCTCTTTCAAAATGAGTGCTCTCTTGAGGAGTATGCAGGGCTTTACCTGGAGCTGTATGATGACATTTCGTTGGAGGAAGAAGAATTAACACAAAGTTTCTGGGGTGGATTAAAGGACCCGCTAGCCCAGATTATTCTGGTAAAGGACCTAAATATGTCATTCCTGCAGTTCGTGGATCACACACTGTGGGCGTGTGGATCCAGTTACATGGTGGAAGATCTCCCACTCCAGCCCGTTCCAAGTCCAGTAAGTCCCGAGCCCGTCGTCTATCCTCCAGAGCCCATCGCATGCCCGCCAGAGCCTGAGCCCATCGCCTGCCCGCCAGAGCCTGCACTCCGCATCAGCCCTGCCACCAGATCGGTCCCTGGACTTCCCCGGATGATATCCAGTATGACTGATCCCCCGCTGATGTCAGTGCGATCAGCCAGAAAGTGGGCTGCCGAGGCTGGGGTTCATGTCACGCTCACAGATCCTGAGCCTTCACCGCTGGTCCCGTCCAGCGTTGACCCAGAGCCAGAGACCGTCCAGCCAGAGACCGTCCAGCCAGAGACCGTCCAGCCAGAGACCGTCCAGCAGAGGACCGTCCAGCCAGAGACCGTTGCCTGCCCGCCAGAGCATGAGTCCAGCCCCAAGCTCCCTGAAATGCTGGTTCCGTCCAGTTCCGAGTCCCCAGATGTGCTGGTTCCGTCCAGTTCCGAGTCCCCTGATGTGCTGGCCCCGTCCAGTTCCGAGTCCCATGATGTGCTGGCCCCGTCCAGTTCCGAGTCCCATGATGTGCTGGCCCCGTCCAGTTCCGAGTCCCATGATGTGCTGGCCCCGTCCAGTTCCGAGTCCCATGATGTGCCAGAGCCCGTTGATCCTGCGCCAGAGCCCGTTGATCCTGCGCCAGATGCACCAGAGCCCACCGATCCTACACCAGAGCCCACTGATCCTGCACCAGATGCACCAGAGCCCACTGATCCTGCACCAGAGCCCACTGATTCTTCACCGCTGGTTCTGCCCAGCCCAAGACCCTCGTTGCTGCCCACAGCCTCGGCCACGCCCACAGCCTGCTCCGCCCTGGTCCCCTGATCAGCCTGCTCCGCCTGGACCGTCCTGGAGTCCAGGATGCCCACCCTCCCACCCCTTTGGATGTTATACGGCGCGAGGACGCGCCTTCGGGGAGGGGGGAGGTACTGTCACGTTTCAATGTGTTTTAGTTCAGTTTTGAGATCTTGTTTTCCCCCGTCTTTTGTGATTTTGGTTCAGTCCTGTTAGTTTTCCCGCTCTGTCTAATTAGCTATTCCCTTCACCTGTGTTCAGTTAATCTTCCCATTAGGCCCCATTCATTTAAGCCCTGTGTTTTCCCTCAGTGTTTGTTGGTCGTCGTCAATGTATGGTTGTGTTTACCCTGAAGTCCTGGAGTCTGTTCTTTTGTTCCTGTATGTTCCTGAAGTTGAGTTTTGTTAAATAAATCAACTATATTGAACCTCCCTTGTCCTCGTCTTCGGCATCCTGCACACAACCCTGACAGTATGATTTTGATTCAGGCAGCATTACAGGTCAGACGTCAGATTGGATCAGAACATTCACAATATTTATCCAGTTCATCGAATTGGAGGTCGGAGTCATCACGCCGGTATGGAGACGAGTTTGCTGAGGTGTCCATGAGGCCTTCACAGTGTTGATGAGGCTGGCACTTCAGGGATGTATTGTGGTCGTTGTCCAGGCGCTGGTCCACCATCTGATCTGGATACGGCCCGGTTCAGTAAACCTCGGAATAAACGGAAAGACTAACATTAGCGTAGATGCCATTCTTCTCATGATGTAACGAGTCCATCGGGTGTTATAGAAAGTGTCCCCCGGTTCCGGCTGACCTAATCTATGCAGCCTAATAATCATTTAACTGATGTGAATAATAGAAATGTATAATGTTCTATATGAGTGCCAGGGAAAAGAGATGCGTGGACAATGGTAGGGAGACTGTTCCAAAGTTTAGGTGCTAATTAGGGAAATGATCTACCGCCTGCAGTTAATTTTGATATTCTAGGTATCAACTGGCCAGAATTTTGAGATCACCCATAAGAGCATTAATTACAATAAGTCTTGAGGTCATGAACACATGAACTAACATTCTAATAACTTTATAATAACTATAACTAACTATATATAACTAAATAAGTAACTCTAATAACTTTCTGCATTTTTCATTGAAAGCATATGTCGTAATTTAAATATATATTTTTAAGATGGAAGAATGTGGTTTTACAGATGTTAGAAATGTGACTTTGAAATGATAGATTGGTATCAAAGAGCACACCCAGGTTCCTAAAAGAGCATGAAGACTTGACAGAGGAGTCATCAATTGAGACAGTATTAGGTTATTATGTGAGGACGTTTTTTGTCCAATAATTAGAATCTCTGTTTTTTTCAGAATTAAGTAGAAGGAAATTACTAGTCATCCAGTTTTTTGCCATGCTTCCTAATGATATCTCAAAACAAATGCCATGCTTCCTAATGATATCTCCCGAGGGTAGCATGTACAGGGTGAACAGCAACGGTCCTAGTACTGAGCACAAAATTGATGAATATATTTTGTTGCAAGTAAAGTGTGTTTCTTAAATAGTATAGGATGAGAACAAAGCCAATAGAAATAGAAAAAAAGAATATAACTAAACGTAGAACCAGGCTAAACCATAGGCATTTTTTTTTAGACGAAGCAGGAATTCAGCAACTCTGGGGAGGGGGAATCATGTATACTTTCAAATCTACTTTAAATAGGACTTTCATGGTTTTAATATTGTTTATGCCAGTGTTTCTTACATTTCATTCAACGTCATAAAGGTCTTTCAGAGTTGTAAAGTCTTTCTGTTTTATTACTTTAGAGCACAAAATTCCCACTTCATCGTCCTTACTTACTGAAAGAGCTTGAGCCATCTGTGATTAGAAATGTTCAATTATTGACAAGCAACATATTCCTAGTCCTAATCTATCTATCTTTCTAATAGACCTGGCATTGCAGACAATGAATATTGCTGGCTCTGTGAAAAATTGCTTATTTTCCTCTATTGTAAGTTGCTTATGATAAGAGGGTCTGATAAATGCAAAAATGTAAATAAAAAATCCTGAAATGTAATCAATGGCGGACTGCAGTTAGATTACCAGTTTGCGCTGTGATCGAGTCAGTGGCTTGCCCCAGCAAGCTTTAGTAAGTTTGATCATGTTTACCCCTGATCTCATCAGCATAATCACATCAAATGCATAGATAATCCAATCAGCCAAACTATTCAATGACTGGGACAGGGGGCTCCAAGAGCCATTAAAGACAAAGGGTGAGAATCTCAGTAATCTGACTCCTTTAACTTACAATAGAGAGAACAGGACTGGCAGGAATCTCTTGCTGGAAACTCTGCATAACAGCTGATATCATCACCATAACCGTAAATGCTAAATTAAATGCAATCTACTTTCTCAGTGGTTGCTCAGTTTATATATGATTGTATTGCAACCTAGACTTAACATTTTATAAATTTGTAGTCCAACACATTTCAGGACCCCTGTTCTCTATCTAAAAACACAATAAAGACATGTATAGTAAATGTGCATCGCCAAATAAAAATCAAGATTCATGGTATGAACTTACCTACAACCAAATGTCCAAGCAAATCTTTTTGGAGGTTCACAAAGGTTTTTGAGTGGCTCTTTTGGATTTTTGTATGCATTGATTTGTTTTTTCCTCATTTGAATGTGCAAAATATTTCTGTCAAGAAACATGTGAGTGGTGGGAGACATCATATTCAGGTCTCGCACATCCTAATAGACTCATTGAATTTGTCATAGGAGGGCATAGTGATCTGAGGATCCAGTCACTGGATGGCAATTGACATCTTCATCCAACTTCTTTTCATTCAACCAAGGTACAGTGGGTGTAACAGATGTAGTGTGTAATGGTGTAACGGATGTGGAAAGACACACTCACACCCGTGGGCTTCTTTGTACTTGCCTTTATCTTTTTAATAGAAAAAAAGTACAAATCAATTTGGCTGAAGATAAACTACTGCAGACATTCATAAGACCACAGCAGCGACTTTGGAATCTGCTGCCATACAGCCAAACGCGTAGGATTCATATTAAACACATAAGAACAGTATACGTGAAAACTGTAACAATATCCCTGTAATTAATAATACAGTGTATTAGTACAGGACAATAATTTGTCGACGATAACAGGAAACCATAAAGTCAACATTTATAACTAAATAAACACAAAAGCAGCATACCTTTTTTATATGAAAAAAGTACATAGACAATAAGACATAGACAATAACCACAAGAAATTAACTCGTTCACACTCGTGTGACACGTGGAAAATCAGTACATATTAAAACAATCTCAAGTGGTGTTTGTTTACACCAATATTTAGTTTAAACTGATAATCTTTGTTTTACTTGAATTAAATTAGTTAAACGTCAAATTATGCAAAATATAAGATGGTAAATATTTAATTGATGATTTATAAATACAATATATAACAATACAATATATAGGGTATGATTATACCCCAAAAGTCAACATATTGACACAAAAGTACAACTTCAAATCCACATTTCACTGCCTGAAATCCAGTTATTTCTGTGAATTGCAGCAATCCATTTACTCTCTGATTCTGAAATCACTGGCAGTGTGATGAACCAAAGTCAAACGAACCCGGTCAAATCCCAGGTCACTTTATCTGTGTATTTTCCGGAATCTCTGTGTAAAAGGGGCTATAGAGAGATACAACCACGGTCAAATCCATTTGCTTCTCTTTGCTGTAGCTTTCGACAGTCTGTATAAAAATAACTCAGATTTCTTTGTAAAATCTATTTGTACAGTCAATCTCAAGCTCTATCCTATATTACATGCGTTGTGTGTGTTTTTCGTGGAATTCACGCTGAAAACCAAAGCTACTACTTAAGACTTTTGCCACTCAGTGGGCGTAACCGCAATCACTCCAGGAGAAAGGTAGATTAGGATGAGGGAGGTGAGACTTTCGTCTCCATTGGTTCAAATGGTAATTTCCTTTGTTTTCTCAGAGAATAGCCCTCTCTTACAGTTCTTACAGTTTTTCCAGTCGTACAAGGCAGAGGCAACATTTATAAGAATGACACTTAGTGAATCAGAGATCATTCATTCACCTCCGGCAGAAGGGGAAACTTCATCATTCCTGCTAAAAAAGGTAGTTCTTGAATCTAACAGATTTTTACATTACAGTTTTGTATGTGCAATGATGAAAATGATAGCAAAAACTACTGTTCTATTACTGTACTATTTTAACAAAAATGATGTCATATGAGAGATAAAGCATGTATTTACTGTTTAGACAAGCATGTGATGTTGTTTATATAGGAAATGACAACTGAACTGAGCAATTTTCACATTGTTGTGCCGATCATATATCTCTCTCTCCTACTTTCTAGCTTGTGAAAATGGAGTCTTTGTCTGCAGCAAACACACAGTTCTCCCTCGACCTGTTTAAGAAAATCAGCGAAGGAAACGCATCAGGAAATGTGTTCTTCTCTCCTGTCAGCATCTCCTCGGCTCTGGCCATGGTGTCGCTCGGTGCAAGAGGAAACACAGCGGCTCAGATGATTAAGGTGATCTCACACAATATACTTTTAAAAGAGAGTGATGGGAAAGTAGACTGTAAAACAGTTAAGTGTCAGCAATGAATCAGCAATCAATTATCAAAGGCCTGAGACCAAAATCAACAAAGAATGTGTTTGACATCATCAGTTCTTCATTGTCTTTTCTAGTACATTTTAACCTATTTTAATGAGCATTTGAGTAGTGCACTCACAATATGTTGACGTGATCTTTATTAATTCTACCATAACGATGCTGTGTAGGTCCTGGGCTTTAACAAGGAACCATCAACACCTGCTGAACTCAAGGTTTCGTATGAATATTATACATCAAACACTAACCCAGTTAACAGGGAACGTTCTCAGAACTGTAGCTAACATTCTGTCAAGGTTCTGTTGCATGAACAGCCGTATTTACTGTAGAGATGCATGTATCCTTTGGGTTCGTCTGATTCAACTGATTAAATCTGATAATGTTGATGCAAACAGAAATGTCCAGAGGAAAAACCTGAGGACCAAATTCATTCCAGCTTCAACAAGTTTATGAGAGAGCTGAACGACCCGGAGTCCCGTATGTGTTGAGTCTTGCCAACCGCCTCTACGGAGAGCAATCCTACCAGTTTGTTGAGGTAAGACTCGGTTTATTCACTGGAGGTTCTGGAAATGTACTTAATTTTAATATCACTTCCACCTCAATCGGTTTGCTATGTTACAGAAATTCCTCAATGATGCAAAAAGCTACTATGAAGCCGGACTGGAGAAGGTGGACTTCCAGAACAAATCAGAGGCTGCTCGAGTCAACATCAACAAATGGGTGGAGACAAAAACACAAGGTGAAATTCAGCATAAACTTATTCTCAATTTGAAACTTATTCTACACTCTTACAAATTAAAACTTTGTTCATGTTTTATTGCAGCACTTTAGATTCAGCAAAAAATGTCTTTTTAAGGGCCATGTTTGGCTTCATGGGTTCTTGAGTTGAGATATATAGTAAAAAATATCAAACTAACCAGTTCAAATCAAATCACTGCTCAAAGTGAACAATATCCATTTGTATTTTAGAGAAGATCAAGGACTTGGTGCCACAGGGAGCCGTCGATGGGATGACAAAACTGGTTTTGGTGAATGCCATCTACTTCAAGGGAAACTGGGAGAAGAAATTCCCAAAGGAATCCACCAGTGATGAGCAGTTTAAGCTGAACAAGGTGGGATTTCATGCTCTTTTAAAAAATATTTTTAACAGTCATGATGAAATCTGAGGGGTTATAATGTGTTTCCATTTATGTTTGTCAGAATCAAACTAAAGCAGTGAAGATGATGTATCAAAAGGAGAAGTTTCCTCTGGCCTCCATCCCAGAGATCAACAGTCAGGTTCTGGAGCTGCCGTATGTCGGGAAGAATCTCAGTATGTTGATCATCCTTCCTAACGAGATGGAAGACGACACCACTGGCCTTCAGAAGGTGATTTGAATGCTTAATTAGCCAGCCGTGAGCAGTCAGATGTTTACTTGTAGAACAGTTTTCATTTTGACTATTTCAACTATTCATCTGACATGTCTCTCTTATTATCCAGCTTGAAAAGGAACTGACCTACGAGAAGCTCATGGAGTGGACCAAACCAGAAGTCATGTCTCAAGAAGAGGTTGAAGTATCTCTGCCCAGATTCAAGATGGAGGAAACCTACGACATGAAGAGTCTTCTGATCAGCATGGGAATGGAGGATGTGTTTGACGAGACGAAGGTCAATCTTTCAGGCATGTCCTCCAACAACGACCTGGTGGTGTCGAAGGTGATCCATAAAGCCTTTGTTGAAGTCAACGAGGAAGGAACCGAAGCGGCTGCAGCCACTGGTGTCGTCGTAAAGTTAGAATGTTGTATCATCCCGCAGGTCTTCAACGCAGACCATCCTTTCCTTTTCTTCATCCGACACAATCCATCGAAGAGCATTTTGTTTTACGGACGCTTCTGCTCTCCATGAGTGAGTCCTGCTTCATGAGACGCGTCCAGCGTTTAGGTGATGATCTGGTTAAAATGAGTAGGAGAGACTCGAGACAACTACTACAAATCATCCTGTCATAGTTTGGTTTAAGAAACATTGATATGTGCCAACAGATCAGTACCTATTGCAATTTACAGGAGAAAGACCTATTAAATAAATAGTATTAAATTGTTTAAATAAATAGTATAAAATTTTTTCAAATTTTACATGGTACTAAAATTATTTTACTTCATACACAAATTAATTCTTCTTGTGTATTTCCTAATCCTAATAGCTTAATTTCAGTTAGTTGCGCATGCAGCATTTCTTATTTTGATTTAGTTAGTTGAAAATGTTTTGAATAAAAAGGAAAATATAATAAAAAGGAAAATATTAACAAAAACGAAAATATTAACAAAAACGAAAATATTTACAAAAATTATAACAGTGAATGATACTGAAAAATATAAACTGCATGGATGGTTTTTATTGAAATGATGTGAATTCGACATTGTAAAGATTTAAACTTTCCATTGAGCATTATCATTTCTATAACTAGCGCTGCTATCACTCTAAACATAAACTTCACAACATTTAGCTTAGAAAAAAAATATGTAGTGATGGTAATGAACATTTTTCTGTTTATGATTGAAGAAATGAAATGCACTGCAGTTGTCCTGAGTCTCATTCAGGTTGTGGTTTTGGACGGGTCTCTTCATGCTACTGTACATGTAATGCAATCAAATCTATTAGTTCACATAAACATTTATGTTGTTTCTTGCACTACACGAGACTCTACTCTATTATACAAGTCAAATTATGTGTATGCATTCACTGTAACCGTATATTAAAAAAATATTTACAATTCTTGAATTAAACCTGCTTTGAGTTTTTATTGTAATTTAATAATAAAAAAACGTAGTCAAACTCTGGTACCAATGGAACTCAAAGAAAACTGACTTCTGAAAAGGTGTTGAGGGGGAAAACATGGAAAGAGAGGAAATTAAACTACCATTTTAATTAGTAAAATAAGCTTATTTTTATGAATGTCACATCAGGGTGTATATGTTGTAATATTTAATATGTTGTAAAATATGGCTAAAATATTATCTTTTATATTTTTACCATTTGAGAATTCTGTTTCATAATATTACTGTATAAAAGTTGCTAAAAAAAATCGACCATAGGCAGTTTAATGATGGTAGGGTATCAGTCAGTGAAGAACTCCATCAGTCAGTCACGTTCGATTGAACTGACATATTGGGATCTCACCTGAGCCCAATTACCTTCGAGTGGTACAAAACAAGCCAATTCTCATTTGCAGATTTGCATCGCAAGCCACTCCCCGCCAGCCGGGTATATCGACCAGAGTGCAAACACACACATTAAGTTTTTTTCCTTTAGAGCCGAGCGGACAGGTTTACTCTACTACAATCATTCGTTCGAGTATCTGCAGAACAAGAGGAAAGCTGTTTCAGTGTTGGACTGATGGCGAGTTACAGCAGAGTTTGCATCTGAAAGAGTACTCCCAGAATGCACGCTTTGCTGCCCTTACGAGGCCATTCCCAAACCACGCCTAGCGGTTACAGGCAGCAGTATCCGAAAAATTTATACAACTAGGCTTGCTTTGATACATTGTGAGTTAGTTGATAAATTTCCATCGAAATGGTGCTAAATAGCGTTTTACCGGGATGTACTAGCCTAATGTAGGCTATATAACACAACTTAGACTTTCACATTAAAAATATGATGCAAGGGAGGACAGAGACAGTCTGTAGTAGCAGCTCTGCATATGAACTGTTTTCCTCCAATTGAAATCACAATTTCTCTAAGCTAATACATTCTCTAGGCTAATCCATACTCTAGGTAACACTAAAGGTTTATAATTAGAACCACAACCAATGTGAGTTATAACTTTTACGTAATTTAAAAAAACAATTAATATTAACACTTTTACACTCAAAGCTCTGCGGATTCGGCGATCTCGTCCAGAAGAAAATGGCATCGCTGAGATTCGCAACAGCAATATGACTCTATAATTGTTTCCATCGGCGCACAGCGAGAGCACTGACACCACCGGTCCACCCCAGCTCGAGTCTGGCCGGGCTCAGGGCTGCGTTCCAGTACACTTTTAGACACGCACTTGCGAACTTCCCTAAGCACTTCCCCTGCCGCCATTTTGAAGTGCGTTCCACTTCGTTAAGTGGACGAGGGAAGTTTATATGGACAGACACTTGTTCCCTCGATTTAGACCGAGGGAGCGAGTCTACTTCATATGTACACTTCAGGCACCATATGTCCCACAATGCAGTACGATTGTGACGTCACCACAGATCTCGTCTAATCACAACCACAACAAACAACTCTATGATATATTAATTATATTTTTTTAATGTAAAACAACCCAAACACACCTATATACATTTGGATGCTGCATTAAACAAATTCTTAAAGTGAAAATTTTTTTAAATAATAAATCAACTCCATAGCTGATTCCAAGTGATCAAGGGCTTAGGACGTTCCAGGTCAGCCCATTGCAGTTTCCGCCAGTAGTGGGCACTCATGCCACGTAAGCAATGACGTACATCCGAGTGAACGAGATGGAGGGAAGTTAGCGAGTGAAGGGCATGTCAATTTTGGACTGGAACGCAGCTCAGGTATCGCTCCCCTGCTGCAGCTGCTGCTCCGGCCGCCTCTTGTTCCTCCATCTCCCGCAACTGTTCATCGTTGTATTGCGGCTCGGTAACCGCGAGCATCAGATTCTCGCAACAGATCTCCGAAATCCCCTTCTGCCATTTCATCTTCAAAACTAACTCCCGCCATGTGATTAGCCTACTTGTTACGACCCCCTAGTCTAGGGTTAGGAGCGCCGGTAACAAAAACAATGGAAAATATCCCCTCTCCTGTCCCAGATCACACACAAAATACCACAACACAAGGTAGTGTCAAAAAGATAAGCTTTTTTATTTTCACAGAAATAGAAAAGCTGAAAGCATAAATCTTCAGGAGGGGTTCACGCCAAAATAACAAACCAAAAGGAATTCTACCTACCAAGAAATTAACTATAAATTACCTAACAAATGAAAACCCCAAAGAAAATACAACAATCTTCCTGTCACGGCGTGTGTGGGTTGAAGAAGGACTCACAGGCAAAAGCTCCAATTGCAACACTTTACTCACAATAATAACAGGTAGGTACAAACAGAAGGGTTCTGTTAAGGGATAACACGACTATACAAGACTAACAACGACCAAGTCTGACTGAACAGAACAAACTAAATACAGCCACTGATGAACATAACCAGGTGATACAGATGAAGGTGATTAACAGGACACAGGTGATGAAGGTGAACTATTGATGGTTGGCATGGAAACAAAAGAGGCGGGAAAACAAAAGACATGTGACTAATACTGAAAACAGAAAATCAAAACAGACACAAACGTGACATTACTCCCCCCTTCGGAAAGCGCGACCTCGCGCCGAAGAAGAACCCAGGGCGGAGCAGGATAAGCAGGCGGCCAGGGCGGAGCAGGATGAGCAGGCGGCCAGGGCGGAGCAGGATGAGCAGGCGGCCAGGGCGAAGACGACCCTTCGAGTGGCCAAGGCGGAGACGACAGAGGGAGGAGCCATGGAGGCGGAGCTGACGACTCCATGCAGCCGACTGATGGAGGCGGAGCAGGTGATCGAGGAGACCAGGGTGAAGCCGTAGAGCCGGCGAGACAGGGCGATGTTGAAAGGCTGGAGGGACATGGTGACACTGATGGCTCCGGCGACCGAGGCCAAGACGGGGATCCTGAAGACCGCGGCGGAGCCAGAGCGACCGAGGACCAAGGTGGAGCCGGAGGGAGAGAAGAGCCCAACTGAGCCCGAAAGATGGAGTGACGAGTCGAAGCCAGAGGAGGGTAGTCCCAGGGCGAGGGCGGGTCGATGAAGGACCAAGGTGTAACGGGGACGAGGAAGCTGGAGGAGCTGGTGGGCTGAAGGGCCACGGTGGAGGTGAGGGAGGTAAGAGCCATGGTGGAGGTAATGGATCGGAAGGCTGCGGCAGAGTCCAGGTCGAGGAGGTCAGAGGAGGTGACCGGGGATCCCCTGATCCTGAAGAAGTTGGTGACAGGCAGACCCACGGCAACTCCATCTCCTCAAAGCTTATAGGAGGAGCAGCGGGGCTGCCAGGCATTGATGAAGGGAATCTATCTAAACTGAGACATGGGTAAGGATGGCTGACGCGAAACAGTCGTTCCGAAGCTTTGCGAGATCCCGAAGCGCAGATGTTTCGAAACACTGATTCGAAGCGTGATTCAAAACACTCATGTCACGTGACTATGGCCAAACGAAGCCTCGAAGTGTTTCACTAAGTGTTTCATCAGGTGTGGTCCGCCGAATCAGCGTTTGATTGACACGGTCAGAAACAGAATCTGTATAAAAGTGAAATCAACGCATATTGACCTCGTGGGTTTTTGTGAGAGGAGTTTGATTTTGAGATAGCGGATTTTTGGTGATATAGTGACATTTATAGTGCGATTTATTTAGTTATATTTAGGCTTACATTTAAATTTACACAACACATTGACTGATAGGCTAGAGACACAGAGTATACATATAGTGTACACATTAATACATAGATATAAATATATATAGACAGCTGGATTAATAGATAGATAGATAGATAGATAGATAGATAGATAGATAGATAGATAGATAGATAGATAGATAGATAGATATATAGATAGATAGATAGATAGATAGATAGATAGATAGATTAAAGATAGGCTACATATCTAAATACATAGATAGATTATAGATCATAGAGACATATCTAAATACATAGATAGATTATAGATACATATTTAAATACATAGATAGATTGTAGATACATAATTAGGCTGGAGAAATTATCTGTAAAAAAAAAAGAAGTAGGCTAAGTCCTTCCACAGCAGAGAAATTAATATTTTTGAATAAAAATATGTTAAAAAAAAAAAAAAAAAAAAAGTGAGACATTGTGGCTTGATTTATTTGATTAATATTCATTTTGCAGGACCAAAATAACATTATGCACAGTGAGGCCAAATAGTGAGACAGTGAGGCAAATATGCCAAAAAACGAATGATTCACTATAGGTTACAAGATTCAAATATTAGAAATTTATAAAAAAAAAATAATATTTTAAAATTCATGGCTCGTCAAGGTTTTTTCAGATCAACACCTGCAAGTGACCACTACGTGTCACCGTGGAGACGGGTGTCGGATTGATTCGAAGCCTCGAAACAATATGGACCATTTGGTTCAACTGTTTCATTGCTTCACAAAGCCTCGATCTGCCCATCAGACATGGGGAAACTTATATAGTGGCTGATCAGGCAATTCCGACACAAAAGGGGGTAGACAAACACATAATATATAAACAAACCACAATAATTACAACACATGTTAAACCAACGTTAATATGAACTAAGGGTAAATAAATCAAATAATCATAACAACAAAGTATAACTAGCAAAAAAAAGAACACAACTCAAAAATGTAATACTCTGCCAGCCCCATGATCTGGGAATACATGGCGCAGTCCAATTAGCCATTCCCCTACTTAAACAGCTTAGAGTCAGTTAAAGTCCTTTTGCCTGTCTGTCAACCAGCCAGAGACCCCCAGCAGCAACTCCCCGGGAACTGGTAACTCAAAAAGAAAGGTATTAATTTCACAGAACGTAACTTAGATAGCAGACAAAACCGGCGTTGCACAGACAGATCGGTTTATGACATCAAACTACAGCGAGAGCGATCGAAAAGCATACGGAGCCGTCTGCTCTCTAATCGCTCTCGTGGTATTTTGATGTCATTCACAGATCAGTCTGTGCAGCGCCGGTTCAATTCGAAGCCTCCAGTGATTCATGGATACATGCAACCAGGAATCGTGTTTCCTGATATGAGGAATATGAGCCAGATTCCGACACTGGAAAAATACATAAAGAAAATTTACCTGTGAACGCTTTATATAAAGAAAATATAGGTCTAAATCCGGGTGATAACTTATATCAATATTATATCGTCATATCGTCCAGCCCTAAAACTTGTATAGTTTGCGGTGTTTATTTAAAAACATCAAATTATGCTAAATATAAGATGGTAAATATTTAATTGATTATTTTTAAATACAATATATTACAATACAATATATAGGGCATGATTTTACCCCAAAAGTCAACATGTTGACACAAATGACTGAAATCCACATACTGCCTGGAGTTCAGTTATTTCTGTGAATTGCAGCGATCCATTTGCTTCTCTTTGCTGTAGCTTTTGACAGTCTGTATAAATCAAGCAGCAACCTCCCCGTCTCTCTCTTGAAACCAACAACTGCAATTCATCGACTGGCCGCTTGAGGCTGGCAGCAAAAGTGAGTCAAATCTGTATCTCCCCATGTTAAAGTAACACTAGGTAACTTTTCAACCTTCATAATATATTTCCAAGTCTCTTGTGATGGTACATCGACTTACAATAGGTTGAATGACACGTCTGCCATAGCCTAACGGGGTCTGTAGTGTTTATAATCGTACTTTTAAACTTCGGGTTTCGGGTAGTAACCCGAGCACAAAAAGAACTACAAAATTCGACTGCTTTACGGCATAGGCTACCTCTCTTCCCCCAACACGTCCTCACATGCTGTTGGACTTGTAAGTATATTGCTTATATTGTATATCACTCGGACAAGCTTTCACTAGTTGATGTGAGCTAAAAAGCACCTGGCGTTCTTGTTGATGAACAAGTCAACTTACCTCAAGTTACCTCAGTAACTTAAACATCTTCGGAGGCAGCTGTGCTTGTTCGATGTCCGACGATTTGTACCGCGTTGTGTTTATTCCCCAATCGAACTCGTGTAACTGTCTGTCACACGTTCTACCGTCCACAGCATTACTCGATAGACAAAAATAGGAGCATCAAACAGAAACAACTCGCTTACGTGGTGTGAGGCACACATACAATACAGACTGCCGACAGTTATTAACAGGGCGCACGCAGCTCTTAAAGGGGACACACCTTATTTCCACTCGTTACAACTTCCACCCAACTGAACAGGGACCGGTATACAGGGTGGAGGGGATCAGGCCGTGAGTGAAGAGACTGCTCTGCGTGAGTGGTATTTACGACAGTAACGTTAAATACAAGTAGTCCACAGCGACTCTAGGGGTCGTTGTTTCACCAAAACGGAAATCCTACCTAGTGGGGCTTTAAAATGCCCAATTTTACAGCAGAAAAAAATGTTTACAGCCTGGTGTCAAAAGTTTTTTTTGTCTATATAGCTAATTTTGCCCTTCATGACAACTGTGAGGGGGGTGAATTTTTTTTACAACTCATCCGTTTAAATTATATTAAGCCTTACAGTTCTGCATAATTAAGGGCGTGGCCACTTGAGTGACAGCCGTTTGTCTGCTGTCTGTTAGCGTCACCCTCAGCTAATTACAGCAGCTGCTGTTCTTGCCATCTCTGCCGTGTTTGTGCTTTTTTCGGGATTATTTCATACAATTTAACCCTCTGAGCCCGACGGCATCGTCGACGACGCCAAAAATCAGCTCCGAGAAATTATGATATAACTCGCTGACAGTTTTATCGATTTTCTTACCATTTTTTTCAGCAGAAAGCTAACGAGCTAGCCATCACGGGGGTGTCTTTGGTGTCTTTCTAGCCTTTACAGAAGGTTTTCTATCCAGCCTGGAACTTGTGCATCCTTTCGGAGTTTTTCAGCAATAAATCCAAACGTTTATATCCAACTTTGATACACTTGAAGTCCATAATTTGTAAATATTCAGTCATATTTGCCGCTTGCTCGATGCTAGCTGCCATTTTGGATATCCACGTGATGGTTTTTGACCAATTACAGGCTGATCCGTCGTAAACATTGGGTGCGTCTTTGTCGTGACGCACCATAGACTGACGCATGCACGAACCAGGTGGAGAGCATGGTGGAGAGAGAGAGAGAGAGACACGCAGGTTTCACAGAGAATCACAGAGAAATAGATCTAAATCGAGCGCTGAATAATGGATTTTCAGGAGAACAGAGGTTTTTGACAGATGAGGAACTAGATTACCAGGATAGACCCAGCTGAAGTGCCATTTATTTATTTACTGTAAAAAAGTATTATAGAAGTATAAATGTAGTATAAAAGTATAAAAAGTATAGAATAAATAAAATAATAAATAAAATATAAATGTAAAGCCTGTGATGTGGCCCTCTTTGTGATTGCTGATAGGAACTGTTTTGAGGCTTGGCACCAGTGAATTTCATGAAAACGCCTGGACTTCTTTTGGAAAAATGTAAATAGTTTTGGTTCTGTACAAGTTATAATGTTTATTCCTGTGCTCCAGGACTCCAAAGACATGAACAAACTGTTTTCCAGAGGAAATTTGCTTAGCTTTTATTTATTTGTGTGTGATTTCCATAAATATTTGAGTGATTCAATTTCCGATTTATTTTTTCATTTGTCTTTATGGTCCCATAACTTATTTTACATTCAGGTGACATCAATGTAACACAAATATGCTGAAAGTTCAATTTGTCCTGAAAAAAAAGAGGTGTGTCAATTGTCTGTGCACAAAAGGGTTGATGTTTTACAAGCTTTTTTAGTTAATAACACCAGACGGAAAATTTATTGTAAAAATACCCTTAGGTCTCTGAGGGTTAATACACGCATTATACCTTCGCCCATGCTGTTGGATTCCGTCGAGTATGGAGAGAACAACCAGCGCTGTGTTTCCAGTTGTTTTCCTCGCATGCACTAATGGGTGTCTGACAATTATTTTAGATTTAAAAATGTCTATAGATATAGAGACTACACTCCTTATGTGGTACTGTTGCTCTCACGGAAAAGATATGCTTATTTAACTTTTTATTTTTAAATAAAAGTACCGTCAGATGAAATCCTGCAGGTGTCAGTGCTTTCTATCCGTCCATGCAATAAATGCACACCCTTGAATGAGCGTGAATTTCTGGTGCCTTTACTTGAACTTCTGAGGTATTATCTTTGGTTTAACCCTTTTTGAGAAATTGAGAGGCGGCCAAAAGATTTTAAAATTGACCGAATAAAGCTCTTTACGAACTTGACGTGGGATGCTGCGCTGACTGACATGCGCATGATTCACTGTCACTTAGGGATGGGCATGATTAATCGACGATCGATAATTGATCGTTAAGGATTTCGTCGATCCCGTTAATTTGTTATCGATTATCGAATGATTTTTTTTTTTTTTTTTAATAAATCTGATGCAGGTTGCGTTTCGTAGTGTGAGTCTTGATGCAATTAAATGAATTTCACTGTGTGGCAGCAATTAAACATTTTACCACCCGGGGGCAATATTTGACACCATAGGCTACTCGGTTATCTGTGATCTTCCGTTTTAATTTCAAAACAATAATCATGAAGAGGTCACGGCGAAGTGTGGCGTGGGACCATTTTGATTTAAAAAGCGAAATAGTTCACTGCAAACATTGCGATGCCGTGTATAAGTACAACACGTCCACAACTCAAATGATGTACCACTTAAACAAAGTGCATCCGTCCCTGGTTAATGTCGGTGGCGGTGCATCCTGCTCTCAGTCTCAACCTAGCATCAAGTCGGCGTTAGCTCGGACTCGGAGCTGTGATGCACAACGAGCAGAGAAAATTACCCAAGGGATCTGCAAGTTCATTGAGATGGATATTCTGCCCTTAAGTATTGTTGAGGGCAATGGTTTTCAAGAACTGATACATTTTTTAGAACCAGCATATCAAATTCCATCACGACGTACCATCACCAGACTGGTAGAAACTCGCTATGAAGAACGAAAGCAGCAGCTGTTAAAAGAATTGAGCAAAGCTGAGAGAGTTGCTCTAACTACAGACTGCTGGACCGCTTTAACAACTGAGAGCTACATCACCATAACCTGCCACTACATTAGTGATGACTGGCAAATGATCTCAGTGGTCCTGCTCACAGAAAGTCTGCCAGGCCGGCATACAGCTGACCACCTCGCTGAGAAAATGAATGGAGCGGTAGAGCAGTGGGGACTTGAAGGCCGAGTTATTGCATGCGTTCATGACAACGCGGCCAATATTGTAGCTGCCAACAATCACACCAGAGTGCCCTGGATTTCCGTTGCCTGCTTTGCACACACCCTCCAGTTGGCCATAAATGACGGATTTGCACTGTATCTTTATCGGGTAATATCAGCGGCTAGTAAACTCGTTAGCCACTTTAATCACAGCACTGCAGCAACCAAAGCGCTGAAACAGGAGCAAATGGGCCTCACAACTCACCGGCTTACCCAGTCGTGTAAAACACGGTGGAACTCCGTGTGCGAGATGTTTGATCGGCTGGTGGAGCAGCGGTGGGCTGTTGTTGCTGTGCTGTCGGACCGAACCGTGACCAAGCTTCAAGATGCCAGGATCCTGGAGTTGAAGGACGAGTACTGGCAGCTGATGGAGGACACACAGCCCGTACTGTCAGCACTTTAATGTGCCACCACGGTTATGTCTGCAGAGAAAGACGTCTCCATCTCGAACAACTATCCCGTCACCTTCGGCCTCATCAATATCCACCTCATGCGCAGTGAAGGAGACGGGCCCAGACTCATCGAGTTCAAGACAAAAGTGCGTTCCTCTCTCATCCAACGAATGAATGTAAGCTACATCTTTTTATCTTAGTTTACACATAATTACATGGATACTTTTACTGTTATCTGCGTTGTTTTACCTACTTAGATTTAAGCAATAAGCCCCGCGAAGAATAAAACTGTTACTCCATAAAAATATTTATTTTAATATTTTATTCATAAAAAAAGAAGTTATTATAACACATTTATTCGTTAATTCGTTACCTATTTAGATTTAAACAATAAGCCCCGCGAAGAATAAAACCGTTACTCTTACTCCATAAAATATTCATTTTAATATTTTTTTATTCATAAAATAAACAACAAAAATATAACAACATTTATTCGTTTATTCGTTACCTATTTAGATTTAATCAACAAGCCCCGCAAAGAATAAAACTGTTAGGCTACTCCATAAGAATAATCATTTTAATATTTCGTTTTGTAAAAAGCATTTTTTTTCCTGATTATTGATTTCCCATCATATATTTATACAGATTGAGTCTGATGAGTTTGTGTCATTCGCCCCCATGATCTCATCAATGCTGGACCCTCGTCACAAGCACCTGGGCTTTCTTACACCAGCACAGAGACTGGCTGCTAATGTGAAACTGGTTGAACTGGGAGAAGCGGTGAGGAGTCAGGGGACCGATAGGGCGGCTATCCCACAGGCTGGGGCGGTCGAGGCTGCGTTGTCTGACACGGACGAGGGGAGCTAACACTGAAGTCACGACCTCCCAGTCATCTGCTATGGCACAACTACTTGGGGATCACTATAGTAGGCCTACTACTCAATGCGAGGCAAGCATCGAAGCAGAACTTCAGAACTTTCTGAGGGAGACTCCCCCACCGCTGAATTGCACACCTACAGACTGGTGGAAAGTGAACGAAATAAGATTCCCCGGGCTGGCCAAGTTAGCGCGGAGCTACCTGTGCATCCCGGCAACATCAGTCCCCGCAGAGCGGGTGTTTTCGGCTGCAGCACTGACGGTCACCAGGTTGCGGTCGCGTCTGACCACAGATCATGTCAACATGTTAATATTTCTCAACAAAAATCAGTAGACTGATGCAGAATTTGTATGCGAGTTACTAACGTTAGTTATTTTTCACGAGGCTTTAAGTAGCCTAATTTTTTAAGTTAGCCTAATTGTTAGGAATGCTATCTCATCCTCTTTCTTCTGGCTTGGACAGTTTTGAGTTACATTTTGACAAAACCTGTCAGATCTAAGTATTATTATGTTTTTTTGGTTAAGTTATTGTTTAACATGATTTTTCATTATTGTTATTTTAGAACAAATGAGGTCTCGGTTTAAGAACGCCGGCTCGCAGTTGCAGGTTCCGTTGCTTTAGAGCACCGCATATGCACGCGCATATATGTTCATTTTGCCTGACTGAACGTAGTTTAACTGTCTTCCACAAGTATATTTTGCAATAAAGGTCTCATCGAGGAAAAACACGCTGTATTTTTGTTTTCATTGCATTTTTGAATTATAAAAGTTAAATAATTAATTTTATTATAAAAAATATTAATGATTAATCGATAGTCGATCGTTAATTCTCCCGACGATCGACTAAGAAAATTTAATCGAATGCCCATCCCTACTGTCACTGTCAAGTTACTGCATGATAATACATTTTTAACTAGCAGATTAATAATAATGCATCACGATACACATATCCTCACTTTTAGTTACATCTTTTAACTATTATAGTATTACGAAGGGGAAAAACATGAACTTTAACTGTTGCTGCCACTTTAGCGCGAGGCCAGTATAGCTCCTCAGCTCCACCCACGTCCCGCCTCTTTGCCCATTTTCTGTTATCCGGGAGTGACGAGAGATGATGCGCTGCCAAGATGGCTACGATTGGCCCCGCCCACTTTAGGCTTCATAAACGCTCTTCAGAAACCTATGGGTGACGTCACGGACACTACGTCCATATTTTTTTTACAGTCTATTATGGCAAGTTTGACTATCCGGGATTAACATTGTAGATATCAATAACGTCTTTCTGACTAGTTGTAATTACATTTTGGATAGTTGGAATTTCATTCAAGATATCTGTAACGTAATTGTGACTAGTCGAAACGACAGATAGAGATATCTGTAATTTAGTTTTAGGTTATCTACAACATAATTTCACCTAGTCAAAACTTATAGTCAAAATTTAAGATATCTAAAAAGGAACATGTAGATATCTTGAATTGAGGTGAATTAAAGATATCTTGAATTGGAGTTAGTACTAGTCATAATCAAATTGTAGATATCTCAAACTGGAATTACAGATATCTACAATTGCGTTGCAGATATCCGTAATTCACATAGTGGATATCTGCAACTGAATTGTAGATATCTGTAATGACAAACCCCAAACAAATGAATGGCAAAAGTGATGTCATTTGTCCTAGGAAAATGTCTTTGTGGATATCTGAAATGACAATTATGGATAGGAAGAATGTAGTTGTGGATATCTGAAATGTTCTTTTTGACTAGGCAAAACTGCAAAAACATATCCAGTCTAGCTGTTAAATGTTAAAATGGCTTGCCATGGTCTATGGTATAAATATACCGGCATTCATTCACACTGAAAACCAATGCTACCACAAAACCAGTCACTCCGGCTGACGGTGACGTCACAGGCACATCCTCTCGTTCCCTCCTAACAGGGTTGAGTAACCCAAGACATTTTACAGAAGGGCTGGATTTGGTTTAGAGGGCGAGGCAACGTGACTCAGCAGATCATTCTTTCACCTCTGACACATGGGGAAACTTCATCGTTCCTGCTAAAAAAATAAAAACCTCTAGGTAGTGCTTGAATAGAACAGATTTTTTACATTACAGTTCTGTATGTGTAATGATGAAAATGATGCAACTACTGTTCTAGTACTGTACTGTCATATGAAAGATAAAGCATAGATTTGCGGTTTCTTAGACAAGCATGTAATGTTGTTTACATAGGAAATGACAACTGAACTGAGCAATGCTCTGTTTGGTATTTTCACTTCGTTGTGCTGATCATATCTCTCTCTCTCCTCTCCTGCTTTCTAGCTTGTGAAAATGGAGTCTTTGTCTGCAGCAAACACACAGTTCTCACTCGACCTGTTCAAGAAGATCAGCGAAGGAAACGCATCAGGAAATGTGTTCTTCTCTCCTGTCAGCATCTCCTCGCTCTGGCCATGGTGTCGCTCGGTGCAAGAGGAAACACAGCGGCTCAGATGATTAAGGTGACTGGGACGGACTGACAATCTGTGCGTTCGGGAAAAGTCCAGAACGGCCGTCCAACCGAGGGCCGTCGGCAAAAAAAAAAAAAAAGTCTAATAAAGCAATATGAACAGCCAACAGCATGGACACTACGATCACTTATATTCTACGGGTAAAAAAAACAACAACTGAGGAAGAAGAGTCGACCTACTAGCTAGTTTGTGATTCGTCCCCGGCCGCAGTCAGATTTGTGATGGAAGCAGGTCAGGTTAGAAAAATGTTCAGTTTTGTACATGAGTTGCAGGGCGAAATTAACCCTTTCGCACGTACGATCACACACACCGGTGTGATTAGAACGGCTGGTGCACCATGTGATCAGCTGCTAATATCAAATGTTCTTTCGTGCGTTGGCTGGCGCTGAGCCAGAGACGGACATGCTCAGTGCTGTCATATCACAACTTTTCAGTGTTTTCAACCACATAATGTTTATTTTAGGTTTTAGGTTTCAGACATATAAATTCACATAAGTACTAAAACAAACAATACATTTAGAGAGACATATACTTAGCCAAAAAACTTGAACACCGACAACTTCTCAGTCCCTCACCCCCTTTCCACTAAAACCCAAAACGGTCTCCTAAGCCCCTCCCCCACAGGGAGAATGAATGCATGTGCATGAGCAGTGATTGACACACAGTTAGACACCCCTTATGGCCCTGATGAACAGGGAGCTGTGGATTTTTGCAAATCGCACTAGGCTGTAGGTAGTACCAGAGGAGCCAGATTTGTTTTTTTTTTTAAATTACCTGCTTCATGTAGTTAAACACAGGGTCAGTTTCAGCAAATATGACAAAGTTAGTTTTATAAGGCTTACCCTACTGCACTTTTAAATTTGCTTACATTATATTTGAATAGTTATAAGTTATAGTATATAGCAGACATGGGGACTTGTGACTTGGTGACTTGATCTGCAGTGTTTCACATCACATTTTAAGGCGCTTTTCCACTGCATGGTACGGTTCGGTACGGCACGCTTTGACGCTTTTCCACTGCATGGTACGGTACGGCTCGGCTCAGTACGGCTCACTTGTGGCACTTTTCAACTGCATGGTACGGTACGGCTCAGCTCAGTACGGCTCACTTGTGGTGCTTTTCCACTGCATGGCACAGTACGGCTCGCTTTAAATGGTACCACCTCTGGTGAGGTTCCAAGCGTACTGTACCGATACTAAAATGTGACGTGAAACACAGATCACTGATTGGTCAGACAGAATCGTCACTACCAGCGTCATTGGACTTGCGAGACATCTAACCCGCTAGATTTAAATAACCAGTAACAGCCACCGCTGTAGCACCCGTTTTAAAACTACTTGCTTGAAGAAAAAAGAAAGGGAAAATAACACGTTCAAAAAAAGAAATGGCTGAATCGTGTTCAATGGAGTGCAGACGTTCATCTCGTTGGTTGCCGAGGAGCGGATAAACTATAACGATCATTCTATAATCCCACCCACTTTGAAACGGTACTAACTGCAGTGGAAAAGCAAACCGAGCTAAAGCGAGCCGAGCCGTGCCGAGCCGAGTCGTACCATGCAGTGGAAAAGCGAAGCAACCCGAACCGTTCCACGCCGTACCGAGCCGTACCATTCAGTGGAAAAGCACCAAAAGTGCCCATCAGCCGTCTCTTCATCATCTTCATCTCCTTCCCCATGTGGGTCATAGGGATGGGCATTTTTAAGCAAAAATGGTATTCGAAGATCGCTGGGTATTTGTAATATCCTTTGGTGCATCATACATGAGGAGACATGTAGATAAATTAGTGTGAATCTTTATTAACAGATGCAGGGCGGACAACGTGTCTCTTTACACCGGCTCAGCACAGACGAACACCCACTGCTCTCTATCCTCGTGCATCACCAGAGGTAACCTATATGTAAACCCATCCCGCCCTCTACTGGACAACCTTGACTATAGCATCCCATTTACTACAGTATTATTCGAAAATCGCACCCCTCCACCACATGCACGCACACATATAGGCCACACACCAGAGCATGCGAGCAAAGCAGAGCGGTGTGACGCTTAAGTATAAGTTAAAATAGGCTACTTAAACATACGTTTCATGTTTAAAAAATATAATGTTATTTTTTTTAAATGTCATCTATTTTGATTATATGAAAAGGGAACCGCATGAGACGAGTATGCCCAATTTATCGGAAAAAATGGGAATGGGTTAGACTTTGATTCTGACCAATTATTAAGTTTTGTTTTGTAGAAAGTCTTTAAAGTTAATTTCATTTTGTATAAATTGTATCTTCATTTTAATCAATGTTTCATCAACGAATTGCCTGGATTAATAAATTAGAAGCATATATAGTAGACAATATAATCAGGACACGGAGGCGCCGACGCGTGAACTGGAGCGCGTCTAATAAACGAACCGAAACTCAGCATATAAGAAAGGCTACTTGCCTCACAGACCTGAGAAGTAAATCTATAGAAAGCTTGAAATGTCTTTTAAACCAAACAATTAAAAAATAAATTGGCTACTCACTGCTTATGTAGTGACACAGGAGGTGTCGGATCCAATTAAAAAGGTTCCAGATCCAACGTCGGAGGTGCCGACGTTTCGACCCCCTGCCAAATTATGACCCCCTAGTATTGGTAGGTTTAGGATTAGTTGTGGGGGAGGGGTTAGGATTAGGAGTGGGGTTAGGATTAGGCAATCAGATACTGACTTCAACGAGGGGGGTAATAATTTGGCAGGGAGTCGAAATTCGGCACAACACGTGTTCCGGCTCAAATTAAGCCCTGCATACGCGTTTACATCACAGGCATGCGCCAGTACAGGAAAATAACAACCAACATTTCCCAGTTGGAGCCTTGGACCTTCAAGTTGCCCTAGCAGCTCTGATAAACGTACAAGAGTCTTTTCAGCAGTTGTACAAAATATTCTCAGATATTGGTGTTGTGTGGCAGTGCTTCACATTGCTACCTAGCCGCCTGAAGTGCATACTACATCGAATTTCACACTTTTGCATCACCATATGCACGCGGATTTGGAATTAAAGGGATAGTTCACCCAAAAATGAAAATTCTTTCATCATTTACTCACCCTCAATTTGTTCCAAACCTCTATGTGTTTATTTGTTCTGCTGAACACAAAGGAAGATATTTGGAAGAAAACAGATCTCAATCCCCATTGACTTCCATAGTAGGAAAAAATACATACTATGGTAGTCAATGGGGATTGAGATCTGTTTTCTTCCAAATATCTTCCTTTGTGTTCAGCAGAACAAATAAACACATAGAGGTTTGGAACAACTTGAGGGTGAGTAAACGATGATAGGATTTTCATTTTTGGGTGAACCATCCCTTTAACCTTGGAAGTAGTGGGTCATCTGGGGACATATCACTTACTTTTCAAATAATGTGTATACTAGTATTGTCAAACGATTAAAATATTTAATCGCAATTAATCGCATATTTTTATCTATTCTAAATGTCTCTTGATTTCTTTTTGTCCCATTAGTTGTCCCATTATTTTTTCTAATTTTAATACTCTTATCAACATGAAAAAGTGGATTGGCTTGCTTTGTGCAAATGTTTTTTATTGAAAACAACATTGACAATACTGTTCCATTTCAAACTAAAACATTCTCACTTGGAGCAAATAATCTCTCACACAATGTAACACTGTCCATCAATAAAAGGGTGAAAGAAATACTGACGAGGTCCTGATATTGATGAGGGGGCGGAGAATTCGCATCCGCTGTGTGTGTGCTTGGCCATCAAGTGGTGTTTCAGACTGGACGTGCTGCGATGATAGCTCAGTTCACAACGACAAAACACACAGGTCACTTTGGTCTTGTCAATGGGACAATTTGGCAACTTTTTAAAGTAAACTTTCAATTCAGAATCTTATTGGCATTCGTTTCGGCATCTCATGCTCGTCATCCACTCAAAACGGCTCGTGTGTTTCCGGTCTAGCTGGATCCGGTGCTTTCAGACAGGAGGCGGAATGCGCGGTGCTACGCCAGTTTTCAAAACTTTTTGGATGCCAAAAAGTTTCTATTGGCCACGCTGGTAATCGTCACAGCGGCAAAAGTTGAACTATTTTTAATTTTGACCGTGGTGTGCGCTTTAGTCGGCGAAGCAACAAAACGTCATCGGGCAGCACAAGCCATTGAAATGAATGGGTTTCATAGTGCAGCGCCGCGCATGCCGCGTCCTGTAGCAAAATCATGTGAAAAAAACCTACAAAGTTTGCTAGGCCAAAAAGACTGTTAATCTCGTGATAAAAAAATGAATCACGTTAAAATGGGTTTGTGTTAACGCCGTTAATAATGCGTTTAACTGACAGCTCTAGTGCATACTACTCTTTTGGCGTAGGGAAGTATACGATTTCTGTGTAATTTGAGTTCCAGGACTGGCATAAACAGTATCAGTAAGTGTCTGCATGAATCACTCTATACACTCAATTATTAAAGGCCCGAGGGCCAAAATCAACAAAGAATGTGTTTGACATCATCAGTTCTTCATTGTCTTTTCTAGTACATTTTAAACTATTTTAATGAGCATTTGAGTAGTGCACTCACAATGATATCTTTATTAATTCTACCAAAACGATGCTGTGTAGGTCCTGGGCTTTAACAATGAACCACCAATGATGCAGCAAACCCAGAATCATAAAACACCTGCTGAACTCAAGGTTCCGTATGAATATTTACATCAAACACTAACCCAGTTAACAGGGAACGTTCTCAGAACTTTAGCTAACATTCTGTCAAGGTTCTGTTGCATGAACAGCTGTATTTACTGTAAGATGCATGTATCCTTTGGGTTCGTCTGATTCAACTGATTAAATCTGATAATGTTGATGCAAACAGAAATGTCCAGAGGAAAAACCTGAGGACCAAATTCATTCCAGCTTCAACAAGTTTATGAGTGAGCTGAACAAACCAGGAGTCCCGTATATGTTGAGTCTTGCTAACCGCCTCTACGGAGAGCAATCCTACCAGTTTGTTGAGGTAAGACTCGGTTTATTCACTGGAGGTTCTAGTGAATAAACTCTAATATCATTTGCACCTCAATCGGTTTGCTATGTTACAGAAATTCCTCAATGATGCAAAAAGCTACTATGAAGCCGGACTGGAGAAGGTGGACTTCAAGAACAAATCAGAGGCTGCTCGAGTCAACATCAACAAATGGGTGGAGAAAAAAACACAAGGTGAAATCCAGCATAAACTTATTCTCAATTTGAAACTTATTCTACACTCTTACAAATAAAACTTTTTTCATGTT
>CM070831.1:3782038-3875660 GCA_036326025.1 Chrosomus eos | reverse complement strand
CTTCCTGGGTTGTCTTACCTTGACACTGCTCATGGTGTGAGCCCGATTGTAGAAAAACTTCCTTATGGTATCCAAGAAAAATGGATATCGTATGGATCGAAGTACAAGAGAGAACATTATGTGGCCTTCCCACCATTTTCTGTGTATGCTGACTTTATTCGTTCAGAAGCTAAAACAAGAACAGATCCCAGCTTTGCCATTTTTCCTTCAGCACCCGCACAAGAAAAAAGAGAAAGATCAGATCAATTCAGGCAAGCTTCTATAGCTGTTCATAAAACCCAAGTTAACATGTCTGAAACAAGAGATGCTCCAGGCAGGAGACAGATTGTTGATCCTCAACAATATTGTCTCATTCATGGCTTTAGAGCAAAAAGTCTTGAGGATCGTAAACAGTTTCTTAAAGAACATTCCGTATGCTTCAGGTGCTGCTCTTCTGTAGATCACATGGCAAAAAACTGCAAAGCTGAAATCCATTGCACTGAATGTGATAGTGATCGTCATGTGTCACCTCTACATCCTGGTCCAGCACCTTCGAGGAAAACCATCGCTCCTGTCTTAGAGGCGGGGAGGAAGATGAATTAACCAACCAAGAGGTAACCTCAAAGTGTACTGAAGTGTGTGGAGCTGGAAAGAGTGCCAGAGCATGTTTCAAGATTTATTTGGTTAATGTCTATCCTGTCGGTAACAAAACCGAATCTAGAAGAATGTATGCAATTCTTGATGAACAGAGCAACCGCTCATTAGCGAGAACAGAATTCTTTGAAGAGTTTCGAATCAAAGGATCTTCTTTTCCATATTCACTAAAGACATGTGCTGGATTAAAAGAGACAACAGGAAGGAGAGCAAGTGGCTACATTGTGGAATCGTTGGATAAGAGTGTAAGCCTTCATCTTCCTACACTGCTAGAGTGCAATCAGATTCCTAACATTCGTTCTGAAATTCCTACCCTAGATGCAGCATGTCATTTCAGTCACCTGAGGGATATAGCTCATGAAATACCGTCCCTAGACCCAGATGCTAACATCCTTCTCATCCTTGGTAGGGACCTCATTAGGGTCCACAAGGTCTGTCAACAGATTGATGGTCCACCCAACGCTTCATTTGCTCAAAAGTTAGATCTTGGATGGGTCGTTATTGGAGACGTGTGTCTTGAAGGTGCTCATCGACCTGCTCATGTAGATGTTTTTAAGACCTCCATACTTGAAAGTGGTCGCCCCAGTTTACTCTGGCCCTGTGAAAGTCAGTTCCATGTAAAAGAGCAGTATGGCACAAAGTTTCAGTTTCAAGATCATCTTACATCAAAAAGCGTAAGTGCTTTAGCAACATGTGCAAGTAAGAAGCTAGGCCAATCAATCGTTGTTCGTACATCCAGAGATCACAAGCTTGCACTGTCAGTGGACGATGACAGGTTTCTACGCATAATGGACAAAGAGTTCTACCAAGATGAATCCAATGGCTGGGTGGCTCCTTTGCCATTTCAAGTTCCCAGAAGAAGGCTTCCAAATAACAGAAAGTATGCTTACAGCCGTCTCTCCTCACTTCATCATACTTTGGACAAACATCCTCAAATGAAAGCTCATTTTCTTGAGTTTATGGAGAAGGACATGCAGAAATTGCTCCCCCACTCAAGAAAAACCAAGAATGTTGGTATCTGCCATTATTTGGTGTTTATCATCCGAAGAAGCCAAGCAAGATCCGTGTGGTCTTCGATTCTAGTGCACCTTATGATGGAGTCTCATTGAATGATATCCTATTTAAGGGCCAGATCTCAACAATACCCTCCTGGGAGTGTTGCTAAGATTTCGTAGGGAGCCAGTGGCGATCACCGCTGACATTCAGCATATGTTTCACTGTTTTTAGTCAGAAAGGATCACAGAGATTTCCTGCGCTTTCTCTGGTATCAAGACAATGACCCTGGTAAAGAAATTGTGGAATACAGAATGTGTGTACATGTTTGGAAATCATCCTTCTCCTGCTGTTGCCATATATGGTTTGCATAGAGCGGCCAAGGAGGAAGAAAAGAACTTCGACAGTGAAGTTAAAGAGTTTGTTGAACATGATTTCTATGTTGATGATGCTCTGAAATCCTTCCCAAATGAAACCGCAGCAATTAGTGCTCTGAAGCAAACTCAAGACATGCTTGCAGTAGCAAACCTTAGGCTGCATAAAATAATCTCCAATCGACCTGCAGTGATTGAGGCATTTCACCCTGAAGATCAGGCTGTGGATATCAAAGATGTTGACCTCTTCTTTGAAGATACTCCAGTCCAGCGTAGTCTAGGAGTATCGTGGAATTTAGCATCAGACACATTTACTTTCCAAGCTATTGACGATAAGAAGCCATTCACCCGGCGAGGTGTACTGTCAACTGTAAACAGCTTATATGATCCTTATGGTTTCATTGCTCCTGTTACCATCAAAGGCAGGCTGTTGCTTCGGGAACTCTCAAAGCAGGCTGAAGACTGGGATTCTCCATTACCTGATGACATAAAGCCAGAATGGATCAGATGGAGGATTTCCTTACAAAACCTGCAAGATCTAAAGATCCAACGAACTTACTCATCTTTTCCTACTTCAGAGGTTCAGACAAGGGAATTGTGTATATTTGCAGATGCATCCGTGAAAGCTGTTGCAGCTGTAGCTTATCTGCGATCCACATCTCAAAATGGCCAAGCAGATTCTGGTTTTGTGTTTGGAAAGATAAAGTTGGCACCACAGCCAGATCTGACTGTTCCAAGATTAGAACTCTGTGCAGCAGTTCTAGCAGTTGAGATCGCAGACATGGTTGTAGAAGAAATAGGCTTGCAGTTCAATAATATCCAGTTCTACATGGATAGTAAAGTTGTTCTTGGGTATATTCATAATCGAACAAAACGCTTTTATGTGTATGTGCACAACAGAATCCAACAAATTCTTCAGTCATTTACTTCTAGTCAATGGAGCTATGTTCTATCAGATGCCAATCCTGCAGATCATGGTCTAGATCTGTATCAGCTGATTATCTCAGTAGTACAACTTGGCTTACAGGGCCAGATTTCTTTCAGAACACTCCATCCTTAAATGCCTTGATTCAAGAGAACTATGACCTTGTTGATCTTGAAGTAGATCCAGAAATCCGACCACAAGTGATTTCATGTTTAACTGCAGTGCCTACTTAGTTCCTGACTCCTGAGCGTTTTGAACGCTTCTCTAGCTTGAATAAGCTAATCAGAGCGATCGCTCATTTAAGTCACATCTCCCAGTCATTCTCCCATTTAACAAAAGAGCCAAGATGTAGTGGATGGCATCTCTGTAGTAACAGTCCCACAAATGAGGAGTTGGAAAAAGCCATGATTGTTATCCTAAAGAGCGTTCAAAATGTAGCCTTTCCTGAAGAGCTACTGTAAGTGATATAAAAGCAGGATGCAATCTCTCACCTAAAAGTAGTATACGGAAACTTAATCCTTTTCTGGATGACAAAGTCTTCTGCGCGTTGGAGGCCGTATAGCTCAGGCAGGTCTTGAGAAGGAAGAATCCAATCCTGTGATCATTCCTGGTAAACATCACGTAGCAACCTTGCTTGTTCGACATTACCATCAAGCAGTCAAACATCAAGGAAGACATTTTACTGAGGGAGCAATGCGAGTAGCAGGGTATTGGCTGATGAGTGCCAAAAGATGCATCGCCTACGTGCGTAGCCTACGCCGTCGTGAGCATTTATACTTCTGCGTTTAGGTCTGCGTTGCTCTGCAGTACAGCGCCGAACCGCTAGTTGGCGGCGGAGGGTTTTAATGTTCCACTTTTAGATTCCTTGCGACTGTTTTGAGTTTAAGTTACTACAAGCAATGGCGACTGAAAGAGTGCGGATCACGTTGGAGTTGGAGCTTATCGAGGTGGAAAAGCAGTAAGTTTTTAGTTTTTTTAACAGTTTCGCTGTACTTAGAATTTAAAAATGGCGGGCGGTGCAGAAGAACACGCCGGAAATGCGTAGGAGGAAACGCGATGCTACCAAGCCGACCAACAGTGTTGGGGTAGTTACTCAAAAAAAGTAATTAGTTACTAGTTACTTCTGTAAATTGTAATGAGATTACTTTACTAGTTACTGCGTTTGAAAAGTAACTTCACTACTTATTACTTTACTTTCCCGTTTCTTCATTTACCGTGTAGATACATGGACAAACATCATAGCCCTATCATCACTTAGCCTGCTGCATAGTGTTTGTTGTATAAATCTATACAAAATGGCATGTAAAACCATATGAAAGAACAATATCCCTGTCTGCACAAATACATATATCTCACTGTAAAATCCACAAACAATAGGATAAAGGAGGCTATGGTGCGGTCATTTTAAAATGGAGTCAACACACAAGTTTCAAAACACAGGCTTTGGGAAACATGAGAATTAAAACTCTTCTCCTGAGAACAAAACCATCTTTTTATTCGACTCATGGCAATAAAAACAAAAAATGAAGTGGTCAATGAAAAATAATAAAATAAAGGTCACTTTTAAATTTTTAATCTTAATTTAAAATGCATTTTTCTTGCACTTCAATGGTCGGCAGGGGAAGCATGTCTTCTACAATGAACCCTGCAACAAGCCTGTTCATTTCGTTTTGTGTTACCTGCTGCGCTCCAAGACTTGAGAAAAGTTTTTGTAACAGCGCGTGCGGCGCCGCATCCGAGGATGAATGACTTCAAGAAGCCGAATCTGTCCGAGCCGTAGCCTACGTCTCACCGCACCGGCACACCGTTTGCGCGTCTAAATCAGTTGCTTATGTTTACAAAATGAGCCTACAATAGCATAATAAGCCTTTTTAATAAAAAAGATCCATGTTTTTATAAATGTCCACGAAAGTTAATGAAATGTTTAGTGAAATTAGAAAATATTTAAGAGATCGTTGATTTAGTTCTAGTCTACATGTATGTTTTTATATCCACATATTTTGTTCTAATGTCACAAGTGATAGATTTTACGTATACGATTCTTTTTGTAGTGTTATTGGTGGTGATGTACTAAAATAAACATAGTCACGTGTGGACCTTTCTTCTTCTCACCGTTGATTCCTGACGGTTAAGAGGACAATTACCCGTCGTTTCACAGAATAGTACAACGACGAGCGCGTGGAGTAGCCTATAAACGCCTCGTCAGTTTGGGGAGGTGCGCGTGCAGTCTGCGGAGACTCGCGCTGCAGAGACCCCTGTCTCCGTCTCCGTTTCCCTCTCTCCTTCGCACCGGCAGCTATGTCACTCAAATCGATCTCTATGGCAACGGTGCGCACCACTAGACAGAACTTTACACACAGGCAACACGGCTTGGGTAACGCAGGAAAGCACGTTCCTTTGGTATAGTAAAGTAGTGTAGTTACCGATATTTTTAGTGTAATGCGTTACTTTACTTCGTTACCCAAAAAAGTAATATCGTTACTGTAATTCGTTACTTTATAACTCGTTACCCCCAACACTGCCGACCAATCACCGATCTTGCGGTCCGCGTCGTCGCGACCTGTAGTTACATTTTTGAAGAGGTGCGCGTCAGGTTACAGCGAAGGGTACGACGTATGGTACGCGTCTATGCGTATGCTACGCCGTACCCTCTGTGCGCACCCGACGCAGAAGTATAAATTGGCCTGTAAGCCCCAAAAATATATGTTCACATTCATCTAATCTTTCCTAACAATCCACTAGCTGCCCGCCCCATAAGCATGCCGTCCAAAAACCGCGTCTCTGTAGGCAGCCTGGGCTCTGAAATCTGCAAACAAAAACAATTGGTTTCACCAACACTCAAAACCAAAATAATTGATGTTTTATTTACAAGGTTCGGGAGGAACACGTTCTAATGATCAACAATCAAGTTATTCCAACCGGCTGTCAGCAATCAGTAATCAACAGGTCCACTCAATCACATGAGGAAAGCCTATAAATATACGCAGTCGACGTATTGCACTGAGGTTGCACTGTTTCTTCTTGACAGGCGAGTAGCTGCTAATGCTGAATTTTTTTGGATGTGAACTGTGTGTGAAAATATCCTTCTTAAAAGAAATGAGCGATGCTCGACTAAACAACGCAACTGGAGGGAGGGGCGAGCTAACTTGGTTTGTTTGGGATCTCACTTAATTTATAAATCACTTTTTTGGGTACTCAAAACGCTTTACATGGAAAGGGGGGATCTCCTCAACCACCACCAACGGGCAGCTCCACCTGGATGATGCGACGGCAGCCATACTGCGCGAGAACACACCACCACACACACACCAAACACCACACACAGACACACACACCACACACACACACACACACACACAACACACACCAGCTTACTGGTGAAGAGGAGACAGTGATGAAGCCAATCATGACATGGGGATGATTATGAGGCCATATTGGACGAGGCCAAAGGGCAAATTTGGATTTTTAATGACCACAGAGAGTCAGGACCTCAGTTTAACGTCTCATCTGAAGGACGGTGCTCTTTGACAGTATAGTGTCCCTGTCACTACACTGGGGCGTTAGGACCCACACAGACCCAGAGCCATCGCAATTGGGTAGGCAAGGTAGGCAGCTGCCTAGCTGGGGCCCCCGATGGTCGTTTAGGTTGTGTATCTGCCTCGTCAAACAGTATCACCCACTGTAAACAAACCACCACAGTGAGACAGCGCTATCACTCTCCAGTACTGCTCCGTGAGTGAGAGGGGGCCCCCAAACCAGAGGGATTCCCCCTATGCAACGACAAACACTATAGCTGCGTCCCAATGTGCATACTATGCCCTAAATAGTATTGACAATTACTAATGTCACATACTATTTAGGATGGATAGTATGCACATTGGAACGCAGCTTATGAGTGCCCTAATCACTGTAATGTTGAAGTGACATTCACCGCCGCGCACCCCCCATCAGGTCCCCCACTAGCTTTCAGTGCACTCAGTGCTACGCGGTCATTTAAATTTAAAAATGAAGCGCTCATACCCATCCGGAATTTCCAAAAGACATATAAAGAAAGAAGAAGAGGAAAAACGCCAAAGACACAGCGGTAACGTTAAAGGGGGGTGAAACACTCAGTTTCAGTCAATCTCATGTTAATCTTGAGTACCTATAGAGTAGTATTGCATCCTTCATATCTCCAAAAAGTCTTTAGTTTTATTATATTTATAAAAGAAAGATAGGCTGTACCGAGTCTTTCCGGAAAAAAACGAGCGGCCGGAGGCGTGCCGTGTGGGTGGTGCTTACGCGCCGATAGCTAACAACACAGACATTTGAAGCAGTTTTAACTCACCGCCTGCGGTTCCAACGCACGACCGTGAACCTTTATCGTTGGGACTGCTCCATCCTTAAGCAATGGCATTAGACCAGTGTTTCCCAACCCTGTTCCTGGCGGTATACCAACACTGCGATTCTTTGTCTCCCTAATCAAACACACCTGATTCAACTCATTAGCTCATAATCACATGGGTTAATGAGCTGATGAGTTGAATCAGGTGTGTTTGATTAGGGAGACAAAGAATACACGCAGTGTTGGTGTGCCGCGAGGAACAGGGTTGGGAAACACTGCATTAGACGATCTGCAAATCCGGCGTAGAACTGAACTTCCCTAAAGCCGAGCACAGCGCTTTGATGGGCGTACTGCTTTCGCTCTCTCGCTCTGGTCTGGTCTACGGGTGCACGCGCGCCCTTCCGGAGAAGTGCCCTTAGGACCCGTATAAGGAAATTCCGGCGCAGCTGACGTCACACACACCCATACTCGAAAAAAACTTTCCGAAACTTGTGATAAACCGGAAGGAGTACTTTTGGCACAGAAATACTCCATCAAACATACAACTTAATTTTTGAAACTTTGTCCATGTTTAGCATGGGAGTCCAACTCTTTAACAGTGTAAAAAAACTCAGTATGCATGAAATAGCATTTCACCCCCCCCCCCTTTAAGTAACATTATTAAACTCCAAATACAACTGTCTGACGTGTTTTCACTCTCTGCAAGTGCGAACATAAACCTTGACATCAGTGACCAAAACACAGCGTAGATGTAGTGTTGTTAAGGGTGAAAAGTCAACTAATTAATAGTCATACACAACTTTGTTCTGTTGCAGAATTTAAGCATAAATAACACTAGAAAACTTCTCGCCTTCACTGTTGTAGCTACAACGTCGAAAACTTCCTTTGAGCTAAATCCTCTTGATGCAGAGCCAATTACGATCGAATGAGATTTTTTGCCATGTATAAAGAATGATAATAAGAAGAATATGAATAATTATACATTTTTTACCTTGTTTTTGCCATGTTGACAAAAATAAACATTAATCAAATTGTGTCATTCCCATCAACAATGCCTCATTGAAGACAGTGTGTCCTTTACTACACTCTAGTGGCCACTTTGTGTAGCGTACTACAGAGTAATTCATGACTCTTAAAATGCACCAGAATATAAGAAATCCGAATTTTGAAAATTTTCCCGAGGGAGGACTTGGGACCTCACTTCACATTTTGGCCTAGGGCCTCCAAATATCTTGAAACGGCCCTGCACAGGGTGAGCGCCCCCCTGCTGGCCTCACTAACACCTGTTCCAGCAGAAACCTGCTTTTCCCAGGAGTCTCCCATCCAGGTACTGACCAGGCTCAATCCTCAAAGCTTCAGTGGGAAACCAGTCTTGGGCTACAGGGTGATATGCTGCTGGCGTAAATGTTGGATTAATTGTGAAAGAAACAGCCTGAGCTGCCATTTACCTAGCAAAGATATAGAAAGATGGGAATGGTAATAAGACACTAATAAAACCTACTGTACAACCTCACGAAAGTGAGCCACTCGCCGGAAACTTTCCATGCACACAATGTTGTTAAAGCAACTGCATAAGGGCAAGGGTGCGGATTGCAACATCACCATCATGAACCACAATCTCCAGCAAGATTGATCGAAAAACTAGCAGAGGAAGTTGTAGAGAAACAAACTCTATAAAAATTGTGGTCTTAATAATTCACCTGCATTTACTGTCATTTTTTGAGAATTTACGATGAGTAAAATGGCAAATATGCCTGCAGTATGTTCAGGGGTGTCACTGGTTGCAACTACAAAGAAAGTGACAATAGAACATCAACTAAAAAAATATAAACATTAACCCTCAATAATGGAGCCCCTTAAACAAAGTAAAGAATACCCGTGTCTTGTCTCAATTGTCAGCCCTGATTCGCCTCCTTATTTCTGCTCTTAAGACTAAGAGGTTAAACCTGTGAGAGTGCAATCGGTTGCAGAATTCATCACCTGTGTGGAGGGGGAATAACGTATACTTTCAAATCTACTTTAAATAGGACTTTCATGGTTTTAATATTGTTTATTGTTTTTTATCAGTGTTTCTTACATTTCATTCAACGTCAGAAAGGTCTTTCAGAGTTTCAGAGTGCAGTCTTTCTGTGTTATGTAGCCCACATTTGCCACTTCATCGTCTTTACTTACTGAAAGAGCTTGAGCCATCTGTGATTAGAAATGTTCAATTATTGACAAGCAACATATTCCTAGTCCTAATCTATCTATCTTTCTAATAGACCTGGGATTGCAGACAATGCATATTGCTGGCTCTGTGACAAATTGCATAAATGTTCCTCTATTGTAAGTTGCTTATGATAAGAGGGTCTGATAAATGCAAAAATGTAAATAAGAAAATCCTAAAATTTAATCAATGGCGGACTGCAGTTATATTACCAGTTTGAGTTGTGATCGAGTCAGTGGCTTGCCCCAGCAAGCTTTAGTAGGTTTTATCATGTGTAGTCTGGTCATTTCAGGACCCCTGCTCTCATATCTAAAACCACAATAAAGACATGTATAGTAAATGTGCATAGCCATATAAAAATCAAGATTCAAGTAATGAACTTACCTACAACCAAACGTCCAAGCGAATCGTTTTCGAGGTTTACAATAGGTTTTGAGTGGCCCTTGTGGATTTTTGTCAACATTGATTTATTTTTTTTATTTTTATTTTCATTTTGAATGTGCAAAATATTTCTGACAAGAAACATGTGGGAGGTGTGTGTGTGTTTTTCGCAGCATTCACGCTTTGCCACTCGGTGGGTGTAACCGCAGTCGCTCCGCCTGACGGTGACGTCACCGGCATATTCTCTCATTCCCTCCTATCAGGGTTGAGTAACCCGAGACTTTTTACAGAAGGGCTGGATTTGATTTAGAGGATGGGCTCTTTAGGGCGAGGCAACGTGACTCAGCAGATCATTCTTTCACCTCCGACACATGGGGAGACTTCATCGTTCCTGCAAAAAAAACTCTAGATAGTGCTTGAATAGAACAGATTTTTACATTACACTTCTGTATGTGTAATGATGAAAATGATGCAAAAACTACTGTTAGTACTGTACTGTCGTATGAAAGATAAAGCATGGAACTGAGCAATGCTCTGTTTGAGATTTTCGCTTTGTTGTGCTGATCATCTCTCTCTCTCTCTCTCTCTCTCTCTCTCTCTCTCTCTCTCTCTCTCTCTCTCTATCTCTCTCTTCTGCTTTCTAGCTTGTGAAAATGGAGTCTTTGTCTGCTGCAAACACACAGTTCTCCCTCGACCTGTTCAAGAAGATCAGCGAAGGAAACGCATCAGGAAATGTGTTCTTCTCTCCTGTCAGCATCTCCTCGGCTCTGGCCATGGTGTCGCTCGGTGCAAGAGGAAACACAGCGGCTCAGATGATTAAGGTGATCTCACACAATATACTTTTAAAAGAGGGTGACAAAAAAGTAGACTGAGTCAGATGGACCAATAAGTTGTAATGATATCAGTTTATGTTGTTACCTTGTAATGATATCAGTTTGTTGTTACCTGAGAAAACCACTAGAGGTCACTGTGTGCTAGGTGATGGGTTGTAACTTGTACCTTAACTTGATGGTTACAGAAAAAACGGGCACATGTAGAAATAAAGAGATACTTGTGGTTACTGCACTGCAGTTTGCTTAAAGGGTAACTAAACCCCTGGTCAGAGCCTGACTCCACCCACTGGCAATATTTGAAAATGCTGGAAAAGTGGGCGGAGCCTAGTGGAGATAGAGGGGATGAACCAAGGGGGTAATCCATCGACCGGAAGTTGAAGTCGGCCTGGTGCCGCCATCTTGTAGCAGAACTTCACTTACATTAGCATTTCCATTGACTCCCATTCATTTTGGCGTCACTTTGACGGCGAATAACTTTACATCTGAGGCGTTTAAAGACTCCATTTGTCCATTATTTATTTCTAAAGAAACACAACAATGTATAAAGGGCTCCATTACCTTGTATGTTATGGCCCGTAGAAACAGTTTTTGTAAAAATAGGCTAATGATTGCGTCATAACCACTCGACTCTCTGTTGCGCTGTACAGAAATGACCGTACAGACAGGAGGAGAAGCTCGCAGGCAATCGGGGGACGTCCCGTCAAGGGAGAAGCCCATAGATAATGAGTCCATAAAAGCAACGGGACAAAATATTTCAACAACGTTTTTGGGAATTGGAAATAATTCGGTATGAGAACTCTTTGCTCAAGTTCCCCGTCTCTGCAAGATTAACGTTGGCAATTTCACGCACAGCTACTAGAAGATTTACGTCTGTCAGACAGGTTGCTCACGTCATCAAGCTTAGTTTGAGTCAGTTTGAGTCTGCGCGTCAGGAACGGAAGTGCTCAAAAATCGTTTTGGGCTTCAACTGTCTCAACTGAGTTCCAATGAGATGGCTCTGTCCACTTCTTATACGGTCTATGGGATGAACTGAGGGCAGTTAAATACTCTATCCTGATCGTTTTCAATACTCGCAATTCCAACTCCTGACTCACAGTGGTTTTGATTAAACAAGATGGTTTTTACACTGCCAAGGGCGTGGTAGCTCGTACCAAGAGCGTGGTTAGCTGGAACCTGCTTACATCAGCTCTCACCGCTTACATCACGAACCACCGCAAAGATCCAATAGTAAAATTCAACTGCAGTAGCCACTGTTCAACCTGAAGAGGGCAGCACTCAGACGTTTTTACACCATATATTGTAGAAATAAAACACTTTATACCCAAATGTCAAAAAAGTTACTTGAATCAATGATCCGCACTAATAAAGCCCCAGTCTTACAGATCATTAACTAAAAAAAGTTGGTTTAGTGTTTAGTTACTCTTTAATAAAGAAAGTATTAAACAAAACAGAAGTGATGCAAGCCTTTGCACAACGAGTGCATGCATTCCAGATTTTAAAGTAGTCTGCATTGTTTTCATTGAACTGCATTGCTTTATTGTTTTGTAATAAACCTACAACAAACAAACACAATAAAGATTATTACCTCCATATCGGAGTATTGCACTGTCCTGCGATAATACATAATATAAATATAAAAATTTAAAAAAGCATGTTGAGTTCCAGGACTGGCATAAACAGTGTCAGCAATGAATCACTCTTTCCACTCAATTATCAAAGTTCTGAGGACCAAAATCAACAAAGAATGTGTTTGAAATCATCATTCTTCATTGTCTTTTCTAGTACATTTTAAACTATTTTAATGAGCATTTGAGTAGTGCACTCACAATGATATCTTTATTAATTCTACCATAACGATGCTGTGTAGGTCCTGGGCTTTAACAATGAACCACCAATGATGCAGCAAACCCAGAATCCTCAAACACCTGCTGAACTCAAGGTTTCGTATGAATATTTACATCAAACACTAACCCAGTTAACAGGGAACGTTCTCAGAACTGTAGCTAACATTCTGTCAAGGTTCTGTTGCATGAACAGCTGTATTTACTGTAGAGATGCATGTATCCTTTGGGTTCGTCTGATTCAACTGATTAAATCTGATATTGTTGATGCAAACAGAAATGTCCAGAGGAAAACCCTGAGGACCAAATTCATTCCAGCTTCAACAAGTTCATGAGTGAGCTGAACAAACCAGGAGTCCCGTATATGTTGAGTCTTGCCAACCGCCTCTATGGAGAGCAATCCTACCAGTTTGTTGAGGTAAGACTCGGTTTATTCACTAGAGGTTCTGGAAATGTTCTCAACTCGTTTACACCTTAATTGGTTTGCTATGTAACAGAAATTCCTCAATGATGCAAAAAGCTACTATGAAGCCGGACTGGAGAAGGTGGACTTCAAGAACAAATCAGAGGCTGCTCGTGTCAACATCAACAAATGGGTGGAGACAAAAACACAAGGTGAAATCCAGCATAAACGTATTCTCAATTTGAAACTTATTCTTCACTCTTAAAAATAAAACTTTTTTCATGTTTTTTGCAACACTTTAGATTCAGCAAAAATGTCTTTTTAAGGGCCATGTTTGGCTTCATGGGTTCTTGAGTTGAGATATATATTAAAAATATCAAACCAACCAGTTCAAATCAATCACTGCTCAAATTGAACAATGTACATTTGTATTTTAGAGAAGATCAAGGACTTGGTGCCACAGGGAGCCATCGATGGGATGACGAAACTGGTTTTGGTAAATGCCATCTACTTCAAGGGAAACTGGGAGGAGAAATTCCCAAAGGAATCCACCAGAGATGGGCAGTTTAAGCTGAAAAGGGTGGGATTTCATGCTTTTTAAAAAAATATTTTTAACAGTCATGATGAAATCTGAGGGGTTATAATGTGTTTCCATTTATGTTTGTCAGAATCAAACTAAACGAGTGAAGATGATGGAGTGGCGGAGTAAAGATTATAGAAAGGAGAAGTTTCCTCTGGCCTCCATCCCAGAGATCAACAGTCAGGTTCTGGAGCTGCCGTATGACGGGAAGAATCTCAGTATGTTGATCATCCTTCCTAACGAGATGGAAGACGACACCACTGGCCTTCAGAAGGTGATTTGAATGCTTAATTAGCCAGCCGTGACCAGTCAGATGTTTACTTGTGGAACAGTTTTCATTTTGACTGAACTATTCATCTGACATGTCTCTCTTATTATCCAGCTTGAAAAGGCACTGACCTACGAGAAGCTCATGGAGTGGACCAAACCAGAAGTCATGCGTCAAAAAGAGGTTCAAATATCTCTGCCCAGATTCAAGATGGAGGAAACCTACGACATGAAGAGTCTTCTGATCAGCATGGGAATGGAGGATGTGTTTGACGAGATGAAGGTGAATCTTTCAGGCATGTCCTCCAACAACGACCTGGTGCTGTCGAAGGTGATCCATAAAGCCTTTGTTGAAGTCAACGAGGAAGGAACCGAAGCGGCTGCAGCCACTGGCGTCGTCAGTAGGTGTTTGAGTTATACCTTCCCGAAGGTCTTCAATGCAGACCATCCTTTCCTTTTCTTCATCCGACACAATCCAACCAAGAGCATTTTGTTTTACGGACGCTTCTGCTCTCCCTGAGTGACTCCTGCTGCATGAGAAGCTTTTAGATAGTTTATAGGACAATTCCGTTGCAAAATGAACCTAGGGGTAAATAACACATGGGTACCAAGTCGACCCTTCTCTGGGATGTGTTTTCATATAATCGAATGTACCCAGATTTAGCTTTAGTTTTACCACAGATTAGTTTATAACGCTAGTACATAGAATACTAGGGCATAGAATAAGTAAAAATAAAATCGCTAGTTAATACCACTAACAAGGCTCAAAATAATCCAATGGTAAATTACAGTAATACATAGACACCAATTGTAATTTCACAGTTAAATACATTAATTCTACAGCAGCTTACAGCTAAATCTCAGTAATTCGACGGCATAATTACTGTGAAGTCACAGTATACAACTGTCATTTCACAATAATTTACTGTAAAAATGATACAGTAACTTACTGTGAAAGTCATGCAACTGGTAGTCTCAGCCTCAGACGTCACGCCCACGGAACGTTGGCTAAACGTCTGATGCATATGGTACACTTAACTGGAAACACTTCAGGAATGTCGAAGTCGTCATCTGATTGGTTTAATTTTATCGGATTTCCCGGGGGCGCGAGTGTCGCGTTTATTTTCGGTCCGCCAGGAAACAAAGCGCAGACGTGTGATTGCGGAAGAAAAACTGTTGTGTTTACATGAGTGACATTGAGCATTTATCAAGATCAGCTAAACGTAGGATTCTCAAAAGTATGCGAGGTTCACGGCATAGACTCTTAAGAGATGTCCAGGAGTTTTGCACGCCGACTTGTTGCACGCCGGTCTGTTGTTGTGGGGATATTTCCATGCCCAGAAACGTGGCGCTGAACGAAACGAACTGTAATTGGTTGTTTGACATGTCGGTCAAACGGCCTTATGGGCGGGCCTTGGCCAAAGAAAGCTGCTATGAATTCCAGACCTTCAGCCGTCAGTCTGAAGGTCTGGCTACGCGAGACTATGCAACTGGTAACCTGCAATTTATTGTCAATTTACAGTCAAATAATTAACAGTGCACACTAACACGGTAGCATAATGAGGGTCCCTACCTGCAAACAGAAAAACAGTCAAAAGGTCAGAACATGGACAAACAATCCAAATAGATACCAGGACAGGGTCAAAAACAGGGTCAAAACCATGGAACAGATAATCAAAGAAGCGCACAGAAATGCAGTTGTGACATACAAGACTTAGAAATGAATAAACTGGGCTTATATTGATGGAGTTTACAAGGTTATTAATACACAGCTGACCGTAGAGTCTGGGGAGAGAGTACCGTAAATTAATAAATATTTCCAATTCTTCAATAAAACCTGCTTTGTTTGAGTCTTTATTGTATTTTTTTATTGTAAACCGCTGTTACAAATAATCTGGTCAAACTCTGGTGCCAATTAAACTCAAAGAAAACTGGTTTCTGAAAAGAGTGTTGAGGGTGGAAAACACGGAAAGAGAGGAAATTAATCTACCATTTTAATTACTAAAATAAGTTAATTTTTATGAATGTCATATCAGGGTGTATATGGTGTAATATATACATATATAACTTACATTTTTTATTGGCTAAAATGTTATTTTGTATATTTTTACCATTTGAGAATTCTGTTATGTAATATACTGTATAAAAGTTGCTAAAAAAACTACCATAAGCAGTTTAATGAATATAATATCATTAGGGTATACTTTAAGTTAGATTGGGGCTTGTTACTGCATTTCATGTATTTGAGTTTAATTGTCATGTTTTGATGAAAAGCCAATAAAAAGTGTCACAAACTGTGGTTACTATAAGATGAGTAAAGACTGACAACTAAATATAAACCAAACTCAAAGATCAACTCAAAACTAAAAAGAATCTATTTGAAGACTTATGTCATTCAGACTGATCGAGAATCAGACGACCTTGTAATAAAAGCCTATACTATATAGTCCATACTATGAGGCAATATGGGTAATAATGTTCAATCACATTTATGTAGTCAAGACCAGTGTTGTTTTATACTAATAATAATTATTATAATTAATAATACATTTAATATTATAGCCTATTTTATAATTAAAATAAATCTTATTTTAATTTTATTTTAAGTGTAGTCATTTTTTAATGAGCTTTTGTTTATTTTATTCTGAGCGTTTCAACACAGACCCGCCCTGAGTGCGCTGTCCTCATAGTCCGTCATTGTTTACACTAGAGCAGAATGGCGACCGTCTAATCCAGTACTTCTCAAAGTCCGGACTCCGGTCCGGATCCGGACCCGGAGGGAATTCAATCCGGACCCGCCTCCATTTCGTATTTCAAGAGCACAAATTGTGTGTAAGGGATTAAAAGTGTGGATTTCCTACTTTGATAAACGCATGTTAAAATCATTTGTTTATTTTTTGAGATGGTCCGAAATTAAAACGAAGGCGAGATATTTAAAGTTTTCCTCCGTGATTTAGTTGCCATGACATCCAGTAAGCATATAACTTTTGACGTAATCAGGCGCAACCATAGACTGTAAAAAGGGGCGCAACGCGACACTTCACCGGAGTAAGCGTTTGAATGAGTGTGGAGGATGTCAATGTCCAGGAAAAGAAAAGTTGATGAAGAAAATAGAGTTTTCAAAGATGATTGGACAGAGGTATGCGTTCACAGATATCCCAAGTCTCCCGGAAGTTCCAGGAGTTTCCCGCATATTTATAGCGGCTCCCTGATGCCCGCAAATTTGTTCAAATCTCCCGCAATCTAGAGCTCGCGAGCTCCAAACCGGCAGAGAGGGAGAGAGCGACCTTACGTGTGTGTGCGCAAATGTGCTTGTGTGCCTCATGGGTTGCCAACCGTTCCATATAATACGTATTTGTTTAAGTTAAAAATAAAACGTATTGGGAACTAAACAAATACATGATTAATTTTTGGCAAAATGATCATGATAGCCTTTATATATCTGAGTGGTTAAGTCTTGTATATAGATTAAGTCTACTTTGCTATACAACTTTGCCTAATAAGTTGCATTTATAATGTGCTATAAAATGTATGAATTTCATGCATGTCACATGTCACTATCCCCCAACCCCCCCCCCCCCCCCCCCCCCCCAACCCCCGTTCCTTATTTTCAATTCAGAAAGTTGCCAATCATACTCATGCCCCATCCAATATCCCCCCCCCCCCCCCCCCCCCCCAACAGTTTCGGACCTTGGAACACAGGAACGAAGGAACGAAGGAACACAGCAGTCATTTTAATGTTCCTAAATCTGAACCGCTGAGTTTTGATTACGATGGGAATATTCCCCACGATCAACGTCAATGCGTTTCAGTTCATGTTTGCGCAAATCATTTCTCACCAGACTGCTTTATAAACGAGGAGGGTCATAAAGCTGGTTTTTCTAAGAAGCTGCTCCTGAAAAAGAAATCGGTACCAACTATATGTGTTCCTGCACATCCAGAAGAACTGAAGTGAGTGTAACTTTTTATTAACCTTTAAATATTAATCTTTGCAAATCGCTTGCACGCTTCACGATGAATGTGGCTAATGTTTACACTCAGGGTATTACGGCATGTGTTGTAACGTTACGACGTTCTCAATATAATGAATAATCCCACGTTTATATAGTGAACAACGCGTTATGGTTATTGTGTTACAAACATAGACTGTAAAAAAAATGGACAAAGCGTCTGTGACGTCACCCATAGACTTTCTGAGTAATGGTTTTGAAGCCGTTTTCGGGTAGTACCAAGGGGGTAATCCATCAACCGGAAACTGAACCCTCTCCGGGCGCCGCCATTGTAGCTGGCTATCACCTGCTGTTAGCATTCCATTGACTCCCATTCATTTTGGCATCACTTTGACAGCGAATAACTTTACATCGGAGACGTCCAAAGACTCCATTTGTCCATTATTTATTTCTAAAGAAACACGACAATGTGTAAAAGGCTCCAATACTGTGTATCTTATGTTATGGCCGATTTAGAAAGCAGTATGTAAATATAGGCTAACGACTGCGTCATAACCCCGCGACTCTCTGTCTTACGCAAGATCAATCACCGTATAGACAGAAGTAGAAGCTCCCGGGCAATCGGGGGGACGTGGAGGCATACATGCTCCGTCCCAATTCGCATACTATCCGTCCTAAATAGTATTCGAAAATAGAATTAGTACGTCCCAAATCGTAGTATGTTGAAATGAGTGTTCCAAAGATACCCGGATGGTCTACTTTTTCCGGTCAGAATCCGAAGTGTAGATCGATGCGCACTCTAACAGCTAATATTGCCCACAACCCATCGCGCGCTGGACGAGGATTCAGTTAGAACTACAAACACGAGTGAAAAGTGTTTAAAAACTACAGACATGGAGGACGCGCGAGTCCGGCGGTTGTGTAGAGAGGTTTAGATAAAGTGGTTTGAGTGATTAATTATCAGTATCGAACCTGACGAAAATATATTTATTCAATGTTGTCGACATTATATTGCATCTGCAGCAGCGTTGTGAACTTTTGTAAAGATACGTTTAGCCATTCACTTTTAAATGCATCATTATATTCAAATTGCAAACACATGAGGAGATTCTCCGCATGAAAGACCCACGACTGGCAGGTGAACGTTACGTGCTAAAACATTTCTCTCCGAAATGGTAAGAAATTATAATAGATTGAATGGAGGATTTTAACTGTGACGAGATGATTGACAGGGCATTTTACGGTGATAGGATGCACGAGACAGGAAGTAGTATGTCCCAAAGCTTGCTTACTCTTTTGCTACACACTCAAAAGTATGTACTTTTTCTTCACAAAAAGAGTACATACTTTTAGGTCGTAGTATAAGTTGGCGAATTGGGACGCAGCAACAGTCAAGGGAGAAGCCCTTGAAGGGCCTGGATCAACTTATGTTCTGCTATTTTCATCTGCTGTTGAACAGCCCTAAGCTTCTCTGTGGCCTTAGTGCTATGGTGAAAAAATGACACAATTGCGCTGCATTTTCCCAGGATCTGCACCACTTCAGGGACAGCTTTTAGACTGTCCTTTACAACTAAATTCAGAGTGTGGGCAAAACAAGGACAATGCCTCCACCCAGCCTTGTGTACTGCAGCCACCATATTTGCCCCGTTGTCTGTCACAACTGCCATCACCTTATCAGTTAGGCACCATTCATCCGTTATTCGTTTAAGTTCTGAGCTGATATTATCAGCAGTATGCTGTCCATGGAAAATCGACGTTTCCAAAACAAAAGCTTTAGTTTGCCAATTCAGGAGTCTGGGGGCTAGGCACTGAGGCAGGGCTAGAAGTAGGTGCCAATGCAGAGCTTGGAGTTGGAGTGGGAGTGGACTCTACTGTCTGGTAGACTTCCTACAGCTCAGAGGAAAGTCGTTTTTTCATTCCCTCAGCATTGTTTTTGTCTTGAAATCCAAGGTGTTTAAACCTAGCATCCAGAAATGTACTAGCAGCTAGAGAGTGATTGGTCTCAATGCCTGCAAATCTACGCTGGCATTGCTGTGCCAGATGTGTGGCAACGGAGCTGCCCTGATGCTTACAGGGCTCTTTGGAGAAGAGACACGAGAGGAATCACTTTGGAGACTGAAACATATTTTTCTGATGATACCTCCCTTGTCATTTCCTCAAAGGGCCTCAGTGCATCAACAGTTTGAGTGATGAGTGATAATTCTCCCACATTAATGCACAATTCACTCCTTCCTAAAAGACAGAGGACTGTGGTCACAGCTTCATGTTGTTCATGCAGCCTGTCCAGCATGTAGAAAACTGAATTCCAGCGGGTTTCTACAGACTGGATCAACTTATGTTCTGCTATTTTCATCTGCTGTTGAACAGCCCTAAGCTTCTCTGTGGCCTTAGTGCTATGGTGAAAAAATGACACAATTGCGCTGCATTTTCCCAGGATCTGCACCACTTCAGGGACAGCTTTTAGACTGTCCTTTACAACTAAATTCAGAGTGTGGGCAAAACAAGGACAATGCCTCCACCCAGCCTTGTGTACTGCAGCCACCATATTTGCCCCGTTGTCTGTCACAACTGCCATCACCTTATCAGTTAGGCACCATTCATCCGTTATTCGTTTAAGTTCTGAGCTGATATTATCAGCAGTATGCTGTCCATGGAAAATCGACGTTTCCAAAACAAAAGCTTTAGTTTGCCAATTCTCAATTACATGACATGTGACAGTCAAGTACGCCTCTGTGGACACTGAAGTCCACATATCAGTGGTAAGTACAACACTTGGAGCATTTTGCAAAGTTGCTCTTACTTTGTCTTTGCACTCATCAAACATATTAACAAGATATGTTTCAGTCATTTTCTTTCTGCTAGGGAGTTTGTATCTTGGGTCAAGAGCTTTTACAAATGCCTGGAATCCCTCATCTTCTACTATAGACATAGGCTGGAGGTCCTCACAATCATCTCTCCTTGTGAGTGCTGCTGCTCTTGGAGAATCATCTACAAACAACACAGATACACAGGGCAAACTGACTGATGGAGCCACACTGCACTGCACTAGATAGATAGATAGATAGATAGATAGATAGATAGATAGATAGATAGATAGATAGATAGATAGATAGATAGATAGATAGATAGATAGATAGATAGATAGATAGATAGATAGATAGATAGATAGATAGATAGATAGATAGATAGATAGATAGATACAGTAGGTAGCCAACCAGAATGCCTATTGCCGCCGCGGCGTCTGCCGCGGTGAATTCACCGCGGCAAAAAAAACCCAGTCGCATTTCTAAGTCATTCGCGAAATGACCGCCAGGTGGCGCAAAGGGACATTTAGCGAAAGCAAAACGTATGTAAAAGTAGCCTACATTTTAAATAGAATATAGCAAACTTTTAGAGCAGAACATTTTATGAATCAATTTAAAAGAGGCCTATCTCGCAGTCAGTGAAAATAAATTAGGTGCAATCAATGATGCTAAACTATTGAGGAATGAGAAGATTGAAGAGTGCATCAGTCGTTTGTGGGCACACTGACGCTTAAACAGCCGAACTTGTGGTCGAGTGGTAGAGCTGAAGGTTTAAGCAGTACAAAGACACGGGTTCGAAACCCGAATAAATATGTTTTTTATATAATTACCATGCATTTCCATTTTACACTAAGGAACAAATCTCATCCAACAGATTGACTAAATTTACGTCTTCAAAAACAGTTCTGTTAAAAAATAAACAAACAAACAAACAAACAAAAAACTTCACGGACAGGACAGCAGACAGCAGGACTGGAATTCTTTCAGAAATAATTAAAAAAACCATGGTTAAGCAAGGTGCGATTTGCCGGTGGGTGATTTCCCCCCTCCACAGTAGGCTATAGCGAATAGGCCTACCCTAAATAGACCTTATCAAATATAGTATATATATTTTTAAATATAGCCTAAAACACGCACGTTTAAACAACAAACAATAAAATCTGAACCAGCGCTTCTGCTCCTGTATTGAGAGATAACATGCAGCGCATTTCAGTTACGATCCTGGTTCCAGTGGCATTAATACATTCACGGCTTTTTAAAATGTCACAAAGCGTTTTGATGTGGTTTTGAACGAAATATTGAAGTTTATAATTAAGTATTTTGACACACCACGCCTAGTGCGTATTCTAAAATGGGGTTTTCTTCTGCCACTGAATTAAGTTCGACAAACGCAGCAGCGCGTTCACTTGAATTTATTTTTCTGCTAAAATAACTTAATAGGCTATAGCCTACTTCGTTATTTTTGGTCATACAGATAGGATATCATATTTTAAAACTGTAAAAGGTCTATTTTATTCATGTAAAGTAGGCTACACTCACAGTAGGCTAACAACAAAACGTTCTCACTCATTTGAGCGAACACACACTGGTGAAATAAATGTTTGGGCTTTTCTCTGTGAGCTTCGACATGGCCGAGTGGTAGAGCTGACGGTTCATCGATCGGCAGACCTGCGTTCAAATCCCGAACAAACATGGACTTCTGTAAAAAATCTATATATTTTTAGGCTATTAATGCAGATTTGTTTAGTTCTAAACCTCTGTTACACCACATATTTTTTTGCTTATATTTATAAAATAATATTACCATGCATTTCCATTTTACACTAAGGAACAAATAGGCTATCCAACAGAACGACTTTAGATCTGTAGCTAATAATACCAATTGTTCAAAAGCAGTTTTGTATAAAAAAAAAGATATATAGGCCTATATATATCTATATTTGTTTTATTCCCTATAACCTACATAGAGTTTTTAAAAACATGGTTTTAAGTAAAGTTTTCGACAAACGAGGCAGCGCGTTCATTTGATTTATTTTTCTCATAACAGCTAAAATAACTTAATAGGCTATAGGCCTACGTGATTTTTTTTGGTCATACAGATAAGAGTACAGTAGCCTACATCGTTCAAAACTGTAAACTTTTTTTAGGCTAATGACAAAAGTGTATCTGTCGTCTCTCTCGGTCTCCGGGAACTGCGCGTCACAAAAATAAACCGAAAGCCACTTGCCTCAGCTCAGTCAAGATAGGAAATCGGCTATGTCTAAAGCCTTTAAATGTCTAAATATTTAGGTTAATAAATGTTATCTGATTATGTAATCCATATGAAAACGAGAGGTACAGAGAATCTGCTCAAATATGTTTATGATGTGATTGTGAGCGCCTCGCTATGAGAAAATGACAAGGTGAAAATCTCGTTTAATTAAATGTAGAGACTAAATCGCCCTGAATTAAAATGTAAAAACAGATCAAATCATTTATTCGTCGAAGTGTTGCTATATTGTTTCATTTAAAGTTCATAATTATTATCTAAATGTTATTTAGTTTATCAGCAGTAGGCTAACACGAAGCACCGATATTTATTTGAATAATAATAATTTAAAAAATAACTAATTCACATTTTGCATGCCTGGACCCAAAGATCCCTGTAGAATTTAATATTGAGTTGAGCAAAATGAACATTCGTTTGAAGATTAGGCTATATTTAGTTTTGCTTGGAAAAAGCTGGCCCAAACCAGTTTTATTTCTTAAATTATTTAAATAATGAAATATTTAGTAATAAACTTTTATGACAGAAATACCACATGTAGCTTAAATCATTTAATTCTTTCATTATCAACACTTTAATAGCCTAATGCTAGAAGAGCGATTTAAGTGTGAATTGCGACTTCTCTTTATTTTAAGTCAGACTCAGACTCAGAGAGCCTGTGGGGGGTTTGGAGGGACAGACAATAGGTGTTAATGTTCCTCATTCATATGGAGAGTGTCGGATAGCCAGCCCGATGGCAAAGGCAAAATTATTTTAAGGATAGGCTACATCTCTCGATGTGTCCCCATATTTGATTAAATTATAAATATTGTTGTTTATTTATTGTAGCCTATTTAAAGTGTTTTCACACACAAATTTAAATTGAAGTGTTCAATCCAGTTGTTTCAACTGGTTCTGTAGAGTTTAAGAATGTTTGAGCAAGGGAGACTAAATAAACTTGCTGAGATCCAGCGCGAGAGAGGCAAAACTCATGTCTTTAATTTATGTTGCTGTGGACTATTTTCGATTTGTACCGTTTCGTTTAATTTAGCTGCAATTTCTTTGGCAAAACAAATTTAAAATGTAGCAAGAATAAGATTGTGTGTTTCTTTTTTGCATGGAAATAAAGTCTAAATGCAAGTTAGGTTGCCACCGGTCCCGGTTTTACCGGGATTGTCCTTCTTTTTAATAACCTGTCCCGGGAAATTTAAGCACTCTCCCGGGACAATGAATGTCCCTGTTTTCGAAAGGCTACGTGAATATGTAATTTCAAACCATAGACTGTAGGTTCAAACTGTGTAGCGCGCGGCCGCTTGCACGGCAGAGAGCAGAGAGAGGGAGAGACAGAACACCGGCTAGATCCCCCCTAGATGGTAGTCGCCGCTCAAAGTGTGGGGCGCGCCCTTCTATGGGTGGGAAATAGCCTAGAGAAGTGACAGGTTGGGCGCGCCAACGGGAGGAACTTTTCCTTTTTATGCCTTTATATCTTTATTCGTTCATGGCGAGTCTACATCGCATCTTCATCTTTGCAGCGACGCAGAAAACACCAGTTTATTAATAAACAATTAAATGTCTCCTTGCTATTTTTGTCTCCGGCTCGTGCGCTTGAGTGCAGCTTTATAACACTCACTCATTACCCTGTATAGCCTATTTAAGTTATTAAATCAATATAAAGGGGTGATTTGTCCACTGATGGCTTAAATAAACAACTAGGCTACTAGTTGACTAGAAAAAAACTAGTCGGAGACAGCCTGAGCGCGCGACCCTGAGCGGAATGAGCGAGCCGAGGAATATCCAGAAATGCTCACATGCTCTGATCGGAACAAAGGAATTTTGACATAATTAATCATTAGTTTATATCTCATGCACTGCCCATAATTTTAATCCCATATCAAACACATTAGCCTATGTTATGTCTGTTTGAATTTTTTAATTTTTTTGTCTTGCCAAATGGATTTCTCTTCTTTTCTTTTTTAACATTTTGACACAGCAGCACTTTTATTTTCTCTATTTTTGTTTTTGTTTGTTTAGTTTGTATTTAGATACTAGCCTACTTGTTACTTCAATAAATTGGAACATTTTAAGCTTGTTGCGTATTTCATTAGCATTGTGTTGGGGCGATGGGGGGCAGTGGGGCTTGAAAATTATGAGTCTATCCATCGGGTGCAGAAAAAAGATTGCATGTGTGTGCTAGTGTGCGTGTGTTTATGAAGCGAATGTAAGAAGCCCCCCCTTACAACCCCCCAGCTCTACTGTAGCAATGTTGTAATATGCCATTGATTATAAAAAAAAAACGCTTGACTTTAAATAAATAAACAGTTAATGAACTCGCAAATAAACAGTCAACTATTTAAGCATCAAAAACGGTTAAAGATTAATGCTGTCGGCCAACATGTTGTTACATTGAGATTCGATCTCGGGCCTCGTGGATCTCCGTGTCGTTGCGTTAACCACAGAGCCACCGCCTGAACGTTTACGTCAACGTCTTATACTCTTCCAAAGCCTTGATGTAGCCTAATATGTTTCTATTGCAATGTTTTATTGAAATGTTTTCATTATTTATTCAATTTAATTTAAGTATTGTGATGAATTATTTTAACTACATTTCACTTAAATGCATCTGCTACCAGCTTTCAATCGCTCTGAATGAGCCGCGACGCAGCGTCAGATTACGCAATAGAGAGAATAAACGGACACTTTTCAAAGTCTGTGATTGTAGCGCCTCTTAGCGGTTAAAGGCAGCAAATACACCCCGAATTTCACCGCCGCGGCAAAGCGGCGGCGTTGAAAGTATTATTCTGGTTGGTAACCTACTGTAGATAGATAGATAGATAGATAGATAGATAGATAGATAGATAGATAGATAGATAGATAGATAGATAGATAGATAGATAGATAGATAGATAGATAGATAGATAGATAGATAGATAGATAGATAGATAGATAGATAGATAGATAGATAGATAGATAGATAGATAGATAGATAGATAGATAGATAGATAGATCTATAGAGGGAGGGAAGATAGAGGGAAATTCAAGTATCCAGTAGCATATGAAACATACATACATTAAACCTATATTAAAAATTAAATTAACTTATAACATAGTAGTCACAGTAAGCAGTGCAAATGGAGTGTAGATGGAAGTAAAGAGTACAGATGGAGGTAGAAATTGTTATTTTGTCTATTGTCCTCCCTGCCATGACTATGAGTTGTTGTAGGCTACAGTATGATGGCCAGGGGGATGAAAGAGATCCCTCTAAAAATTATATTAGTATATGCAGTCTCTCTCAATACACTCTTAGCACTGATCTCGGGAAAGCTACTCATTGTTGCATTTATTTCATTAGGATAGCTTACTTCATGTTTCACTAGTACTTTCTATTTGAACAAACTGCTTTCTGTTAGCTCGTTGTAAAAATGCTGGTATTTCTGGGGAACTATTTAACATTAAAAAACTAAAGCCTTAACAGACGCGAATAACTTTCCCACAGTCAGTGATAATGCGACTATCACGCTATCTCTCTGTACCTGGATAACTTCTGCCGCTGCGGCCAAATGACTCACTGATTGAAGTCTGTATTGCCCTAGCACCTTGTGTCTTCTCGCCCTGGACCTCCTCCTCAGACCGCCGCTTCATTACATCATCATATTCACTCTTATGATTTAACCTCAAATGCTTAGCGAGGTTTGTAGTGTTACCACTGTATTTCACTGTCTTTCCACACATATCACACATAGCGTCACTGCTGTCTGTACAGCTAAAATACAGCCAGACATGACTCCTTTTGCGGTCAGCCATTGTCACTCTCTGTCTGCAGTCTGCGCACACACAGTCTTCTTCGTAGCGGGAATCTGCAGCGGCCGGCTCCGTCACAGAGCCGCAGTGCACACACAACAGACCGACCAGCAGAAGGAGAAGTAGTTCCTTCCCCTAACCGGATATAATTAGACTTTTCTGCTGACAGCAAGTTACTTATGATAACATAAAGACTCACCCCAAATTACTGAGTTTAAATATCGATCTTTTATATCAGAATCGATACTAGAGCAGGAGACGTTGGGATCGTAAATATCGATACTTTAGTATCGATCCGCACATCACTAGTTACAAGATCGACTGGCAGACTAGGCTACTTTCTACAGTCTATGGCTACTACATTCATTGCAAAGCTGCTGAAGAGTACAACCTTGTTGTGTTGTGGTTGTAACGTGAAGTTCATGTATGTCTCTTAAAGGCATGTTCAGACACCTTATAGTTATGTATCCTGCAAGGCACTAACTTATCCGGGTAAACTCATGTGAACAGTTAACAAGTTAGTACTACAACGAATGAACAGAGTTAAAATAAGCTAACGTTAGCAGCTGGTGATGTTACATTTATTCATTTGGCAGACGCATTTAGTGTTTCAAACCATGTTATAACCTATTTTTTACAGTCTATGGTTATAACCCAACCATACCCAGACAGCAAGCCAACATTGAATAAACATTGTTTTTTCATCTGAATCATCATTATGGTTGATATTGAAATTTCAATGCAAAATTAATGTTGAATCACCATTACCCTTTCGATGAAAACCTGATGTTATTAATGTTGATGGCAACGATATTGGAACAACATTGATCTATAGTTATCTTTATGATTGATTAATCATTGATATTTGGTTTACCGGGCGATCGATGAATGTGTTAAAAAGTCATTGATTTATAGTTGACCGGGAAACAACGCTGTTGTTGAAAAGTCATCGACATATAGTTGACCGGGAAATATGATTGAAAATGCATCGATATATAGTTGACCGGGAAATAGAATTGAAAATCAATAGATTTTTGGTTGACCGGGAGATCAACGGGTGTTATACCAACGTGCACGTCTGCACCGGACACAGCTCATTTCTGGACCCTGGCACAAGCATAAAGGTAAGCTTGCTTAATGTTTGATATGAATGAATTGTACCAAATCAAATACTTTTAGGCCGATTGTTAACGTAACCGACGCAGTGCTGCAGTCACTGAAATAGATTTTTGTTTTACCACTGTGTCAAAATCTGCCAAAAATAGCATGAGGCCTACTTTGTAGTTCTCTTCTATGTTATAAAGTTAGCAAAACCTCCGAGTCCAGTCTATTTTTGTAATATTTAGCTCAAAATACATGTCTGTACCCATTGCTAGGGTCGTGAAATCTATTAACACAGCACCGTTATTTATTCTGACCGCGGAGATCACCAGCGAAACCAACGCTAGCAGTGCTCCTAGCGCCCACAGAAGTGTGACCGCGGCGGGCCAGAATTACACAGAAGACGTCTTACTTTGCTTTATTCAATGCAGAACTGTCTCGAGTTGTAACTGGAAATGCCGATTAGACCATCCTCGAGCAGGGCTGCGATATGCGTGCGATACAGTTAACTCCGTTGTGTTGGTTTTCATAAATGATAACATTCTTTTTTTACTAGTGCTTATGCGATATCACGATTTTTGCGCGCACTCTTATACAGCGCCTGGCAACCAGACCTGGCGTCAAGGGGGAACTTGGGGGGGCTTAGCCCCACATACTTCATATAGAAACATCTTGCGGCACGAATGTACCAATACAAATAAATATAACATCTACTGTTTAACTTAAATGCTAATTTTTTTGCATTGTAATTTTGTTTTCTGTTTTAGGTTACTCAGCAGACGGGGACAGCCGCCGTCACCCATTGTGCCAGACCGGGCAGGAGGGACTGGACGACAAACTATTCAGGCGTCAGAGGACATTGAAGTGTAAATAAAGTGTACAAATAATTAAATAAAAAGGCTAATAAAAATGAATTTGTTTGTGTGGTGTGTTCAGTGTTTTATACACGATTTCAAATGTTCCATTACTTTTAAACATCCTGGTTGTAGATAAAGCAGGCTATTTAATTTATGGCATTACATTTAAAATTAACATTTAAAAACGATTGAAATTCCATTGATATCAAGTTGATCCTTAGTTCAGTTGAAATTTCAACATTGTTTCAATATTCCTGATAATTGAAATGCCATTGAAATTCCGTTGATCTATGGACTGGATTTCAATGTTGTTTCAATATTAAAACAGGGTGCAAAATGATGTAGAATCAACATCAGAGTCCGATGTTGATTCAATGACTTAAGGTTGACAACACAATGTTGATTTAACATAGTTTCAATGACTGTTTGCTATCTGGGTAGGCAAAGTACCTCAGACGCTGACTTATCTGAGGTAACTTATCTTAGACTGTTGCAGTGCCACTGCTCACAAACATAGTGCTATCTACGTGAAATAGTAGTGGAATGTCACTTACCGGAAAAAAAGGAGCGAAGTAACTTACTCCTACAGTGTCGGTTAGTGCAGTTTATAGCAGAGCAACCCATTTTATGTACGATATTTCAATACAAATTTTCAGAAAGGATACAGAGGTGGTATGATGTGTTGTGTCAGATCATGGCCGAGACGTCAAATTTCAGGAATTCCACTCGGATGCAGCCCGTTATCAGCTGTCAATCAAAGTTAACCACGCCCTTATTTGTCATACATTTTATATCTAAATACGATCTAAACTAACGAGTTAGAAAAAAATTCACCCCTCACAGTTGTCAGGCACTCGGAACCTATCGAGAAATACAATAAAAGTCCATGGGACCAACCTGTAAAAACATGAATTTATGCTGTGAAAACGGACATTTTAACATGGGGTCTATGGACATTTGCTCCCTTTTGGGACCTGCCCCTAGCGGATTTTCGATGTATTGCAGTTTTTCGCACTTCCGGGTAGGCTTCATTTATCAGATTGGAATGTTGCCGCTTGGTTGCAAACTGTGTACGCACAGAACAGAGGGGCGGAGTCAGCAAAGCTCATTATCATTTAAAGGCATATATGCACTGAAACGGCGTGCTGAAAACAGAGCTGTTTTTGAGCAGGTAAAATGAGTGTTTTCTTAAAATACTAATGAGAATTTTTAATAAAAGTATATTACAAAGTTTTTATTTAGACCCTAAAGATTCATATTAACTTGTACAAAAATGGCATTATATGACCCCTTTAGTTTAGCCTGGTAATACCAGACTCTGCTACTTCACTTTGCTTCGTAGACAGAGTCTGGCATAGCATAATAGAGAAGTGTTTTCTCTCTCGCTAGGGGGCGATTTCTGAAGTTTAAAATCATTGGTTACCCGTAAGCCAACCAGATAAGTTTGTTTATGACGTATGTTATGCGGCGACACAGCCGTATCAAACCACAGACATCATGCATCGAACTCAAATCTATGATCAAACTTCCACTGTAAACACTTGATGCGAGCGAAATACCGAAGTGAACATGGCTGTAAACGACCTTTTTGATCGGTGATTGATGTAATAGAATGACTGCTGCACTTGACAGGGCGCTAACAAGCAGAGAGAGAGAGAGAGAGAGCGAGCGAGCGAGCGAGCCCCGGCCGCGCCGCGCACTATCACGTCTTCAAACAAACAACACGAGCGCTGTCTTGCTCTCTCTCCCTCGCAAATATTAATCAAAATCAATCGACTAGTAAAAGGTCGGAACACCGCAGTTTCACGTGGAGCATTTGGAGATTTTTAGAGATTAGAGACTCTAGGAACAACATCTCAAAGAACAACATCTCAACACTAAATTATAAAGGCCTGTCTCATATAACTTTAGACGCCTGTCTCAAATACAAGCCGGTGCAGTTCGACGATTTGGGCAAATAAAAGCCCGGGCTATTATTTGAAGTTTTACGGTATTTAAGACCTGGAAAAGAAAGGAGACACTGACCTGTCAAAAGGCTCCCCAGTTTCTCGCTGACGATCGGTAATAAACTTTTCCCAAAGGGAGTAGGGCCACAACATCACCTCCATTCAAAATGTTTAATACACACTCTTCTTGTTCGGGCTTCAGTTTGCTAATGCTTGGAATATTCTCCACAACAGAGCGAATTGCATCCGCGTCTCACTATCCGCGGTCGTTTTCGATTTCTCTGACCTAACTCTTAAACTCGGCGCTTGGCGAGTACGTCATGGCTTTCAGCCCGCCTTCTGTTTGCTGATTGGCCCGGCTGTTTTCAGGCCGGTGGAAAACAGAAAGATAGGCTGCTATCTCAGACTGACTACAGGAGTGAAATGAAATTAGCGGAAGTAGGAAGTCTGACGTAGTCAGGCTACCTTTAGTTAATAATAACAACACTTGTCAAGAGTTTTTAGAGTTTGTGTATATAAAACAAAAACAGAAATATTCACTGGAGTAAAAAAGTGTGACAACTTGCCTCGGAGTCCCCTAAACAGTGGTCCCAGAAGGTCACTTAAAATGTCTTACTTAAAAGTCACTGCATATTAAAAAAAACACTAATGTCTGAGAACTACTAATATGTCTTTATTTTGAGCTCTGCATTTATTGTTTCATTGTTTAAATGAAAAGTATTACCGCTTGTTTTATCTTTCTTTTGAAATGATTAGTTATTTAATTTGTTTGCATTGGCATTAAGACATTTTAAAGTGTGTCTTGAGCGTCTCGTGTGGTGTTCGATCATACGTCATCACCGGCAGATGGCGTCAGAGCTCTTTATGATCACGTGTGTCCGCGGTCCGTGTTTCTCTCTGCTTGACATGTAGAACAAAACGTACAGAACACAGTGTTCCTGTGAAAGACCCACGTGTCACATAATAAGTCTTTAGGCTTGTTTGAGATTAGCAAAATCTGCGCAGAATCGATCACCGGTGATCAACGCGAGATGCATGCCGGTTAGAAATGTGTCCGAGAGCGGTCCGCCTTGCTCTGATGTCTGATGTCATGTTGACGTATGTAAAAAAAACTCTCGCGAACGCAAGGCGCAAGTGTCGGATTCTGCAGTCGCACGCAGTTGCTCTCCACCGACTGCGTTGATCAAAAGCATGATGGGAATTGGGAAACGACTTGCTGACGACACAGCTTAATGCTTGTTGGTTTAAAGAACCGTGATGTATTGTTCTTTTTTAAAATGTTCGATTTTAAAACTCTGGTATCATGTGCTATGTGTATACGTACGTTATGTGTGAATAAACTCTTTGACAGTGTGATATGGGTTATGTGATGTCATTTTTATAAAAGAAAAAAATTATACACATATGTCAGTATTAAAGAAAAAATTATTGATAAACACATATTTGGAATGGAATTAAATAACAAGTACTTTGGGTGTCTTGTTCATTGTATTTATCTCCATATAAAAGCAACAGAACTTAAATTACATCCAGTTTATTAGCAACACTGTGCACGAGCGTGAATCCCGCGATATCCGCCTTTAATCTCACAGGTGTCTGATCCACTGCGAGAAGAGAGAACTGTCCATCTTGCCTGCGCTTTTTTCACTCCTCCCCTCACTGCAGCCGCCTACTCTCGCATACATTTCAGGCAAGGCAAGGCGCATCTCAAACAAGCCTTTTGTCTTCATGTATGTGTCTCTCGGTATCTCTCAGCATGACCCAGATCCAATGTTTCCCAGCTGGCCTTTAATATCCAGCAGTGATGCTTGGCTGTAAGTCAAGAGATCACTGTCACTGATGAAGGGTTATTAATTATTAAAGCAAGGCTAATTCATTTGTGTTAATGTATACATACTCTATATGCAGCCTACAACTAGCAGACTACTTTTGTCTTGTGTGAACATCATAGAAACAGGGAAGAGACACTTTCTGTATACGCAAACCTTATTTTATTACCATTCCTTATGCATTTACCATTCATAAATGCAAATTCTCAAACAATATACCTTCTTTTTTATTTTCAAGAAAGATGTTGTTTTATATTTGTATTCTTGAGCTCTTGTAAATTATGTGTTCTTTGTTGTAAATTTTAAAATAGGAAATTTTAAAACATTTTAAAAAAGGAAAATGTTGCAAAACAATAAAAAAATAACAAAAATAGGCCTATTCTAAGAACATTTTGTTGATGTCCGCATTAAATTATGAAAACATTATTTTTGAATGTTTTCTGAATGTCCAAAACGTCCATTTAAAAAAAAAAGGTTTATAAAAGTTTTTCTTGGTTATGCAAATGTTAAAGGTGCATTGTGTAATATTTCTGAGGATCTATTGACAGAAATGCAATATAAGATCCATAAGTAGTTTTCAGTGGTGTACAAAGACCTTGCATAATGAACCGTTATGTTTTTATTACCTTAGAATGAGACATTTATATCTCCATAACCGCGGGAACCCCCTTCTATGGAGGTCGACATAATGGCCCTCATTTATCAAAAGTGCGTACACCAAATTTCCAGCGTACACCCAAAACCACGGTGACTTTGAGATTTATCAATATGGACGTTGGTGTACGGCACGCTCAAATCCTACGCCAGCTCAGGAGGTGGTGCACGTTTTGAGTTAGTGCGGAGATGCGCAGTAAAACAATTCCTAACAACACAAAACGCACTGACAAACTAAAAGATATGATATATTATGACCCACTGTGAAAACAACAACAACAACAAAGTAATTATTAACTTCAGTGTTTATTTTTTTGCAACATGGACTTTAAGCAAGAGCGTCCGAACAGTAGCTGAGCAGGAAGTGAAGATTATTTACTAAAGCAAATAATCTTGCTTTCTTCTCACATCATGTGCTCCTGTGACCATGTGTCAGAAAAGAACGTCCCACCTTCAAATGGTGCTTGATAGTGGCTCCCAAAACTTATTGAACTTTTTCAAACATTCTAATTGGTTGTAATCATTTTAAGAAAAATGTACTGAACATAGGGCTAAGGGCTGTGCTTGTTTTCCCCCCAGAACTCTTATATCAATTAATTATGTTTAAAGCTGCTGTCCGTAACATTTTTAAGTTAAAAATAATCCAAATTAATTATTTTTAAAAAAACATCTTCAGCCAGTGTTCAAATCTGCTTGCCATAGCTAGATTCAAAACGGTTAGCTTGTAATAATGATTTTAATTCCAGTGGTACTGGTGGGTTTTCGCGGGAAATTCGAGCATGTCTTTGCGTCATTACGTCACATGCGTACACATAAAGAAGGAGTTTCGGATAGCCGGCTATACTGCGCGTCATAGACTGCGCGTGAGGAGATGTAGAGATAGGCTTTTCTCACAGCACTTTACATGATTAAACTCATGGCGGATCCAGAAAGATCCAAACAACAATCATCAGTGTCAACTGGAGATTAACCAGTTATAAAACCCAAAAGACTTCGTACTTCGGATTTAAGGTGGAGAGAAAGAAACCGTCTCATGCGAACACAAGGATACACACCGGTGGGGCTTTTGAAAGGTGCGTGAACTCCCGAAGGGGTTCGAAACGGAAGAAGAGACGGCTTTTTCTGCTGAACAAGTAAGACATTTCAATAGTTCAATCGTGTAACAGTACGTTTTCTTAATTCACACAGTTATGGAGTTTCCTTTGTTGTGCCGTTCTCGTTTAGCTATTATGGAGAATATGATTTCTGAACTACACAGGTAATCATAAAACACATTAAATAACGTTAGTCACGCAATGCTGATGTTGTTAACATGAACAATTTGAGAACAAATTTAAGTAGGTAGGCTATGATTTGCACGGTTGCTGTAAATCGCGCTGATTAAATCTTACGATTGCGTGTCATGTCGAATGCTTTTTCGCCCTTAGTTGATCAGAACAAAAATGGATGTTACTTACTTGTTCAGAAGACATTTTCCGGTGAAAATTCTTATGTTGGTCAAACTTTCAAAAAGTGAATCTGTGATTCTGAATGACAGTATCCACACAGCGCGGTGATTGACAGCAGCACTCGCCTCAAAACACTGTGTTCATCCGCGCTGTTTCATGCCGATTTACAACCCACGTAAAGTTGATAATTCCGCGAATCACTGCAGTTACAGATTTCGAACAGAGATGGCGACAAAAAGGGAAATTGCTGCGGACTGCAGCTTTAAAATATAGATATCATTACATTAATGCAGTTTATTTGCCTAAGTTCCTGTATTTAATCAATCTTTTTAATAGTAAAATAAACATATTTTTCATAGTATTTCACTTAAATACAAAAAAAAACAGTTACATGCATGCAATGGCCAGTTAAAACATATAATAATCATGCATTAAGTGTATCTACTGTCCTTTTGTGGGAAAAAAATAACATAAAATGGTATTTAATGAATAGCCTGACTTCGTCATACTCATTTTCTGGTCAGAACATGAGTCTGAGACTGCTCCATAGGGCTTTGATTATGAGGCGTGTCTTAACCGAACCAGGAAAAAACAACATCTCTGCACTCAATTGGATAGACCGACAACCAATCAGAGGAACGCAGTAAGTGACGTATGTTGGCAACGCATAGTTATCAAACAGAACTCTGGAAAAAGTATGAAAAAAATAAGGAGTGTTAACGATCTTTGCCGGTGTTGCAAAAAGAACTTAAGGATTCGCGGAGTAGGCCTACTTGCATGCAAACACGAAAAGCATTTTTGAAAGAAAAAATACGTTTGAGGACGTGATGATTACGTTATTGGATGGATTATCTGTCCATCATCGTATAAAGCCCGCCCTGGCAATTTGATTGGTCCGACCATTTTTTGGCTGATCATAATTACTCCTCAATGGATCGAGTCCAGACCGAACTTCCCGACCAAAAAATGTTGTGGGCGGGGTTCGGGCTGGCATCCAGGCTAAAAAAAGACCGTAGGACAACTGAAAAGAGCACGACAAATCATGACATAGGCTGACATCACACACTACGTACCAATGCATTATCCCTCGTGCACAATTATAACGTATGATGTTTGCATACGTGCAGACCAGTATATTATTACAACATCCTTCATTAATAAACATGACTTCTGATGTTTGTATACGTTGCGTCACGTCCCGATCGCGTTCCATAGTTTTTCGCAGCATTCACGCTTTGCCACTCCGGCCGACGGTGACGTCACACGCATATTCTCTCATTCCCTCCTATCAGGGTTGAGTAACCTGAGACGTTTTACAAAAAGGCTGGATTTGATTTAGAGGATGCGCTCTTTAGGGCGAGGCAATGTTTATAAGAATGGCACTTAGTGACTCAGCAGATCATTCATTCACCACCGACAGATGAGGGAAACTTCATCGTTCCTGCTAAAAAAAACTCTAGGTAGTGCTTGAATAGAACAGATTTTTACATTACACTTCTGTATGTGTAATGATGAAATGATGCAAAAACTACTGTTCTAGACTAGTACTGTCATATGAAAGATAAAGCAATGGATTTACGGTTTCTTAGATAAGCATGTGATGTTGTTTACAAAGGAAATGACAACTGAACTGAGCAATGCTCTGTTTGAGATTTTCGCTTTGTTGTGCTGATCATATCTCTCTCTCTCCTGCTTTCTAGCTTGTGAAAATGGAGTCTTTGACTGCTGCAAACACACACTTCTCCCTCGACCTGTTCAAGAGAGTCAGCGAAGGAAACGCATCAGGAAATGTGTTCTTCTCTCCTGTCAGCATCTCCTCGGCTCTGGCCATGGTGTTGCTCGGTGCAAGAGGAAACACAGCAGCTCAGATGATTGAGGTGATCTCACACAATATACTTTTAAAGAGGGTGACGGGAAAGTAGACTGAGTCAGAGGGACCAGGAAGTTGTAATGGTATCAGATTATATTGTTACCATGTAATGATATCAGTTTATGTTGTTACCTGAGAAAACCACTAGAGGTCACTGTGTGCTAGATGATGGGTTGTAACTTGTAACTTGATAGATACAGAAAAAAACGGGGCACATGTAGAAATTAAAGCTGCAAGCAGCGATGGGCGGGCCCTCACACATGTAGCGCGTCGGGGAGTGATGCGGCCGCGTTGCATATTCTGGAGCTCTGCCAGTGCGGCTGTGAATTTGCTACGCTTTTCAGACACTGCATGAAGGTGTTATACGTCACTTCCTGTTGCCAGCAGGTGGCGCTATGACTGGGGGGTGAATGTCGGCATGTACATGTGTTCAGGGCGGGACTCTTGTCAAGCGTGCAAAATTTGGTGCAGATCTGAGCATGTACAGCAAAGTTACTCCAACTTCCTGTTTCATGGCGAATCATCGATGCCACGGACACGCCCATTGACGAAAACGTGCAGAGAGCACAACTTTTCATCGTCAATGCCTTTAAAAGGCACAGCAGAAATTTGAAGTCGATCCGACTAAATCCTAGGAGGAGTTCGTCAAAGTACGGAGTGTGTAAAATCGTCCTAAAATGGCCGCCAAATTCAAAATGGCGGACTTCCTGTCGAGTTTAGGGTATGGGTTCTTGAGGCTTTTTTGTGCGTCTTGATATGATACATGTCCCACCAAATTTCGTGCATGTAGGTCAAACATGGACGAGGGGCTAATTTTTTTCAATTTTCTAGGTGGCGATAGCGAGCCATTTTGCCACGCCCATCCGCGAAACCCACAAAATACAAAATTTTTCACCAGTCCTGACATGTGTGCAAAATTTGGTGACTTTTCGAGCATGCTGCGGCCTCGAAAATGGGGCTTACTTTGCAGAAAAAAAAAAAAGAAAAAAAATTAAAGCTGCAAGCAGCGATAGGCGGGGCCCTCGCACATGTAGCGCGTCAGGGAGTGATGCGGCCGCTTATTCCGTTGCATATTCTGGAGCTCTGCCAGTGCGGCTGTGAATTTGCTACGCTTTTCAGACACTGCATGAAGGTGTTATACGTCACTTCCTGTTGCCAGCAGGTGGCGCTATGACTGTGGGTGAATGTGGGCATGTACATGAGTTCAGGGCGGGACTCTTATCCTACATGTAAAGTTTGGTGCAGCTGAGAGCATGTACACTGAAGTTACAACCACTTCCTGTGTCATGGCGATGAGTTGATCTTTGATGCCATGCCACGGACACACCGATTGACGAAGACTCGCAGATAGCACAACTTTTCATCGTCAATGCCTTTAGAAGGCACCGCAGAAATTTCAAGTCGATCAGGATAAATCCCTAGGAGGAGTTCGTTAAAGTACGGAGTGTGTTAATCAGCCAAAATTTGACGTAAATTCAAAATGGCCGACTTCCTGTTGGGTTTAGGGCATCGCTCCAAGAGGCTTTTTTGTGCGTCTGGACATGGTTGATGTGCCACAGAAATTTCGTACATGTAGGTCAAATGTGCGGCGGGGGCTGCTTCGTTAAAGGTCACTTCCTGTTGCCAGCAGGTGGCGCTATGACTGGAGGTGAATGTCGGCATGTACATGTGTTCAGGGCGGGATCTTGTCAAGCGTGCAAAATTTGGTGCAGATCTGAGCATGTACAGCAAAGTTACTCCAACTTCCTGTTTCATGGCGAATCATCGATGCCACGGACACGCCCATTGACGAAAACGCGCAGAGAGCACAACTTTTCATCGTCAATGCCTTTAGAAGGCACAGCAGAAATTTGAAGTCGATCCGACTAAATCCCTAGGAGGAGTTCGTCAAAGTACGGAGTGTGTAAATCGTCCCAAAATGGCCGCCAAATTAAAAATGGTGGACTTCGAGTTTAGGGTATGGGTTCTTGAGGCTTTTTTGTGGTCTTGGGTATGATACACCTCCCCACCAAATTTCGTGCATGTAGGTCGAACATGGACGAGGGGCAAAATTTTTTCTAATTTTTCTAGGTGGCGCTAGCGAGCCATTTTGCCACGCCCATCCGCGGAAACCCACAAAATACAAAAAATTTTCACCAGTCCTGACATGTGTGCAAAATTTGGTGACTTTTCGAGCATGCTGGCGGCATCGAAAATGGGGCTTACTTTGCAGAAAAAAATAATAATAATAATTAAAGCTGCAAGCAGCGATGGGGCGGGCCCTCGCACATGTAGCGCCGTCAGGGAGTGATGCGGGCCGCATATTCGTTGCATATTCTGGAGCTCTGCCAGTGCGGCTGTGAATTTGCTACGCTTTTCAGACACTGCATGAAGGTGTTATACGTACCTCTGTTTGCCAGAAAGGTGGCGCTTATGACTGTGGGTGGAATGTGGGCATGTACATGAGATTCAGGGCGGGGACTCTTATCCTACATGTAAAGTTTGGTGCAGCTGTGAGCATGTACACTGAAGTTACAACCATTCCTGTGTCATGGCGATGAGTTGATCTTTGATGCCATCCCCACGGGACCCAACCGATTGACGAAAACTCGCAGATAACACAAACTTTTCATCGTCAATGCCTTTAGAAGGCCCACAGCAGAAATTTCAAGTCGATCGGACTAAATCCCTGGATGATTCGTTAAAGTACAGAGTGTGTAAAATTCAGCCAAAATTTGATGAAAAATTCAAAATGGCCGACTTTCCTGTTGGGTTTAGGGCATTGCTCCAAGAGGCTTTTTTGGCGTCTGGACATGGTTGATGTGCCACAGAAAATTCGTACATGTAGGTCAAACGTGCGGGGGGGCTGCTTCGTTAAAGTTCACTTCCTGTTGCCAGCAGGTGGCGCTATGACTGGGGGTGAATGTCGGCATGTACATGTGTTCAGGGGGGGGACTCTTGTCAAGCGTGCAAAATTTGGTGCAGATCTGAGCATGTACAGCAAAGTTACTCCAACTTCCTGTTTCATGGCGAATCATCGATGCCACGGACAACGCCCATTGACGAAAACGTGCAGAGAGCACAACTTTTCTTTCAATGCCTTTAGAAGGCACAGCAGAAATTTAAAGGGTCGATCCGACTAAATCCCTAGGAGGGGAGTTCGTCAAAGTACGGAGTGTGTAAATCGTCCCAAAATGGCTGCCAAATTCAAAATGGCGGACTTCCTGTCGAGTTTAGGGTATGGGTTCTTGAGGCTTTTTTTGTGCGTCTTGGTATGATACACGTCCCCACCAAATTTCGTTGCATGTAGGTCAAACATGGACGAGGGGCTAATTTTTTTTCAATTTTCTAGGTGGCGCTAGCGAGCCATTTTGGCCACACCCATCTGGAAACCCACAAAATACAAAATTTTTCACCAGTCCTGACATGTGTGCAAAATTTGGTGACTTTTCGAGCATGCTGCGGCCTCGAAAATGGGGCTTACTTTGCAGAAAAAAAAAAAAAAAAAAAAAAAAAATCCTAACAGTTTCAAGAGGGCCTCTCGCACGGGGTGCTCGGGCCCTAATAATCCTAACAGTTTCAAGAGGGCCTCGCATGGTTACTCGGGCCCTAATAATCTAACAGTTTCAAGAGGGTGTAAATATAGGCTAACGACTGCGTCATAACCCCGCGACTATCTGGCGCACCACAAGAGCAATGACCGTAATAGACAGAATAAAAGCACGCGGGCAATGGCGGGGGACGTGGAGGCATACAGTCAAAGGGAGAAGCCCATAGTCAAAAATTTCTCTGCTGGCGAGCTCAGGAACAGCTAATACTCCGCTCTCCGGCACTGCAAGATTCGGAAGGGAATAATTAAAAATTTCAGCTAGCGCATTATCGGTTGCTCACGTCACATCTCCTCTCAAGCCAGTTTGAGCATGCGCAGTACGCTTGGCTATCAGGAAGTGAGTGCTTCTAAAGGGCTTCAGTTTTTCTCCATTGAAATCTATGGGGTCGCTGTGTCCATTTCTTTTACTGTCTATGGTTACTGCATTGTTTAATAATAAAGTAGTAAATAAAAACGAAGTCTTTGCACAACGAGTTGCATGCATTCCAGATTTTAAAGTGGTCTGCATTGTTTTCATTAGACTGCCATTGTTGTATTGTTTTGGACGTAACACCTGCCTTGTTTCTGTCATGGATCACAGTGTCAGTTTGCATCGCTTCACTGCATTCATAAATCCTCTCCCGTGGCCTCATGGGAGTAAAAGTGTCCAATAAATGCACATTTCAGAACTGGAAGTAGTGGGTATCCATAGGGAAAATTTTCATCTGCTGTTTTTCAAATACTGTGCATACTACTCTTTTGGCTAGGGAAGTATACGATTTTTGAGTTCCAGACAGGCCTTTTGGATAAACAGTAAAGTGTCACCCAAAGAATCACTCTTTCCATTCAATTATCAAAAGGTCTGAGGGCCAAAAATAACAAAGAATGTGTTTTGACATCATCAGTTCTTCTTGTCTTTTCTAGTACATTTTAAACTATTCTAATGGATTTGAGTAGTGCACTCACAAAATGTTGAAGTGATCTTTATTAATTTACCATAACGATGCTGTGTAGGTCCTGGCTTTACAATGAACCATCAACACCTGCTGGACTCAAGGTTTCGTATGAATATTTACATCAAACACTAACCCAGTTAACAGGGAACGTTTCTCGAACTTTAGCTAAAATTCTGTCAAGGTCTGTTGCATGAACAGCTGATTTACTGTAGAGATGCATGTGGTGTAATTAAGAAAGTTACAAGAGACTGTTTAATTTAGAATGCCTTTATTTTGAAAGTGTGTGCTTTATTTTGTAATTTAGACTTCTTGTGGGTGGGATCATTTCCTGTTGTGCTGCAGTTGCTGTCATGTTGAAGAAACACATGTTGGTAAAAACGAGATCTATCCATCCATTCTATGTTCTGTCATGGGGCATCGTCAGTGAATATATTTAATTTAATAACTTAAGACCCAATTTAGGAGCAACATATTGTCTGTTTGTGCTGAATTTATTTTGTTTACTTATCTGCATTTGGTTGTGTGTTTGTTATTTCAGTTTTCCCTTTTCTTCATTAAAATTACCTGCCAAGTACAACACATTGCCTGTTCCATTGGAGGAAAACCTTTTGAAGGAACGAGTTTAGCTTGCTGTTTCATGTCAGATGAGAACAGTATAATGCATGTATCCTTTGTTCGTCTGATTAAATCTGATATTATTGTTGATGCAAACAGAAATCTCCAGAGGAAAAACTCGAGGCCCAAATTCATTCCAGCTTTCAACAAGTTTATGAGTGAGCTGAACGAACCAGGAGTCCCGAAATTTGTTGAGTCTTGCCAACCGCCTCTATGGAGAGCAATCCTTACAGTTTGTTGAGTTAAGACTCAGTTTATTCACTGGAGGTTCTAATGAAAAAACTATAATATCATTTGCCCCTAAATTGATTTGCTGTATTACAGAAATTCCTCAATGACGCAAAAAGCTACTATGAAGCCGGACTGGAGAAGGTGGACTTCGAGAACAAATCAGAGGCTGTCGAGTCAACATCAACAAAATGGGTGGAGAAAAAAAACACAAGGTGAAATCCAGCATAAACTTATTCTCAATTTGAAACTTTTTCTACACTCTTCACAAATAAAACTTTTTTCATGTTTTTTGCAGTCTTTAGATTCAGCAAAATTGTCTTTTTCAAGGGCCATGTTTGGCTCATGGGTTCTTGAGTTGAGATATATAGTAAAAATATCAAAAACCAACCAGTTCAAATCACTGCTCAAAGTGAACAATGTCCATCTGTATTTTAGAGAAGATCAAGGACTTGGTGCCACAGGGAGCCGTCGATGAGATGACGAAAACGGTTTTGGTAAATGCATCTACTTCAAGGGAACTGGGAGAAGAAATTCCCAAAGGAAGCCACCACAGATGGGCAGTTTAAGCTGAACAAGGTGGGATTTTCATGCTCTTTTTAAAATATATTTTTAACAGTCATGATGAAATATGACGGGTTAAAATGTTTCCGTTTATGTTTGTCAGAATCAAACTAAACCAGTGAAGAAGATGTATAAAACGGCGTTCTTTCCTCTGGCCTCCATCCCAGAGATCAACAGTAAGGTTCTGGAGCTTCCGTATGACAGGAGGAATCTCGGTATGTTGATCATCCTTCCTAACGAGATGGAAGACGACACAACTGGCCTTCAGAAGGTGATTTGAATGCTTAATTAGCCAGCCGTGAGCAATCAGATGTTTACTTGTGGAACAGTTTTCATTTGACTGAACTATTCATCTGACATGTCTGTCTTATTATACAGCTTGAAAAGGCACTGACCTACGAGAAGCTCATGGAGTGGACCAAACCAGAAGTCATGCCTCAACAAGAGGTTGAAGTTTTCTCTGCCCAGATTCAAGATAGAGGAAACTAGACATGAAGAGTCTTCTGATCACATGGGAATGGAGGATGTGTTTGACGAGAAGAAGGTGAATCTTTCGGCATGTCCTCCAACAACGCCCTGGTGCTGTCGAAGGTGATCCATAAAGCCTTTGTTGACGTCAACGGGAAGGAACCGAAGCGGCTGCAGCCACTGGTGACTTTTGTTATAATTGTTGGTTTTGCCCCCCTGCCGGTCTTCAACGCAGACCATCCTTTTCTTTTTTCATCCGACACAATCCAACCAAGAGCATTTTGTTTTACGGACGCTTCTGCTCTCCATGAGTGAGTCCTGCTTCATGAGACGCTTCCAGCGTTTTAGGTGATGATCTGGTTAAAAATGAGTAGGAGAAACTCTAGAGACAACTACTACAAATCATCCTGTCATATTTTGGTTAAGAAACATTGATATGTGCAAAAAGATCAGTACCCTATTGCAATTTACAGGAGAAAGACTTATTAAATAAATTGTATTAAATTGTTTCAAATTTTACATGGTACTAAAAATGCTTCATACACAAATTAATCCTACTGGGACCTGCATTATAATGATTTGAAATACATTAATTCCTAATTATTTTAGATCAGGGTTATTATAGTTAACTAAAACCATAAATGGTATTTAAAATGAAATTAAACATTAACTGACATCAAAATAAATTAGAAAAAAGCTTTATTTCAGCTAGTTGCGTAGGCAACATTTGTTATTTTCATTTAGTTTTAAGTTGAAAATGTTTTAAATTAAAACTAAATATAATAAAAAGGAAAATATTAACAAAAACTATAACAGTATATGAATGATTATAAAATATCAACTGCATGGTATGCTTTTTATTGAAATGATGTGCATTCGAACATTTGTAAAGTCATTTTCTATAACCAGTGCTGCTATCACTCTAAACCTAAACATTTAGCTTACAAACAAAAAATATGTAGTTATGGTAATGGACATTTTTTGTTTTTTGATTGAAGAAAATGAAATGCACTGCAGTTGCCCTGAGTCTCATTCAGGTTGTGGTTTTGGACGGGTCTCTTCATGCTACTGTACATGTAATGTAATAAAAATGTATTAGTTCACATAAACATTTATGTTTTTTCTTGCACTACACGAGACTCTATTATACAAGTCAAATTATGTATATGCATTCACTGTAACCGTATATTAAACATAAATTAAACAAATATTTACAATTCTTGAATTAAACCTGCTTTGTTTGAGTTTTATTGTAATTTAATAAAAAACCGATGTTACAAATAAACTGTAGTCAAACTCTGGAACTCAAATAAAATGGTTTCTGAAAAGGGGGGTTGAGGGGGGAAAACACGGAGAGAGAGGAAATTAAACTACCATTTTAATTAGTAAAATAAGTTTATTTTTATGAATGTCACAGGGTGTATATGTTGCAATATGAATTAATCATTCAATTAAATATTTTATTGGCTAAAATATATATTTTTTTTTACCATTTGAGAATTGTGTTTCATAATGTTACTGTATAAAGGTTGTTAAAAAAAACCTACCATGCAGTTTAATGATGGTAGGGTATCAGTAAGTGAAGAACTCCATCAGTCAGTCACGTTCGACTGAACTGACATATTGGGATCTCAGCTGAGCCCAATTTACCTTCGAGTGGTACAAAACAAGCCAATTCACATTTGCAGATATGGATTGTAAGCCACTCCCCGCCAGCCGGGTATATCGACCAGCGTGCAAACTCACACATTAAACTTTTCCTTTAGAACTGAGCGGGCAGGTTTCACTCTGCTACAATCATTCGTTCGAGTATCTGCAGAACAAGAGGAAAGCTGTTTCAGTGTTGGATTGATGGCGAGTTACAGCATCTGAAGAGTATTCAGTTGCACAGATAAGTGCAGCGACTGTCACCCTAGGCACTTCGTGAATGTGCTATTTTCTCTAAAAGAGCAAGCGGACAGTGAGAGTTTCTTTAAAGACGCCTCTCTGTCCGTGCATTTCTGAATGCATTCGCTTCTCAGGGACGGGACACCCAATGGCACCCACACCGGAACCTCCTCGTGTGGTCTCTGGATGGGATGCGGAGGCTTAAGTGGCCAACCCCCCAACGGCAGTTTGACACTATCACTGAGCTAAAGCCCCCTCTACAAGGCAAGCTTATGCTTTGACGTGGCTGGCTCCTCTTCGGTGATGTCTGAAGGCTGTCTGCCTCCACCTGAAAGTGTATGTTGACACTATCGCAGCACACCATGATGATGCAATACACCCGTAAGTCTCTGGGGAAACTTGACTTGATCATCAGGTTCCTGAGAAGTGCCAGGACATTGAATCCTCATCAGTCCCCCCCTCATACTCTCTTTGGACCTCTCTCTGGTCTTAAACGGCCCTACAGAGAGCACACTTTGAGCCCTTGCAGTCAGAGATTAAGATCCTGTTTCTTAAAGGAACACTCCACCTTTTTTGCATATTAAACTATGTTATTCACCCTTAAACTAAGACGAGTTGATGCTACCTCAGTGCGTGCACACAATCGCTCTGGCGCGCGGTGACACTTTGATAGCCCAGTTCATTCATTAGGGTCCAAACAGAGATGAAGTTAGAAGCGACCAAACACCTCCACGTTTTCCCTATTTAAATACAGTTACACGAGTAGTTACACGACCAAGTATGGTGGACACAAAATAAAACGGGCGCTTTTCTAAGCGGGTAAAATGGATAAAATATAATGACGGAATAGCACTTGAGAGCACTTCGACTTGGGCAGTAATATCATCACTCCTGGATGAAACCTGGAGTGATGATATTACTGCGCAGAGTCGAAGTGCAATTAGACGCGTAAACTGGGTGTCTGGGTGAGACTACATTTCCCGGGCAGATTCGGCTTGAAGTCGTTCATCCTCGGATGTGGCGGCGCGCGCGCTGGTAACCCTACAAAAAAGCCTTGCACACAGCCAAGCGAAATGAGGTCTTGCCGGTCTTGCTCACCCCAACGCGTCATTTTTGCCCGCGCGCACCTTCGCGCTCGTGCGGACCATAGACAGTAAAAAGAAATGGACGCGTCGAGTATAAACAAGGCTTTACTACTCTGTGTCAGTGCACGCTCTGATCGGTAAAGGGGCACAGACCTTCTGAATCATCTCCAGCATAGCAGCCTCCGAGGCACCACAAACTCCGCCTCCGTTTCCCTCGTAAGCTGATATTAGTATTTAAACATTCTCTATGATTTGTAAAAAATATTTTAATAACACGGTTTTGGCGGTTATAGAGTTCTAATGACGGTGTTAAACTATAACTGTCGGTCTCACGGTTTAGAATAACCATCACACATGGATCCTTTCCAAAGTGTGGCAGGTCAGTGCAGAGTGAGCCGGTTAGCTGTTTCGCATCGAGTGCTGAACACGATAGCAGAGACGAGAGCCCCTTCAATGAGACACCTTTACACCTTAAAGGTGTATATATATATATACACCTAAAAGGATTATTAGGAACACCTGTTCAATTTCTCATAAATGCAATTATCTAAAACAACCAATCACATGGCAGTTGCTTCAATGCATTTAGGGGTGTGGTCCTGGTCAAGACAATCTCCTGAACTCCAAACTGAAAAGTCAGAATGGGAAAGAAAGTGATTTTTAACAATTTTGAGCGTGGCATGGTTGTGGTGCCAGACGGGCCGGTCTGAGTATTTCACAATCTGCTCAGTTACTGGGATTTTCAACACAACCATTTCTAGGGTTTTACAAAAAATGGTGTGAAAAGGGAAAAACATCCAGTATGCGGCAGTCCTGTGGGCGGGAAAAAGCCTTGTTGATGCTAAGGTCAGAGGAGAATGGGCCGACTGATTCAATCTGATAGAAGAGCAACTTTGACTGAAATAAACACTCGTTACAACGAGGTATGCAGCAAAGCATTTGTGAAGCCACAACACGCACAACCTTGAGGCGGATGGGCCACAACAGCAGAAGACCCCCGGGTACCACTCATCTCCACTACAAATAGGAAAAAGAGGCTACAATTTGCAAAAAGTCAAGTCAAGTCAAATATATTTATATAGCGCTTTTCACAATACAGATTGTATCAAAGCTGCTTCACAGTATCAATCAACAACTTAACATGTTTGTTTATTACTGGAAAAAAGACATCCAAGTTTGGTAGAGTTGATCAATGGTATGATTGGTTAATTAATTTGAATATCCCCAACTGAGCAAGCAAAGGCAACAGTGGCAAGGAACCGAAAAACTCCATCAAGTGACTAATGGTGTCCTAAAACTCCATCAGATGACCCAATGGAGAGAAAAAAACACCTGGAGAATCCAGACTCAGTCGGGGGACAGTTCTCCTCTGGCGTTTATGAACTAGAGGCCGAATTTACAGTAACTGTAAGATAAAAAATTTATATGAATGCCTGGCTAAATAGATGCGTTTTTTAGTCTAGTTTTAAACTGGGAGAGCGAGTCTGAGCAAACTAACAATATCAGGAAGGCTATTCAGAGTTCGGAGCTAAATGGGGAAAAATGCTCTGCCTCCTTTGGTGGATCGGGATATCCTAGGAATGACCAGAAGCCCGATTTAGTGATCTTAAAGAGTACCTATTATGGCATTTAAAATGTTCCTAATATTGTTCTGGGAGTCCCCAGCAACAGTTTTACGAGCATGCCATGACAAAAAAACACTTTTTGTTGTCTTATAATATGCATTTATTTTTACTTGATTTGCTCACCGACTCCCATATGAATCGTTTAGCGAGTCATTTTTCAAACCCCTCCTTTGCGTGACGCTAAATCTGTGGTGATATGTTAGCTACCATAGCCCAAAGTTTAGTGGTTAAAGCACATTCAGGTCTTTGTTTGCGTTATCCCAACGCAAAAAATATCGATAATGCAAGTACTAAAGAGGTAACGTTATAGATATAATTCTTTATGACAACTCCATTAACAACGACAAACACTTCACATATTTTAATACATCTGACGACCTATGCGCTGTGCGTACACAACACACACTTATTGAGCATGATACATAAAACATAAAAAGCAACAATTAATATTAATAATACTTACAGTTTGTGATTCGGAGAAGGAAGCTGATCCAAATAAACTCTGTAATGAACCTTCCTTCAGTATCAGACGGCTCGCGAATTCATACTTTATAGCATTTAGGTTTGTGAAGCAATCATCTTCAAAATTACGCGAACACAGAACAAGGCTATACTTCTGTGGTATAGTTGTATATATGAACTGTAGCCACTTAGTCTTCAAATGCTCCTCACTGGGCAGATGAAAAAAGTTTGCTTTTGCGTCGCACTTCAAAACAGCGCCTCGACATGATGTTAGTTTTCCTGAAGTCTCCGACAGGGTGCCAGTCTGCACAACAAAACCAGCCCAATTGCTCATCAAAACTAACCCAATCACGGCCAAAAAATAGTCAAATAGCGTTCCCGCGTGTTTCCCCAATAAAATCATGTTCCAGTGGGTTAAAACAATCGCGTCAACCCATGCACTACACAAACAAACCAGCGGGAAACAGTGCAGGCATATACGGACCTGGCAACACTGGTCTCCGAACGCAATAAGTGGACGTATCTTATTCAAATAAATTGTCAAGTTGATGTCAACTAGACAAAGGAAAAGCATCGTTCGTCGAACGATTCAAATCAGCGACTCAGAGTCGACTCTTACTTTTGAGAGACATAATTTTGTATACGGTGAACTTTCATGTTTAAAACTTTGCAGTATGTTTTCGTTCACTTAGATCTATGTTACACACTACATGAAGGGCAATTTTCAAAAATCCATATAGGTACCCTTTAAAGAGCGCGATGGATTGTGGGGCGATAGAAGATCCGTTAAATAGACTGGAGCTAAACCATTTAGAGCTTTATAAGTCAAAAGCAATACCTTGTTAATTAATACGGAACTTTATAGTAACCAATGAAGGTGCTGATAAAATCGGTGTTATATGATCATATTTTCTTGATCTAGTAAGAACTCTAGCGGCTGCATTTTGGACTAACTGTAGCTTGTTTATTGAAGATGCGGGACAACCAGCTAATAAAGCATTACAGTAATCTAGTCTCGAGGTCATGAATGCATGAAATAACTTTTCTGCATCAGAGAGTGATAGCATATTACGCAGCTTAGCAATGTTTCTAAGGTGGGAAAAAAGGCTGTTTTTGTAACATATGAAATATGCTTTTCAAAGACAGGTTGCAGTCTAATGTAACACCCAGGTCTTTTACTGTAGCGGATAAAGTAACAGGGCATCCTACTATGTTAAAGTCGTGCTGTGAAAGATTTTGTAGACGGTTTTTTTAGAACCGATAAGTATTACCTCTGTCTTGTCTGGATTTAATAAAAGAAAATTACGCGTCATCCAATCTTTTATATCTTTAACACAATCTGTCATTTTGGATAATTTTAGCGTATTCATCTGGCCGTGATGAAATATATATTTGAGTGTCATCAGCATAACAAGGGAAAAACTAATTCCATGTTTCCTTAGAATATTACCAAGTGGCAGCATATATATTGAGAATAATAAAGGGCTAACACAGATCCCAGCGGCACTCCATAGTTTGCCGAGGTTATGATCGTTTTTTCTCCATTTAAGTAGACGAAATGGTAACGGTCAGATAAGTATGACCTGAAACCAGCTTAATGCTTGTCCTTGAACACCAGTGTAATTTTGTAGTCGATCTAAGAGTATTGTGTGATCTATAGTATCGAACGCAGCACTAAGATCAAGCAAAACTAGTACTGAGATACAGCCCCGGCCCAAAAAGTAAATCATTTGTGATTCTAACAAGCGCAGTTTCGTGCTATGATGTGGCCTGAATCCAGACTGAAACTTTTCATAGATGTCGTTTTCTTGCAAGAAAGAGCCGAGTTGAGCGGACACAACTTTTTCTAATATTTTTAAACATAAATGGAAGATTTGAAATGGGTCTGTAATTTGCTAGGTTATTTGGATCTAATTGTGGTTTCTTAATAAGAGGTTTTATAACTGCCAGCTTGAACGTTTTGGAACATGACCTAGAGATAAAGATAGTTTAATAATATTGAGAAGAGGCTCTTCCTCTGTAGCCCCTTTCACACAGAGATTCCGGAAAATACACGGATATGTGACCCAGCATTTGTCCGGGATTGTTTGATTTCGGTTCATTCACACTGCCAGTGATTTGCCGGGATCTGTGAGTGCGTTCACATACAACCCGTTAATGTCCCGGAAAGCCGCCGGACGTCAGGATTAAGTGTAACGTACGCGTCGAAAACATGTGAAACACGCGCACCTTTCCACGAGCTGGGAACAATCGCAGCTTCAGCGCGGATTGTGAGGAGCTCCTGTCTCTGCTTCATTCCAGTTTGCAGACATTTTTTCGTTCTTTCTTTGCTGATGACGAACACAAACCTTCTTCTAAGAGCAACAGAGTCGCGCGATGGCACATGCTCACCCACTATTACACACCCCTTACGGCATTGGTTCTGGCTTTTGTTCAAAACAGCGCGCGTTCCGGGTCTGAACACGGCAAAGTTACTAGGTCCCAACCCGGGATCGATCCCGGCATCAATCCCGGGTGTGTTTGCGTTCACACAGAAGGCACTCTGGCAATTTGCCGGCAATTTGCCGGGTTCAAAGTGCTGTGTGAAAGGGGGCTTATAGGTAACCACTTCTTTCAGTAGTTTAGTTGGTATAGGATCTAATAAACATGTTGTTGTTTTAGATGAAGTGATAAGTTTATTTAACTTTTTTGTTCTATGGTTGTAAAGCATTGTAATTATTCTTGCGGGGTGATAATTGCGGCTGAATTATAAGGCGCGAGGCAAAGATTTGAACGTTTACGATTTTGATTCTGATGCTTTCAATTTTCTCGGTGAAGAAGTTCATAAAGTCATTACTACTAAACTGTAACGAGGTATTTTGTTCAGACGACGTCTGTTTATTTGTTAGTCTAGCCACGGTATTAAATAAAAACCTTGGATTATTTCGGTTGTTTTCTTTTTTAATTTGCTGAGGTGCTCAGCCCTGGCCGTTTTTATGGGGCCTTTTTTATAACGTGACCCTACTGTCTTTCCACGCGATTCTAAAGACCTCTAAATTCGTTTTTTTTTTTTTCATTTACGCTCTAAAATTACGGGTTTCTCTCTTTAAAACATACGTAGTATTATTGTACCATGGTGCTAAACTTTTTTTTCTCTGACCCTTTTTTAATCTAATGGGTGCAACAATATCCAATGTTCTAGAGAGAAGGTGCTCATAGTGTAGTTTAGTTCATCTAGTTCATCTGTTTGTTTTGGTTCAGGCAGTAGCTGAGACAGATCAGATAGGCTATTTTTAGAAATGATCTATGGTGGATGGAAGAATTTTCTACCTGGTCGATAATGTGGCGCAGCATGACGTTTTTACAGCAGTACGTAATATGCAAGATTACCATGTAATGGTCAGTGACATCATCACTTTGTGGAATGATATCTATATCGGTTGGATCGGTTCCGTGTGGGTTATAATTTAAATCGAGTGTTTTGATTAAGACGATGAGGTGGTCCGGGGACGTTTTTCTTGACCCGAAGGAGTTTAATAAATCTGTAAACGCAGCCCCTAACGCATCATTTGAATTATCTACGGTGTATGTTAAAATCTCCAACAATTAATGCTTTATCAAACGTTGACCAAAAGATCTGATAGAAAATCAGCCAAACTCTCTTAGGAAATCGGCGTAAGGCCCCCGGAGGGGCTGTATATGTTAGCCAATGTAGAGATAATAGGGATTTTTTTCCTTACATCTAAGAGCGTAACATTTGCACAAGTACTTCAAACGAATTTAAACCTATGACGAGTTTTCTGAGTAAACATTTAAGAATATCTCTGTAGATTGTTGCAACACCGCCGCCACGACCGATCAGACGGGGCTCATTGCTTATAAAAGTATCCTGGTGGAGTAGACTCATTTAATTGGGCATTGTTTAAATGCCACGGCCTACCTGAGCATTGTTTCTGACCATGTCCATCCTTTATGGCCACCATGTTCCCATCCTCTGATGGCTACTTCCAGCAGGATAATGCACCATGTCACAAAGCTCGAATCATTTCAAATTGCTTCTTGAACATGACAATGAGTTCACTGTACTAAAATGGCCCCCACAGTCACCAGATCTCAACCCAATAGAGCAGGGGTCGGCAACAGGCAACAATATTTTCTGGCCTGCCGGATTATTTTGGAAGTCCGTTTTTTTTTAGCCTATTTTTACTATAAAGACGGTAGCGGTCGGAACTCTGGTGTACACAGTGGCGTAACTTTGTTTTAAAAAGTGGGTAGGACAGGTAGGTGTGTGTGTGTGTGTGTGGTGTGTGTGTGTGTGTGTGTGTGGTGTGTGTGTGTGTGTGTGTGTGTGTGTGTGTGTGTGTGTGTGTGTGTGTGTGGTGTGTGTGTGTGTGTGTGTGTGTGTGTGGTGTGGTGTGTGTGTGTGTGTGTGATTTATGAGGACACAAATTTGTATAATGACATGTGTATTACACTGGTATTACAACTTAAGGGTGGTTTATGAGGACGTTTCAAAAAATCCTCATAAATCAAATGGCTTAAAAAACATAAAAAACAATGTTTTATTAAAAAATTAAAAATGCAGCATGTCTCCTGCGATGGGTAGGTTTAGGGACAGGGGCAGTGTAAGGGGATAGAATATACAGTTTGTTTAGTATAAAAACCATTAAGCCTATGGAGAGTCCTCATAATGCTGTTGCACCAACAAGTGTGTGTGTGTGTGTGTGTGTGTGTGTGTGTGTGTGTGTGTGTGTGTGTGTGTGTGTGTGTGGTGTGTGTGTGTGTGTGTGTGTGTGTGTGTGTGTGTGTGTGTGTGTGTGTGTGTGTGTGTGTGTGTGTATGTGTGATAAATGAATGAATTACATGAATAAATACATAGATCCGACTATTTGATGTGTTATGGACTAACCTATTATGGACTAACTGTAGCTTGTTTATTGAAGATGCAGGACAACCAGCTAATAAAGCATTACAGTAATCTAGTCTCGAGGTCATGAATGCATGAACTAACTTTTCTGCATCAGACAGTGATAGCATATTACGCAGCTTAGCAATGTTTCTAAGGTGGAAAAAGGCTGTTTTTGTAACATATGAAATATGCTTTTCAAAAGACAGGTTGTAGTCTAATGTAACACCCAGGTCTTTTACTGTAGCGGATAAAGTGACAGGGCATCCTACTATGTTAAAGTCGTGCTGTGAAAGATTTTGTAGACGGTTTTTTAGAACCGATAAGTATTACCTCTGTCTTGTCTGGATTTAATAAAAGAAAATTACGCGTCATCCAATCTTATATATCTTTAACACAATCTGTCATTTTGGATAATTTAGCGTATTCATCTGGCCGTGATGAAATATATATTTGAGTGTCATCAGCATAACAATGGAAACTAATTCCATGTTTCCTTAGAATATTACCAAGTGGCAGCATATATATTGAGAATAATAAAGGGCCTAACACAGATCCCTGCGGCACTCCATGGTTTGCCGAGGTTATGATCGATTTTTCTCCATTTAAGTAGACGAAATGGTAGCGGTCAGATAAGTATGACCTGAACCAGCTTAATGCTTGTCCTTGAACACCAGTGTAATTTTGTAGTCGATCTAAGAGTATTTTGTGATCTATAGTATCGAACGCAGCACTAAGATCAAGTAAAACTAGTACTGAGATACAGCCCCGGTCCGAAGCTAAAAGTAAATCATTTTTGATTCTAACAAGCGCAGTTTCAGTGCTATGATGTGGCCTGAATCCAGACTGCAACTTTTCATAGATGTCGTTTTCTTGCAAGAAAGAGCCGAGTTGAGCGGACACGACTTTTTCTAATATTTTTGACATAAATGGAAGATTTGAAATGGGTCTGTAATTTGCTAGGTTATTTGGATCTAATTGTGGTTTCTTAATAAGAGGTTTTATAACTGCCAGCTTGAACGTTCTTGGAACATGACCTAGAGATAAAGATGAGTTAATAATATTGAGAAGAGGCTCTTCCACTATAGATAACACTTCTTTCAGTAGTTTAGTTGGTATAGGATCTAATAAACATGTTGTTGTTTCAGATGAAGTGATAAGTTTATTTAACTCTTTTTGTTCTATGGTTGTAAAGCATTGTAATTGTTCTTGCGGGGTGATAATTGCGGCTGAATTATAAGGCGCGAGGCAAAGATTGAACGTTTACGATTTTGATTCTGATGCTTTCAATTTTCTCGGTGAAGAAGTTCATAAAGTACTACTACTAAACTGTAACGAGGTATTTTGTTCAGACGACGTCTGTTTATTTGTTAGTCTAGCCACGGTATTAAATAAAAAAACTTGGATTATTTCGGTTGTTTTCTATTAATTTGCTGAGGTGCTCAGCCCTGGCCGTTTTAAGGGCCTTTTTATAACGTGACATATTGTCTTTCCACGCGATTCTAAAGACCTCTAAATTCGTTTTTTTTTTTCATTTACGCTCTAAATTACGGGTTTCTCTCTTTAAAACATACGTAGTATTATTGTACTATGGTGCTATACTTTTTCTCTGACCTTTTTTAATCTAATGGGTGCAACAATATCCAATGTTCTAGAGAGAATGATGCTCATAGTGCTAGTTAGTTCGTCTAGTTCATCTGTTTGTTTTGGTTCAGGCAGTAGCTGAGACAGATCAGATAGGCTATTTGAGAAATGATCTATGGTGGATGGAAGAATTGTTCTACCTTGTCGATAATGTGGCGCAGCATGACGTATTACAGCAGTACGTAATATGCAAGTTACCATGTAATGGTCAGTGACATCATCACTTTGTGGAATGATATCTATATCGGTTGGTGACGTTTTGCTTGACCCCGAAGGAGTTGAATAAATCTGAAACGCAGCCCCTAACACATCATTTGAATTATCTACGTGTATGTTAAAATCTCCAACAATTAATGCTTTATCGACGTTGACCAAAAGATCTGATAGAAAATCAGCAAACTCTCTTAGGAAATCGGCGTAAGGCCCTGGAGGTCTGTATACGTTAGCCAATGCTAGAGATAATAGGGATTTTTTCCTTACATCTAAGAGCGTAACATTTAGCACAAGTACTTCAAACGAATTAAACCTATGACGAGTTTTCTGAGTAACATTAAGGATATCTCTGTAGATTGTTGCAACACCGCCGCCACAACCGATCAGACGGGGCTCATGCTTATAACAGTATCCTGGCGGAGTAGACTCATTTAGACCGAAATAATCATTTGGTTTAAGCCAGGTTTCAGTAAGGCACAGAACATCGAAATTATTATCTGTGACCATTTAATTTACAATAACCGCCTTAGGTGTGAGCGATCTAATGTTTAGAAGACCTAGCTTTAGAAATTGTTTTTGTTCACTAATAGCGAGATTTTTTGTTTTAATAACAATTAGATTTTTTCTAGATCCCGTAGTAGATTTATTATTTGATCTTAGTAAACGAGGAATAGAGACAGTTTCTATGCAATGTTCTACACTAGTATTAATATCATTTCAATTGGTGCAGTAGAGACTGTGATTTGGATTTTCGGTTACTAGTCAAACGGTAATTGGCTCACCAAAAGCTCACTAAAATTGGACAGTTGAAGACTGGAAAAATGTTGCCTGGTCTGATGAGTCTCGATTTCTGTTGAGACATTCAGACGGTAGAGTCAGAATTTGGCGTAAACAGAATGAGAACATGGATCCATCATGCCTTGTTACCACTGTGCAGGCTGGTGGTGGTGGTGGTGTAATGGTGTGGGGATGTTTTCTTGGCACACTTTAGGCCCCTTAGTGCCAATTGGGCATTGTTTAAATGCCACGGCCTACCTGAGCATTGTTTCTGACCATGTCCATCCCTTTATGGCCACAATGTTCCCATCCTCTGATGGCTACTTCCAGCAGGATAATGCACCATGTCACAAAGCTCGAATCATTTCAAATTGCTTTCTTGAACATGACAATGAGTTCACTGTACTAAAATGGCCCCCACAGTCACCAGATCTCAACCCAATAGAGCAGGGGTCGGCAACAGGCAACAATATTTTCTGGCCCGCCGGATTATTTTGGAAGTCCGTTTTTTTTAGCCTATTTTTACTATAAAGACGGTAGCGGTCGGAACTCTGCTGTACACAGTGGCGTAACTTTGTTTTAAAAAGTGGGTAGGACAGGTAGGTGTGTTGTGTGTGTGTGTGTGTGTGTGTGTGTGTGTGTGTGTGTGTGTGTGTGTGTGTGTGTGTGTGTGTGTGTGTGTGTGTGTGTGTGTGTGTGTGTGTGTGTGTGTGTGTGTGTGTGTGTTGATTTATGAGGACACAAATTTGTATAATGACATGTGTATTACACTGGTATTAAAACTTAAGGGTGGTTTATGAGGACGTTTCAAAAGTCTTCATAAATCAAATGGCTTAAAAAACATAAAAAAAACAATGTTTTATTAAAAAATTAGAAATGCAGCATGTCTCCTGCGATGGGTAGGTTTAGGGACAGGGGTAGTGTAGGGGGATAGAATATACAGTTTGTCTAGTATAAAAACCATTACGCCTATGGAGAGTCCTCATAATGCTGTTGCACCAACAAGTGTGTGTGTGTGTGTGTGTGTGTGTGTGTGTGTGTGTGTGTGTGTGTGTGTGTGTGTGTGTGTGTGTGTGTGTGTGTGTGTGTGTGTGTGTGTGTGTGTGTGTGTGTGTGTGTGTGTGTGTGTGTGTGTGTGTGTGTGTGTGTGTGTGTGTGTGTGTGTGTGTGTGTGTGTGTGTGTGTGTGATAAATGAATGAATTACGTGAATAAATACATAGATCCGACTATTTGATGTGTGTCCTTTAATGGTCCAGAGGTAGAACTTTTGCCGAGCATGTCAAGGTTCTGGGTTCTAATCCGCACTCGTATAGGGTTTTTTTTCCCCTCATCAAAACCGAATACAGTGGTGCTCAGAATTAATGGCACCCCTGGTAAATATGATAAAAAATAAATAAATAAAAAAATATAAAAAAATCTGCATCGTTTATCCTTTTGATCTTTCATTCAAAAAATTGGCAAAATCCTTACCTTTCATTGAAGTAAAAGATTTGAAAGTGGGGGGGAAATCATATTATAAAATAAATGTTTTTCTCCAAAACACGTTGGCCACAATTATTCATACCCTTTTATTAAATACCTTTTTGCAATCTCCTTTTGCCAAGATAACAGCTCTGAGTTTTCTCCTATAATGCCTGATGAGTTTGGAGAACACCTGACAAGAGATCAGAGACCATTCCTCCATACAGAATCTCTCCAGATCCTTCAGATTCCCAGATCCATATTGGTGCTTCTTCTCTTCAGTTCAGCCCACTCATTTTCTATATGGTTCAGGTCAGTGTAAGAAATTATAGTCTGCTCCGATCCAACTTCCACTCCAATATAGATATATTGAAATGTTCCTTCACTTAAAAGAGCTTATTTATCATAGAATTAATTCCTTACAATCTTAAAAGTATCACAGAGTCACGTTTATTACCTATAGCGATGGAATGACAGCGGGTATTCAAGAACCATCTTGATTAGGGAGCTTCAAAGCTGCCAGTCCTGTTCTCTCTATTGTTAGTTAAATGAATCAGATGGGTTGATTGGATTATCATCAAGATGTGAATGAGACTGTTATACTGATGAGATCAGGACTGGGGAAATGGGCTGACTCCTGTACTTCAGTTACATGCTGAGGGGGAAGACGAATGGGATACAGTATAAAATGTTTGAGCTGAGATTATTTCAGGGTTCATTCTGACGCCGGTGAACCCAAGGTGCTTTGTGTTCCTTGCCACTGCTATGCTCTAATAAACTTCATTTTTGAGATCTACGACATCCACTTCATTTTTTCTTACATTGGCGAGCCACCCTTCCAGGAGTTTCCAACAAAAAGTGGGGAAAGGTAAGAAAAAGCTGTTTTCTTTCATTTTATGCTGTTTTTTGTCAGGAAACCCCTCGTTTAAAAAAATCTAGAAAAGGAAAATTTAAGGAAAGATTTTTGAGAATTTGGTAATCAAGAGAATTTGGTTTATTCAGTCTTAGCAGGAGGAGTTGTTAAGCCTATTCTGTACGATTTTGTTTAAGATTCTAACGGAATTGAATCAGGCCGAAGTAGTGTGGTGACAGAGTTGTATTGCAATTGTTGTTTCTAAAGTAATTGAAACAAAGTGCTTAAGTGTAAAGTTTCTAAAGTAACTGAAACTTGGTGTCGGTCTCTTATAATTCTGTTGAAATTCTAAAGTAAGTGAATCAACCCGAAGTAGTGTGGTGGCAGAATTATATTAGATCAGTTGTTTCTAAAGTAACTGAAACAAATGTGTATGTTTCTAACGTGTTTGAAACTGCTGGTGAAGTTGTTATAATTCTGAGGTAATTCTAAAGTAATTGAATAGATCCGACGCAGTGTGGTCACAGAATTATTTCACAACGATTGTGTTTTATAGTGTAGTAGATTAGTAAATCCAACACTGTAGCTCTGTGAAATTTAAAACAAGAACCCGAAGCAGTGTGGTTTTGCCCGACGTACTGTGGCAGTGTTTTGAATTGGATAAATATTGTTAAGCCCGAAGTACTGTGGATAAGTAAACTGTTTTAAGAAAATAACATAAAACCCGATGTAGTGTGGTTTTGTCCGATGTACTGTGACCGTGTTATTTTTTTTGTTTTTTGTTTTTTTTACTGTTTTGTATAGTGAAATTTAAGGTCCAAAGGACTGTGGCCATGGTTAAGTTAAGCCTCAGGTAGTGTGACTATTTTGTTCATTTGCGTCCGAAGTACTGGAGCTGTGGATAATTAGACTAACGGATGTCTTAAAGGAACTAGATAACTTGTAGTTATTTAAAATCAGACTTTGTGAATAACAATTAGATCACGAGATACTCTAAAGCCCGATAAGACTTTTGATAATGGAAGAAATTATTGTTAAATACATCGCTAAACATGGTTCTCAGGGAATGTTTGATGGAATAGAGAATATTGTTGATAAACCGTACAAGTGGGCTATCTCTAAGTTTGAAAACGATCCCAAAATGCCTAAGAACAAAAATGGGAAAATTGCTAATGCGCTTCAAGCTCTTTTTGCTTCATACAAAGTAACGAGGAGGAGACTAGATGAGTTAGAGGCTGAAAATGAGCGACTCAGTGTTGGGGTAATTTCTACCAAAAATTACCTGGCTAGTGAAATGATATGGAAAGAAGAAAAGGTCAAGATGCAGAATGAGATTGCACTTCTGAGAACTAACAATAGTATGCTTAAATCATCTGTGGAAACATTGTCCAACAATTTGGAGGAAGCAAAGGCAGCTTATCAGTTTATGATAAAGAGTGGCACAACAGAGAAAAACCGTAGTAAGACATTATTAGGTGTCACATTGTGTAACCCAGTTCCAGAAATGCCAGATTTGCAGGAAGACAGAGCTGAGGGTTGGGAAAAAGATTCTCAGTCATTTAGTAGCCAATACTCAGACTGTAGAGTCAGATTTCCCATGGCACCAGTCCATACTACTACGACTATGCGTGTTCAGGGCTGGACTGGCCATCGGGCATATCGGGCATTTGCCCGGTGGGCCGACGTGCTATTTGGGCCGATACATCTCAAACGTTAAAAAAAAAAAAAAAAAAAATTTAATCTGACCGGCCCATAAAACTCGTACATCGGCGGCCCATTCGTTTAGTTTTCATTAATTGGCGGCGCTGGATATTTGTACCTGTGTAATGCATAGATAGAGTCGGTTGGTCAGGGAACGCCCCCGGGAACGCCCCGTCACGTGGTGTGAATTTACCCCGTGGGGGAAAACATTGCCTTGGCGCTCATTGAAATACACGCGACAATCATGCCGAAGAGTTGTTTTGTCGTTTTCTGTACTGCCAATAAAAACAAAAATTATAAATTGAAGTTCTACAACGAACAAACCCGTTGGAAAAAAGGTGTGAGCCTCCAGGGATTTGTAATTTTTGAGATTACTGTGTGAGTAGATCCCTAGCTGTGTGGTAGTGGGTGTTAAACTCGTATTAGGCAGTGGGCCAGATTTGTCTACTTCTCTTACGAAAAATAATGATAGTAATCCTATATGATTTGTATTATAATACTTAATAATTCCTATAAGATTTGTATTATAATACTTCTGTGATGTTCTGTAATAGGCCTACCTATGGTTTGTGCCAAAATACTATAATATTTCTACAGGATTGCTATAATATTTTATCCTAAAATACTACAAGATTCCAATGGTTGTTTTTCATAAGGGATGTCTCATTCACATTAGCGTTATCAGCTGAAGATTGGCTTGATAGGCCACTCGCTACGTAATGAACATAGACAGTAAAATAAGTTATGCTGTATGTGTTCCATGTTGAAACGTCAGGTTGAAGATAATTCTATGATCAATATTGGACATTCCCGTTGAATGTGATGGTTCTTGATTACCCCTCTCAAACCCAAGAAATACTTCTCCAAAAAAAAAAAAATTCTTAACACCAACTATGATAATTCTGCTCAAGTGAAGTAGAGCTGTAACCAGTGTGCATGAGGTGTCATTCCTATGACGGGTAAGATTCTCCGATGGCCATAGGGGGACAACCTAAGCCAGGGTGCCACCGCCACTGGGCACCTGCCCACCAGGGAAGGGAGGTGTTATTTAGGAAAAGGGAGTGGATGTGATGCTACTTTTGGGCCAAGAGCATCAAAGGGGGGTCTGTAAGAAATTATAGTCTGCTCCGATTCAACTTCCACTCCTATATAGATATATTGAAATGTTCCTTCACTTAAAAGAGCTTATTTATCATAGAATTAATTCCTTACAATCTTAAAAGTATCACAGAGTCACGTTTATTACCTATAGCGTTGGAATGACAGCGGGTATTCAAGAACCATCTTGATTAGGGAGCTTCAAAGCTGCCAGTCCTGTTCTCTCTATTGTTAGTTAAATGAATCAGATGGGTTGATTGGATTATCATCAAGATGTGAATGAGACTGTTATACTGATGAGATCAGGACTGGGGAAATGGGCTGACTCCTGTACTTCAGTTACATGCTGAGGGGGAAGACGAATGGGATACAGTATAAAATGTTTGAGCTGAGATTATTTCAGGGTTCATTCTGACGCCGGTGAACCCAAGGTGCTTTGTGTTCCTTGCCACTGCTATGCTCTAATAAACTTCATTTTTGAGATCTACGACATCCACTTCATTTTTTCTTACATCAGGGAACTGGGACGGTCATGGCAGAAGCTTCATTTTTTGCTCACTAACACATTTTTGTGTTGATTTTGATGTTTGTTTTGGATCGTTGTCCTGATGGAAGATAAATAATAAATACTTAAAAGAAACAAACTGCATTACCCTTACAAAACCTTTTAATTCATTTTTTCCACAGCAAGTAAATTCCGAGCTGACAAGTCAGAGAAAAAAAAATGTATATACATATACAAACACACACACACACATATATATATATATATATATATATATATATATATATATATATATATATATATATATAAATAATCACAATATACTTCCCTTTTATAGACACAAAATAATCCAAAAAGCTATACTATGTACATTTTAAATATGTAAAATAAATAAATAAATAACTTTTACTGTAGCCCAGTAAGCTGATCTCTTTGTGGCCTATTCAGGCATAAGACTACTTTTTAACATATATATATATACATATATATATATATATATATACAGTCCCTCCAGAAAAACGCGGAGTTTTTTTGTGATTGTTGCGGGCAAAAATCCTTGATTACGCGGCCCGTTTTCTTTAAAAATGCGATGGAATATGCGGGATATTTATGCAATTTTTTTGCGATGAAATTGCGGGAACTTGCAAAAATTGCGGGAACTTGCAAAAATTGCGGGAACTTGCAAAAATTGCGGGAACTTGCAAAAATTGCGGGAACTTGCAAAAACTGCGGTTTGATGAAAAAGAGAAAAAAAAAGTGATTCCCCGGACACCCTGTTCTCACTAGGCTACTACCTTAATGTAAAGAGTCATTTCTTATTACTTCCTATGATAAGCAAGCATACTACATCACAGAAAGTGCTGGTAATATTTAATTTCTCATCTTGTTTTATTCCAGCCTGTAACGAGTGGAAATAAGGTGTGGCCCCTTTAAGAGCTGTGCGCTCCCTGTTGAACTGTCTGCCGCCATGCGCCTCGAACAGTGTTCAGTAGACACCCCATGTTCGATGTTTGATGCTACTTTTTTTATCTTATTTTGTTTATTAAGTAACGATGTGGACGGTATAACATGTGACAGACAGTTATACGAGTTCGATTTGGGAATAAAGTGCGATCTGTGAGATGCCAATCGCCTCCGTGAGTCTGTCTGTCAATAAATTCAGTTGTGAGTTATCCCTATTTTTCTTCTTAAATATTTAAAAATAAAGTGTGCTCCTGTTTTACAGCTTTTCGATGATGTTCACGTCGCGTAATTACGTAACTTCATAACGTTCCCATGCCAACAGGGGGAAATGGCTGCTCTTGTGTGAAGCAAACGCAACATTTTTCAACTTTTTGCTAAGATATATATGTGACTTTTTGCGACGAAAATGCGGGGATTATGAAATCATGCAAGCCCCGCATATTTTGCGCGGAAATCAGCAATTTATGCGGCGAAATTGCGGAGTATTTGGAAAAACGCGATCCCCGCATAAATATGCGGACTTTAGCTGATTATGCATTGAATTCAGCGATCGCATAATCGCGTTTTTCTGGAGGGACTGTATATATAATTTGTAAAAGCGAGTTAATGAAAGATGTGAAACTGGCTAATACAGTTGACGTCCTGAAGTATGTTTCAGCACAATAAGATCAATAAGATGTTTATAAGGATTTCAAAAACAAAAGAAAGTGGAACTAGAACTAGAAGAGGCCCAGTTCAGTGTAAAAGTCCTTGTTCTCTTGAACTGGCCATCCAGAAAGAGATTATGGAGTCCTACAGTCTACTCAGAGATTGAGTTGTAGACTCTTTTTATTGTGACAGGAAGTCCGGCTGCATCTTTCAGTCTCAATATAACACACTCCAAAAAGGTCAGTGTCTTCTTGAGTCCTTTAGGATACTGGATCCCAAACACAAAATAAACACAGGAGGAGACCTAATGCCATCGAGATGTCCTCGCTCTCTTCTGTTATTACCTGCCCATCCATAGTGAGCACAATGTGGTCATACTGCATAGGATGACCTTCCCTGCAGCCTTTAAGCACCATCTTGGGTGTTGAGATGCCAGGAGTGCTGGTCTGGGCCCTGGGGAAGAGAGGACACAAGCATTAACCATCTTCTCTCACATGTATTTGAAGGCAAACCTTATGAATAAACAAATTAATTTAACTACCGTCATACAACTGCTCAAATAAAAAATTAAGAATCGCATCGAATTTGGATGTGAATCGCCTTGAATTTGCACAAATCGTTCTTGAATCGAAACGAAAACCTATCGTGAATCGAATCGTTTCGCTGTCTACCCAAAGATTCACAGCCCTAGTGACTAGCAAGTTATAGCAGTTATAACTTTTGAGTCAAGTCTTTTTTAGAGTTAGATTTGTCATGCGAGTCGAGTCTACAACTCTGCATTGTAGTCAACTGTTCATGGCTCACCTCAACTTCAAACATCAACCCTGGGTCCTCCTTGAACAGTGCAGGCAAGAGCAGAATGGCTGCTACCAACTGTAGGTCTTAATACAAAATAACATTAAGTTAAAATAACATGTTGTACCTAATGCCTTTAGAAAAAAATATATATATTATTGTGTGTGAGACGACTCCTTGCAGAAAAGAAGACAGGTAAGATATGGGTCACACAGGTATATGGAAAATATGTAGGGGTGTTAGTCCATCAACTAAGTGGTACACTGAAAATCTAAGCAGTGCAGATTTAGTTACCTTTTTTCAGCCTGCCATTTTCACAGTCAACAATAATGCATCTGAACTTCTTCTTAAGTGGACTCGAGGTGCCATTACAGAGAGTTGTGTGACAATCTGTTGGTCTGCATCGATGTTTGTGTGGTCTCGCATGCAGGTCCCAAAGGAGCTTAATATGTTAAGATGAAGCAAAGTAGAAAAGACATGTATTAAAATATAGTTACAACTCATACAATTAAATAATGAGGTAGTTAGCACACTAATGTACTTACCATTTTGACCAGTCTGAAAAACGGAAACTTGGAGAGTTTCCTCTGTGCTGTGGTTGGACTCAATTTCTTCTGTAGCCTTTTATCAGTGCCATCATTTCTTTGAGGAGCTCTAAGTTTGGTCGAAGCTTCTCTGTTTCCACTTTAATTACTCTCAGATGTTCCCGGATGCTTCGTTCATCTTCTCCTGCATCAACCTATTGAGGTAGTTAAATTGTTACATATTGGGGACTGTCAGTAAAATGTAATGTCCTAGTTGTTATCCCACCATATTAATAGAGACAACTCTTTGAAACCTTAAAGGTCAAGTTTGCTTTTTTTAACTCCGGTCCTATTTAACCATTGTTTGGCAGAGGACTTCCGGTAATGGCGGCGGACTGATTAGTCGCGGTTTCACCTCTCCCGTTCCACGTTCCTGTTGTTCACTATCTACCTTCACCCTTCTTTCTCAAAGTCATTATTTAGTTGCTGTATTGCTTCTTTATCATGCCCAAGCCGTCAAAACAGAACAAGCCGGATCACTCCCGAGGCTGTACGGAAGATTACACTGATTCGAGTGAGGCTAGTAGCAGCAGTAGTCATGCGGCTAGCAATGAGAGCTTAATGTTACCTGACTTATCACATGGGGCTCTGTTGAAACACATTGCCGAAGTCGTTGCAGAAGAAGGTCGGCGCACGCAAAAGATGCTGAATGACTCTTTTGTTAAACTGGAGTCTGGCCTGGATGTGAAAGTTGATTGCATCATCAAACGCATTGATGAGGTTGCTGCAGCCACAGACTCCCTTGCGACGCGCCAGGCTGAAGTAGAAACTCGTATCTCCGTCCTGGAAGATGACATCGCTCCGTTTAGAGGGAAACTGGCTGCTCTTGAGAAACTTAACGCGGCACTTACGGAGAAGGTTACGGATCTAGAGGGGCGCTCCAGAAGGGATAATATAAGAATTCTCAACCTCAAGGAGTCCGTCGAGGGAAGTGACCCCATTCTTTTCTTTGAAACTTTCATCCCAAAGCTGCTTGAGTTGCCAGTCCCGTCTATATCAATTGACCGTGCACACCGAGGGCTCGGTACTCCTTCCGATGGTCGGGCTCGCCCTGTTATTATCAAGATCCATCACTCTAGAGACGTCGCTACAATTCTGACCGCTGCTAGACGCAAAGGCCAGCTTCAATACGAGGATCAATCTCTCCGTATCGCTCCTGACATTTCGCCCACAGTTCGTGCCGCGAGGAGAGCTTTCAACCCGATCTGCGCTGAACTTATCAAGAAAGGCATCCGCTTTCAAATAAACTTCCCAGCTGTGTTGGTCTTCAAAGCAAACGGCACTCAGAAAACTTTCAGAGACCCGAAAGATGCCAAAGCCTTTATGGACGGTAATATGTGAACCCTTTTGACTTTTCATTTTAATATGATTCATGTAACTGTTGTGTATCCATTTACTGGATGGGTGTTTGGCAAAAGGAATGGGAGAGTTTTCACACGTTTTATTATCGTGAAGTTTTCTTTAGTTAAGCTGGGATACTGAACAGGTGCATATCTTATCTCTGCACTTTTGAACGATTAATAGATCCTAGTTTTTCATTTCCGTTTTACAGGAGTTATAGACATGGTGCACCCAATCTTCTCCTCGTTCTGTTTTTGTTTTTGTTTTGTTCTAATGTTAGGTTTTTAACGCCTAGACCAGAGAAGTTTTTATTTCCCCTTCATTTTTTTTTCTTTCCTATGGAAATTTTGCTTTTCTTGTTTACTGCTTGGTTTATCTTGCTATTACTTAAATGGTTGATGGTGTCAAGTTGAATATTCTCAGCCTCAATGCAAGGGGTCTGAATAACCCAGTGAAACGAGTCTCTGTTTTGGACTTTTTGCGTAAACAAAAAATAAATATAGCCTTCCTACAAGAGACTCATCTTGTGAAAAGGGATACAAATCGCATGTCTAATCGCTTTTTCCGCGTTGTTGCTTGCTCTTCAGCTTTAAACAAATCGAAGGGGGTGGCAATCATATGTCAGCGTAATTTGCGCTTTAAGTTGTTGGATACTTGGGCGGATAGCAAGGGCAGAATAACAGTTGCGAAAGTTAATATAGAAAATAGAGATGTTGCCTTGGTCTTTATTTATGCTCCTAATACTTTTGAGAAAGAATTTTACGAACAGCTCACTAAGGTACTGCTGGAGCTCTCTGACTTCAAACTCGTAATAGGTGCTGATTTTAATGCTGTAGTTGACTACTCAGTTGACAGATCAGGATACTCTGAAAATTTAGATCAAAAATACGCTTCTGAGGCCTTATGTTCCTGGATTAATGATACTGGGGTGGTGGATCTCTGGCGTTTATTAAATCCTGGTGTTAAAGGCTTTACTCATCTGTCATCAAGACATAAATCTTTCTCGAATCGACTTTATCTTTTCTTCTAGAGATCTGATTTATAATATTGTTAACATATTACCTGTCAGGGTTGGGTGCAGGTGACCGAAGACGAGGACACGGAATTTCAAAGACAATAGTTTTTAATAACAAAAATGAAACTTTCCAAAATGAAACAAGAACAAAACTCCAGGACTTTCAGGTTTACACACAACCATACATAGACGACGATCGACAAACACTGGGAGAAAACACAGGGCTTAAATACACATGGAATGATTGAATAATTAACTGAACACAGGTGATAAAACTGAACACAAACGAGGAGCGGGAAAACTTAACAGGACTAAACCAAAAACCACAAAGACAGGGGAAACCAAGATCACAAAAACAGAACTCAAACACATTGAATTGTTACAGTACCTCCCCCCTCCCCGAAGGCGCGTCCTCGCGCCGTATAACATCCAAAGGGGTGGGAGGGTGGGCGCCCTGGAGGCTGACGAGGGCATGGTGCAGGTCCGGGAAGCCTCCAGGGCGGAGCAGGCTGTGGGCGTGGCCACGGCGGAGCAGGCTGTGGGCGTGGCCAGGGCGGAGCAGACTGTGGGCGTGGCCAGGGCGGAGCAGACTGTGGGCGTGGCTACGACGGTGCAGGCTGTGGGCGTGGCCAAGGCGGAGCAGGCTGTGGGCGTGGCCACGACGGTGCAGGCTGTGGGTGTGGCCAGGGCGGAGCAGGCTGCGGGCGTGGCAATGGCGGAGCAGGCTGCGGGCGTGGCCATGGCGGAGCTGGCTGTGGGCGTGGCCATGGCGGAGCTGGCTGTGGGCGTGGCCATGGCGGAGCTGGCTGTGGGCGTGGCCATGGCGGAGTAGGCTGCGGGCGTGGCCATGGCGGAACTGGCAGTGGGCATGACCAAGGCGGAGCTGTCGGATCCTCGGGCGTCCAGGGCGGAGCTGTGGGACCCTCGGGCGTCCAGGGCGGAGCTGTGGGACCCTCGGGCGTCCAGGGCGGAGCTGTGGGACCCTCGGGCATCCAGGGCGGAGCTGTGGGACCCTCGGGCGTCCAGGGCGGAGCTGTGGGACCCTCGGGCGTCCAGGGCGGAGCTGTGGGACCCTCGGGCGTCCAGGGCGGAGCTGTGGGACCCTCGGGCGTCCAGGGCGGAGCTGTGGGACCCTCGGTGTGTCCATGGCGGTGCAGACCCTTTAGGTGGCCACGGCGGTGAAGACCCTTCAGGTGGCCGTGGTGGTGAAGACCCTTCAGGTGGCCATGGCGGTGCAGACCCTTTAGGTGGCCATGGCGGTGAGGACCCTTCGGGTGGCCATGGCGGTGAGGACCCTTCGGGTGGCCATGGCGGTGAGGACCCTTCGGGTGGCCATGGCGGTGAGGACCCTTCGGGTGGCCATGGCGGTGAGGACCCTTCGGGTGGCCATGGCGGTGTTATTTTTTCGGGCCTCCGTGGATCTTTGGCCGGCCACGGCGAAGGCGTATAGCCCCCCCCCAAAATTTTCTTGGGGAGAAAGACAGGTTCAGGAACGGGAACAGACTTGACATCAACGGGCGCCGGGTCAACGGGGTCTGGGTCAACGGGCTCTGGGTCTGGCCCAAGGGCTCTGGCTCTGGCTCTGGGTCAACGGGCTCTGGCTCTGGGTCAACGGGCTCTGGCTCTGGCGCTGGGTCAACGGGCTCTGGCTCTGGCGCTGGGTCAACGGGCTCTGGCTCTGGCGCTGGGTCAACGGGCTCTGGCTCTGGCGCTGGGTCAACGGGCTCTGGCTCTGGCGCTGGGTCAACGGGCTCTGGCTCTGGCGCCGGGTCAACGGGCTCTGGCTCTGGCGCCGGGTCAACGGGCTCTGGCTCTGGCGCCGGGTCAACGGGCTCTAGCGCTGGCGACGGGTCAACGGGCTCTGGCGCCGGGTCAACGGGCTCTGGCTCTGGCGCTTCATGGGACTCGGAACTGGACGGGGCCAGTACATCAGGGAGCTTGGGGCTAGCTTCATACTCTGGTGGGCAGGCAACGGTCTCTGGCTGGACGGTCTCTGGCTGGACGGTCTCTGGCTGGACGGTCTCTGGCTGGACGGTCTCTGGCTGGACGGTCTCTGGCTGGACGGTCTCTGGCTGGACGCTGGACGGGACCAGCGGCGAAGGCTCAACTGGGCTGGACGGAACCAGCGGCGAAGGCTTGACTGGGCTGGACGGGACCAGCGGTGAAGGCTTGACTGGGCTGGACGGGACCAGCGGTGAAGGCTTGATTGGGCTGGACGGGACCAGCGGTGAAGGCTTGACTGGACTGGACGGGACCAGCTGTGAAGGCTCTGGGGGAAGAAGCTCAGGTAGGTCGTCAAAAGGGTCAGGCTCTGACGGGCATGCCATGGGCTCAGGCTTTGGCGGGCATGCGATGGGCTCAGGCCATACTGGACTCGGGACCACCAGAACTCGATCACATCCCCTTCTACGACCTCCACGGGTCCCACGAAATACGGCCATCCGGGTTCCCATGAAGGCCTGCTTCCAGCCTTCCATCTTTTGTTGTTGGTCGATCGTTCTGTCAGGGTTGGGTGCAGGTGACCGAAGACGAGGACACGGAATTTCAAAGACAATAGTTTTTAATAACAAAAATGAAACTTTCCAAAATGAAACAAGAACAAAACTCCAGGACTTTCAGGTTTACACACAACCATACATAGACGACGATCGACAAACACTGGGAGAAAACACAGGGCTTAAATACACATGGAATGATTGAATAATTAACTGAACACAGGTGATAAAACTGAACACAAACGAGGAGCGGGAAAACTTAACAGGACTAAACCAAAAACCACAAAGACAGGGGAAACCAAGATCACAAAAACAGAACTCAAACACATTGAATTGTTACATTACCAGTGGCGTTTTCTGACCATAATGCAGTGTTGGCTTCTGTGTTGTTAAATTCGAATCCAGCTCGGGCCCCTAGATGGCGTTTTAACAACACGCTACTCCGAGATGAAGCATTCAAAACCAAGTTTTCAAGTCAACTAACAGACTTTTTAAATATAAATAAAGGTTCTGTGGATGACCCTAGGAAACTCTGGGATGCTGTTAAAGGTTTTATTAGGAATTTTACTGTATGTTATGCCTCCAACATAAGGAAAGCTCGTTCATCCAGATTACACAATTTAGAGTCTAAATTATCAGTATTAGATGGCCTATTACAACAAAATTATGATGAGGAGGTAAGGCTTCAATTTGACCTTGTGAAAAAAGAGATAAATGCTGTTATGAAACAGCGGGCTAAATTTTTAATTCATAGGACACGGCAGTTGTATTATTTTAATGGGGCTAAACCAAGCCGTCTATTAGCCCTTAGATTGCGGTCTAATGAACAATTTACAGATATCAGCACAATTAAGTCTAAAAATGGTGATATTCTTAGTGAACCCTCACAGGTTAATGCTACTTTCCGCAGCTTTTATGCTGATTTATATAGCTCTGAGATATCACATAAGCAGGATACTTGTGACAATTTTCTAAACAACATATTGCTTCCTAAGCTATCTGAGGAAGACTCTCTAGAATTAAATACCCCCATTACTTTAGATGAGCTTAAGGAGGCTGCTTTGGATATGTCTAGCGGTAAATCCCCTGGGTTGGATGGAATTCCCCCAGAATTTTATACCACGTTCTGGACAGTCTGGGCCCTCTACTTTTTTATATGATCCAAGCTGCGGTTGAGAGGGGGTCCTTTTCCAGAGATGTAAACATCGCAGTTATTACGCTTTTGCTCAAAAAGGATAAGGATCCTAATGATTGTTCAAATTATAGGCCTCTGTCACTTCTAAATACTGATCTGAAAATTTATGCTAAATTGCTTGCGCGGAGGCTCCAGCCGGCCATGACTAAGCTTGTTAATTGTGACCAGACAGGCTTCATTAGAACCAGATTAGCGTCTGATAATGTTAGGAGATTACTCCATATAATTCATGGGTCATCTTCGTTGACTCTTCCTGCCGCGGTCCTTTCCCTGGATGCTATGAAAGCCTTTGATCGTCTGGAATGGCCATATTTGTGGTCTGTGCTGAAGCGCATGGCTCTGGGGTCCTCCTACATTCATATGATCAAGGTGCTGTATGCAAACCCCACAGCCATGGTTTTGACAGGTAGGACTTGTTCTTCACTGTTTGACATAGCCAGAGGTTCTCTACAGGGATGCCCCCTAAGCCCGTTTCTTTTTGCACTCTCGCTGGAGCCTCTGGCTCAGACGATACGCATAGATAAAGGTATCACCCCAATCACAATATGTGGGACCAACCATCACATTTCGTTGTATGCAGATGACGTCCTTCTTTTTTTAGGCAATCCACTGCAGTCCATTCCTAACATTTTAACTATCTTTGGGAGCTTTGGCAAGATTTCTGGATATAGAATAAATTGGACAAAGTCGGCACTTCTTCCACTGAACAACGCAATGAGAAATACAGCACTACCCTCTGGTATACCAGTGGTTAAACAATTTATGTATTTGGGCATTATGATTGGTGCTTCATTGCAGTATATAATTAAGAACAACTATGAGGGCATCCTGTCTAAAATTTCATGTAACTTGGATAATTGGTCATCACTTCCAAATTCTCTTAGATCACGTGTCTCGATTATCAAAATGAATGTACTCCCTCGAATTAACTTTGTGAGTTCTATGCTGCCCTTGCCTCCCCCTTCTCGTTTTTGGGATAGACTACAGAGCATAATTACCAAATTTGTATGGAATGGCAAATGTCCACGTCTTAAACTTTCCACGATGCAAAGGGATAGATTAGCTGGTGGACTTTCACTTCCGAATTTTAAGTTATATCACTGGGCTTTTACACTACGTCCCCTGCTCAGCTGGTATAACGACAAAATTGATGTTTCGTGGCGTTCCCTGGAGGGAAATCTAGTTCTTCCTTTGAAATTAGATGAAGTCCTATTTGCCAATATCCCTCTAAAAAAGTGTACGCTCCGTTTCGGTCCTTTAGTGTCACACTTTCTGTCGGTCTGGAGAGCAGCAGAAAAAGCTTGTAATATCCGCTCTAACTGGAATCCATACTCTCCTATCTTTAATAATGATGGTTTGCTTATTGGTATGCGCCCAATAAAGATTGGCCATTGTCGACAGTGGTTCGACAAAGGAATTCACTCCTTGGGTGATTTAATGAGTGATAAGGAACTTTCCATTCAATTTAACCTTCAGAGCTCAACCTTTTTTTTTTTACTTACAATTGAGGGCAGCCATGAAGGCCTATGGGGTCCCTTGGACGGCTCCTCTTAAAGACCACCCTTTACTCAAAACATTACGTGAAACTCGGGGAACAAGAGGATTGGTTTCTAAATTATATAATTTTTTTCTGGAAAAAATGCATCCTCCTCTGACAATAGACTCTTCATGGCGGTCAGATATTCCGGACCTTTCCCCCAGTTTTAATTGGGATAGTGTTTGGGTTATGGTAATGCATTCTTCAAGGAATCCGGATCATCAACAAATCCATTTAAATTTTATACATAGGACTTATTTGACTCCACGTAAACTTCATAGTATGAAGCTTAAACCTGATCCTAATTGCACATTGTGCCATACAGGGGAAATTGGTACTTTTTTTTCACATGATTTGGGAATGCCCTGGGGTTGCTTACTTTTGGAATATGGTTAAAGAAAATTTGTCCACTCTGTTAAATGTTTCAGTCCCTTTTTCCCCCATCTGTTTTTATTTTGGATGATCTTTCCGATATCCATCTCAATAAAACTCAGAAACGAGTTTTTTTAGCTGGTTTGACAGCTGCTAAGAAAATAGTTGCAACAAAATGGAAACCTCCACATTCTCTCAATAAGCAGTATTGGGTTCTCACATTTATAGACGTGGTGTATCTCGAATTGTCCACAGCGCGTATTCATGGCGCAAGAGAGGACACTATTAGGCTCTGGGCCCAAACATTGGAGAAACTCAAGGGTCTACTGAGTTGAGTTAATAACCTAAAGCCCCCCCCCCCTCTTCTTTCACTGGGATAGTGGCTGATTGTTTGTCTTCATCATTCTGTATGCTTTAACAATAAAAATTTGATAACAAAAAAAAACATTGTTTGGCATGACGTTGACAAGTAAGTTAACTTGCACAGAGTGTGAAACGGGCGTTAGTCTTATTGGTTACAGGTTAAGGGACCACTGGCATTATTATTACAACATAAATGAATGGCCCCAGTTACACTAACTTACACTTAAGTGTATGTGCAGCAACAAATCTGCCCATATTAATCATAACCTATCTAAAGTTAACGTTACAGAATATTAAATTATCCCTCTCTCTGTCTCTCCAGAGTTGTCAGTTAAGTTAGATCAAACAAAGGCATTTCAGTAATGTTAACGTTATATTTGGTTAATGTAACTTAAGTTACTATAATATCGAAATTTAATATCTGCAACTAGCTCGACTAGCTAACGTTAATTCGATGTTTTAGTTAGCCCCGTTGGTCAGCTAACGTTAGCATAACTCATCAACGTTACAAAACACATTAAACGTTTGAAAAAAATACCAATGAAAATGTTCCCCTTGTAGTATTCTTACTTTGGTTACTCTTTTATAACGTGCTTCGTGGTGAGAGGAAGGATGACACCGAGTAGATCATTTAACTCCTTTTAATGTCAGCAGCACGGCAACAGCCTACAACAACCTAATAACACGCAATGCACCTCGCTATCCCTCCGCCTCCAAGCGGGCACTATTTAACATTAGTATAAGTGCACAGCACTATATACTACATCCTCCTTTCTTCTAAATAAACAAAAAAACAAAAGTTTATCTTTAGCAGGGAAGATGTGAAATGAAGCTTAGCTGAAATATTATTTTAATGTGCATCAATCATGACTACATTAAACTTAAACTGAATACCATTGCATATTCACCGTTACATATTTTCTTTTTTTTTTTCTTTTTTTTTCTTTTTTTGAAAACAACATAAGAGCAATATTGTATGCACTTATTGGCTTAACACATAGTCTCTGAACCTTACTGGTGGCCTGATAACGCGGCCACTTCTGGTTTGACCCGTCTGTGGAGGAGAAGAAGACTGCACACATACAGTCTCCTCAGCACCGGTAGGAACGTCCGGGGCGCTGTCTAGCTCAACCTCGAGACTGTCTGGTTCAGTGTACACCTGCATGTCACTGGGTGTATTCCTCAGGTGTCTCCGGTTACGCCTGTACTGCTGTCCAGATGATGTCACGATGTCGTAGGACCGTGGTTCAGCACGTGCCGCCATGACAACAGCAGGACGCCATCCTCGGTCAGTTTGCATGTGAACAGTCCCACCGGACGGCAGCACCGGAAGTTTCTTTGTGCCTCTGTTGTAATAAGCACGCTGTCTTCGCTGGAGGCCCTGAAGAGTTGAATGTGCATTAGTTGGTACTGCAGGTTGCAGGACTGTGCTTGAACTGGGTAAAGTGCTTCTCAGGACCCTGCCCATAAGCAGTTGTGCTGGAGAATAGTCCATACCTGTGACAGGTGTGTTCCGGAGGGTTAGAAGAGCCAGAAATGGATCAGTGTTGGTTTGTTTGGCCTTCTTTAGCAGGTACTTAACAGTCTTCACCGTTCTCTCGGCCAGGCCATTTGACTGTGCATAGCCTGGGCTGGAATGAGTGAGCTTAATTCCCCATGCTGTGGCAAACTTTCTCATTTCTTGGCTTGCAAAAGGCACATGGTCGCACACAATCTCTTTAGGTATGCCCATTCTGGCAAATAGCGACTTCATCTTGCTCACAACTGTGTGTGCCGTCTTGTCACTGATGTTTTGTACTTCCGGGTATTTGGAAAAATAATCCACAACCAGAAGAAATGACTGACCACTAATTTCAAATATGTCAGCTCCTAGTTTCAGCCAAGGAAGCTCTGGGATTTCATGAGAGATCATCGGCTCCCTCTGGTGGCGAGGCTGAAAACTGCTGGCACGTTGCGCATGACTCCACCATTTTTTCAATGTCTTTTGTCATTCCTGGCCAATACCAGTGTACCCTGGCCAGAGCTTTGGTGCGCTGCATACCTTGGTGTGCCACATGCAGCCTCTGTAACATGTCTGACCTCATTTTACTCGGCAGAATAATCCTGTCTCCTGCAAACATTATTCCTTCTCTTATTGACACTGAGTGCCTAATAGGCCAGTACTGTATCACCTTTTTGTCAACTTGTTTTCTGTGATGTGGCCATCCGTGCCTGTGAATAATCAGCAACGTTTGTAATATGACGTCTTTTTGTGTCTCATCCTGTAACTGTATCAGAGTCTCTGGACTCAGGGCCTCTGTTGGCTCAAGGACATAGATCACCTTTTCGTCAAAAATGTCACACTGGCTCTGTTGCTCATGTGTCGTTGCTCGTGAGAGTGTGTCTGCGATCAGTAACTCTTTACCTGGCGTGTAGATTACATTAAGGTCATAGCGTTGCAGCTGAAGTAGCATCCGCTGTAGTCGTCTGGACGGAGCTGTTCCCAGTGGCTTTCTAAAGATCGTTTCCAAAGGTTTGTGATCCGACTGCACATTAACCTTGACTCCATAGGCGTACTGATGGAAGCGCTTCACTGAAAACACAATCGCCAGAAGCTCTTTCTCTATCTGTGCGTAGTTTTTCTCTGTGTCAGATAGAGCTCTGGATGCATAGGCGATAGGATGTCCATCTTGCATTAGACACGCACCTAAACCGTCCTTGGATGCATCTGCTTGTATCACGACAGCTTTCTTTGGGTCGAAGAATTTAAGAACAGGAGCTGTTACGAGCGCATTTTTTAGGCTCTTTATTGCTTCCTCATGTACGTGTTGCCATTGCCATACACTATCCTTTCTCAGCAGTTGTCTGAGTGGTGCTGTAGCTGTCGCTTCTCCAGGTATGTACTGTGAGAGATACTTGATCATCCCAAGCATGCGTTGCAGTGCAGGTCTGTCTGTGGGTGACGGCATGTCAACTATTGCCTTAACTTTTGCATCGTCAACTTTAACACCCTCTGAGGTCACAACATGACCCATGTATTTGACACTGTTTACCTTGTATTGGATCTTTTCTTTGTTGAATTTGACGTTAGCCTCCTTTGCTCTAGTCATCACTTTTTGCAGTATTTCGTCGTGTTCCTTTTCTGTGGATGCAGCGATAATCATGTCATCGGCAATTATATGAACACCTGTGATGTCCCCAAACGTCTCGCAGTTGCGTTGCTGAAAAACTTCACTCGCCGACTTAATCCCAAAAGGTAGTCGCTTAAACCTATAGCGCCCCCATGGTGTGTTGAAAGTGCACATTAGTGACGACTGCTTGTCAAGCTTTATTTGCCAATAGCCATCCTTCTCATCCAGCACTGTGAAGATTTTCTTACCAGCAAGTTTGCACAACACCTCATCTGCTGTGGGAATTGAGTAATGCTGTCTCAAAATAGCCTTATTTAAATCAGTAGGGTCTAAGCAAACCCTCAGCTTCCTTTTGTCTTTCTTTTCGGTGATCACCAGACTATTGACCCATGTTGTTGGCTCAGTCACTTGTTCAATAACATGTGCTTTTAACAGGTCATCCAACGTGTCTCTCAGTCTATCCACAACTGCCAGTGGTATTTTCCTGCAGCCATCTATGACAGGAGTGACTGTAGGGTCAATGTGGATGTGATGCTCACCTGAGAACTCACCAAGTCCTTCAAAAACACTTGCATGTTGCTTTAGCAGCTCCTCCTTTGTAGTTGGAAACTTGACTGCGAGCGCGTGAATGTCCATCCTTTTTATCAGACCTAATTCTTCACATGCATCCTTACCTAGGATAGCTGTGTCTGAGTGGTTTGACACATAAAACAGCAGGTTGGATCTGGTTTGGGCATTGGAGCACTCCAGTGAAATTGTTCCTTCTGGTTTGAGCTTAACTCCACCGTACGCCACCAACACAGTTTTTGTCGGTTTTAGTTGCAAGTTTATTCGTTTTTCACGCCTGGCTTTTCTCTTCAGTGCTTTGTACACAGCCTGCGGTAGTACATTTGTTTCTGCTCCTGTATCTAACTTAAACTTAACAGACATGTTTCCAGCATCTATGTTTGCATACCAGGAATTGTCTCTTTTAGTGCTCATGTGGTCCATGTTTACTGTCCCAATGAAAAGTGAGTCTATTTCTGAGCTCAAATTATGCATTTTCATTTTATGTGTTGCTTTTGTGGAGTCACACATCTTTGCGTAATGATTGAGCTTACCACATTTTCGGCACGAGACTCCAAATGCTGGACAAAGCCTTGGTTGATGTGTCTTTCCACATTTCCTGCACACTTGATCATTTATTTTCTTGTTGTCACTCTGGACTTGTGGTTTTCTTCCTTGTCTCCAGTGTTGGTTGTCTTTGCCTTTTGTCTTGTTAACTGCATGTATTGCTCTTTCTTGTGTTGTAGTACTCATTGCTTGTATTTGTGCTTTGGCAGTCTCCGCTGCTCTGCAGATGTCAATCGCTCTCTCCAGCGTGAGATCAGACTCTCTTAACAGCCTTTCTTTGAGCCGTGGATCATTCAAACTGAACACAATCTTGTCTCTGATCATGTCGTTTTCTGATGCACCGAATTCACAGTCTTTGCTTTTCTGTCTTAACTCAGTCACATATTTTTCAATAGTGACTGATTCTGCCATGGGATGAGCACAAAAACTGATGTCTTTCGAACACTGTGTTTTTCTTTGGCTGGCAATATGCTTTGAATGCATATAAAATATCATCCACTGTTAGCTCTGCCTCATCAGCTTGTACAACGTCTAGTGTGTTGTATACTTCAAGAGCATCTTCTCCGAGTGCATGCAGTAAGATAGCTACCTGTACTTTAGCTTCCTTTCCTTCCGCACCACTTGCAGTCATGTATATTTGAAAGCGTTGTTCCCATCTTCTCCAGTTTTCGCTTATATTGCCTGTTAACACCAGCGGGGACGGTAGTTTGAACTGTTCCATCTTTTACCGCTCCCAAGCGCAGCTGCCTGCTCGCTCACGCTAGCTTAGCCGTTGGCAAAAGTACGTGCCTAACTTCGGCAAAGAAAAAAAAAAAAAAAAAAAAAAAACGGCGCACTGGACCAGCTTCTGACACCATGTAGTATTCTTACTTTGGTTACTCTTTTATAACGTGCTTCGTGGTGAGAGGAAGGATGACACCGAGTAGATCATTTAACTCCTTTTAATGTCAGCAGCACGGCAACAGCCTACAACAACCTAATAACACGCAATGCACCTCGCTATCCCTCCGCCTCCAAGCGGGCACTATTTAACATTAGTATAAGTGCACAGCACTATATACTACACCCCTGACAAGCAAGTAACTTTACGTTAATAGTCTGTTTCTCTGGCAGCTGTCATTAAGACACTCACCTCAAAAAATATCTGCGTATTGTAACTCTGAAGCCGGTTCCTCCAAGTTTTCGGATCCAACCTCGCAGTTGTTTGTTTTCAGATATTTCGCGCCGCGCTCGCGCACTGCCAGGGCGGAGGGCGCACCTGACCTGCACATAGGCGCGCGCAGGGGTACTTGCTCTGCGTGCTCTGGTCAAATGTAGTTCCGTGTCAAAAACACATTTTAATGACAAGTGCTTATAATTTAAACTGCAACTGACAGCTTTCAGTATCGTGTCTTGTTGCATTCTCCTGGCCACCCAATCTCCATATATTATGTTACTCCTAGACCACCTGGCTATTGTTGCAGGTCAACAGACCTGATTTTGCGGGACACGAGGGAGAGAACTTGCTATTATTATACTAGGTGAATAAATATTGATTTTATAAAATATAAATGATATTTTTAATATAAATATTAGATGTATTTTTGCAGTGATGTTAACATGCATGCTTTAAATTGCTAATAGGGTTTATAAAAATGTTAATGACGACGCTGACCGGCGCTGTGAACGTCACTAATAATATAAAACTCATTTTAACAGCACGGGTCATTCAATCTTAATTAATTTCAACAATGGCAAGCTGTTTCAAATCACTTGCATGCTTTTCTGAGGCCAAAAAGTCTCCTGTGGGGGCCCTGGAATATATCTTTATGGGGAAGCTTGGGGGAAAAAAGGTTGAAAACCACTGCTTTAATATGTTATCCTCAGGAAATACATTGTTTTATTGTATTCAATATTTATACATTTCTAAAATATGAGAAGACAGATTTTATAAAACCTTTAAAGAATCATACAGGGCCTTAACAGTTTCTTTGTTGAGGTGCTATATAGCACCTCAACTATATAAAGAACCACCAAAGAACCACTAAAGAACCATACTGGGCTGAACTGGTTCTTTTTATGGTAGTGGTGCTATATAGCACCTCAATCACCCCAAAGAACCACTGAAGAACCGCTGAAGAACCAACTTTTTTTTGTGTGTACTGAACTTTTGATTAATATGACATCTCTTCGTTTATTGCTACACACTGATAACAGTCAGATAAGTATGATTTAAACCATGCTAATGCAATTCCACTAATGCCAACATAATTTATGAGTCTAAAAAGTGTTGTGGTCAATAGTATCAAATGCAGAACTAAGATCGAGTAACATTAATAGAGAGATACAACCATGGTCGGATGCTAAGAGCAAATCATTTGTAACCCTAATGAGAGTTCAGTTATTTCTGTGAATTGCAGCGATCCATTTGCTTCTCTTTGCTGTAGCTTTTGGCAGTCTGTATAAATATACCTCAGATTTCTTTGTAAAATCTATTTGTACAGTCAATCTCAAAGCTCTTTCCTATTTTACATGTGTTGTGTGTGTTTTTCGCAGGATTCATACTGAAAACCAATGCTACCATTTAGACTTTTGCCACTCGGTGGGTGTAACCGCAGTCACTCCGGCCAACGGTGACGTCAGACGCATATCCTCTCATTCCCTCCTATCAGGGTTGAGTAGCCTGAGACGTTTTACAGAAGGGCTGGATTTGATTTAGAGGATGGGCTCTACAGGGCGAGGCAACGTTTACTAGAATGAAACTTAGTGACTCAGCAGATCATTCTTTCAACTCCGACAGATGAGGAAACTTCATCATTCCTGCTGAATACTGAATAGTGCTTTAATAGAAGAGATTTGTACATTACAGTTATGTATGTTTAATAATGAAAATGATGCAAAAAGTTCTAATTTTAACAAAACTGCTGTCATATGAAAGATAAAGCATGGATTTACTGTTTCTTAGACAAGCATGTGATGTTGTTTACATAGGAAATGACAACTGAACTGAGCAATGCTCTGTTTGGGATTTTCACTTTGTTATGCTGATCATATCTCTCTCTCCTGCTTTCTAGCTTGTGAAAATGGAGCCTTTGTCTGCAGCAAACACACAGTTCTCCCTCGACCTGTTCAAGAAGATCAGCGAAGGAAACGCATCAGGAAATGTGTTCTTCTCTCCTGTCAGCATCTCCTCGGCTCTGGCCATGGTGTCGCTCGGTGCAAGAGGAAACACAGCGGCTCAGATGATTAAGGTGATCTCACACAATATACTTTTAAAAGAGGGTGACGGGAAAGTAGACTGAGTCAGAGGAACCAGGAAGTGATGCAAGCCTTTGCACAACGAGTGCATGCATTCCAGATTTTAAAATGGTCTGTATTGTTTTCATTGAACTGCATTGTTTTACTGTTTTGTAATAAACCTACAACAAACACAATTAAGATTATTACCTCCATATCGGAGTATTGCACTGTCCTCTGATAATAGATCATATAAAAATTTAAATTAAAAAAAGCGTGTTGAATGAAGTATGAATGTAAGCTGGACGTACTACATCCACCATGTTGTTTCTGTCATGTGATCTACCAGCGTCAGTTGCATCGCTTCACTGCCATTCATAAATCCTCTCCCGTGGCCTCAAGTGTCCAACGAATGTACATTTCAGAATCTTGGAAGTAGTGGGTCATCCAGGGACTTTTCGTCTACTGTTTTTCAAATACTGTGCATACTACTCTTTTGGCGTAGGGACGTAATTCGATTTCCGATATACCGTATATATAGTGCCAGACCTACATCAAGATGTTAGATCTGGGAACTCACAATTGGCATACCTCAATCCGAGGGCCGGGATAAATGGTTGTCTTTCAAATTCCCTCTGCACGCAATAGGACAGTGCTACAACCAACCAGAGCAACGAACGGCTGTGGCTGAGTGAGTCCCATGTGTTTTTCCACCAGCGGAGCTAGTTGATATATTAAACTTTTGCCGTATGCGGTCGTCAAAACTCCGAACACATCTTCCTTTTTTAAGAATGACTTAAGTGACGTTCTCTTAATTCCAAGTCCTCCAAAGTCCTCCGCCAAATCCGATCCGAAAGACCTCTGTTCGCCAGCAGCATCTTCTCTGTTTTCAAGTAGTAGGGAATTCACGCGGAACCGTCACAACTCTGCCGTCATCATGTTAAGCCTGCCCTCCAACTCTATACACGATGTGATTGGCCTGACCAGAGTTTGGTTTTTCCAGCTCGAATGCCAACGGAGAGTTGCTAGACTACACTGGCTGCAAAATAGTTTTTTCTGCCGCTAGGGTGCTTCTAGATTTCTAGGCTAACAATATGTTGAAGTTATCTTTGTTAATTCTACCATAACGATGCTGTGTAGGTCCTGGGCTTTAACAATGAACCACCAATGATGCAGCAAACCCAGAATCCTCAAACACCTGCTGAACTCAAGGTTTCGTATGAATATTTACATCAAACACTAACCCAGTTAACAGGGAACGTTCTCAGAACTGTAGCTAACATTCTGTCAAGGTTCTGTTGCATGAACAGCTGTATTTACTGTAGAGATGCATGTATCCTTTGGGTTCGTCTGATTCAATTGATTAAATCTGATATTGTTGATGCAAACAGAAATCTCCAGAGGAAAAACCTGAGGACCAAATTCATTCCAGCTTCAACAAGTTTATGAGTGAGCTGAACAAACCAGGCGTCCCGTATGTGTTGAGTCTTGCTAACCGCCTCTACGGAGAGCAATCCTACCAGTTTGTTGAGGTAAGACTCGGTTTATTCAATGGAGGTTCTAATGAATAAACTATAATCTCATTTGCACCTCAATCGATTTGCTGTATTACAGAAATTCCTCAATGATGCAAAAAGCTACTATGAAGCCGGACTGGAGAAGGTGGACTTCAAGAACAAATCAGAGGCTGCTCGAGTCAACATCAACAAATGGGTGGAGACAAAAACACAAGGTGAAATCCAGCATAAACTTATTCTCAATTTGAAACTTATTCTACACTTTTACAAATAAAACTTTTTTCATGTTTTTTGCAGTCTTTAGATTCAGCAAAATTGTCTTTTTCAAGGGCCATGTTTGGCTTCATGGGTCCTTGAGTTGAATATACACTGTAACTGATTTCTGTAATTTGAACAGTATTTTACTGTAATATGTACTGTAAGATACTGTAAAATGTTTATACAGTATGTTATTGTAAACCGCAAAGGATTATGGGAAAATATATGGTCACTACTGTAATTCTTCTCTACTGTAAATCAATTTACAGTAGTGAACTAGCCCGCGTAAAACTGACCAATGGCAAGAGAGATTTCTTTTGAATTTTTTTGACTGTATTGGTTGAAGTGGCCGTTAATGTGGACAAAAGATGTAGCCTACCGGTAACTCCAAAAAGGTTAGTATATTATTTCTATTTTATGTAAAACAAACATTTGCAAATGTTTTCATTTATGTTAACAGCAAACTAACATGATTTGTCTTTTTGTTTTCGTCGGAATGGTTTTGGTGCCTTTTTTTTCCCTGACAGTCGGCCGGATCTCCGTCACGGTGATAATATTAACTGGTAAGTAAGCTAATAAGTTCACCTATATTATCCGAAATATTCTTTAGTTAAAACGATAACAATAACGTTTGTACATATCTCTGCCTCTTTAACGTAAGCTCGCTAGGCGGAGTCGTCGGTTAGGCTAACGTTAACCGCAACGAACTAACGTGTCGTGGTGAAATACTGAGGTAAAGTGAGATAGACGAAACCCTTGTTTAAGTGAGGTTTTTAAACAAGATTTTCACGTATATGCTTTGATTTATTTTCAGGTTTGTGATCTGTATAATGTCTGCAGTCTGCAACGATGGAGGTGTGTGTTGGAGCCTTTTCATTGCCGTCATAACATCAACTGGTAGGTTAACTTCACTTAAATAAGCCGAAGTAAACTTAAACAGAGAATAATAATAACATATATATATGTTCCGTGAACTTCCGTCCCCTATTTATCACAACTTAGCTAGTTAGTGAGATGTAACAACGTTAACAGTGAGCTAAAGTGAAAAAATAAGTTAAAAGGAATAGTGCACCTCAAAAAGAAATTCTGTCATAATTGACTTGCCCACAAGTTGTTCTAAACCTGCATGAAGTTCTTTCTTCTGAACATAAAAGAAGATATTTTGAAGAATGTTGGTAATGGAACAGTTTGCTGGTCCCCATTGACTTCTATAATAAATAAATAAAAATACTATGGATGTCAATGGGGACCAGAAACTTGTTTGGTTACTCATGTTTTTTAAAATATCTTCTTAGGTACACAGCACAAGAAATAAATTAATACAGGTTATAAACAAGTTGAGGCTGAGTAAACGGTAAATGGATATCATTTTAATTTTTTAAGTAAACTAACCGTTTAAGCGACACCATTGTTAATTACATCTTTTGTTTTATTTTCAAGTTTGTGGCCTGAATCATGTCTGCAATGTCAGAGGTGTGTTTTGGAGTCTTTTCTTGTGATTGCCGTCCTAATGGTGATGACATCTACAGGTGGGTAAGATGACATCAACTAAATTAGCAGAATTATGCGTTAGTTTAGCAGGCAAACATAATATAATGTAACTCCCGATGAAACCAACGGAAGGGGATAAAACGGGTTTACCAGGCAGCAGAGTTAAAGTGCTTTTAAATAATCATTCATCAGTTTCTGTTCTTTATTTTGAATTTGCAGAAGCCATTCCCTCCGGACTGTACATCACTGCTGACGCTCTCCACTAATATACAGAACAGGTTGACGTTTGAGGAGGAGGAGGAGGAGGAAAGGGTTAGCAATATACCATTATCAATATAGCAAAATTTTGCTAACTAATATTTTAAATGTTTAATTTATTTAAAAAACTATAAACACCATACAACATCATATCTTACATCATCTTTACCCCTCATGTCGTTGTTGTTAGTAATACGTTTTGTCATTGTATTTTATTTCTGTGAACTATAATAACACTAAAAGGCTGCTGTGACTTTGTCTGTTTCAGGAGAGTCTGTTCTCTAAGCAAAAACATGGATGCTGACTATGAAGAATCATCATCCAGTTACTACAGCTAACAGACTCTTCTTCAGCATTAACTGTCCATTTTGTCAAATGCAGAATTAGGTAACCCAAAATATATATATTTTTTACATTACATTTACATTCATGCATTTGGCAGACACTTTTATCCAAAGGAATTACATTGTATTTAAGTTTAAAGGAACACCCTACCGTTTTTTGAAATAGGGTTTTTTCACTGTCTCCTCTATATTTAGATAAGCGAAACTGGAAGAAAACAAAACTAGAGGTATTTCGGATTTCATGGAAGGAGAGCTCGATTGCTTACAGAGAGGCCTTAAAAGATGCTAGAACTAATTATTTTTCAACCCTATTAGAAGAAAATAAACATAATCCTAGGTATTTATTTGAACAAGTGACTAAACTAACGAAAAAGAAAGCTTCAAGCCCAGAAGTTTATAAGAAACACAGCAGTAATGACTTTATGAACTTCTTCACTTATAAGATTGATAATATCAGGGACAAAATTATAACTATGCAACCGTCTACTACAGTATCGCATCAGGGAGTATATTGTAGTCTCTGTGAGGAACATTTTGATTCATTTGTTGCTATAGGAGAGGAAGAATTTTGCAAAATTGTTAATTCATCTAAATCGACAACTTGTATGCTAGACCCTATACCGACTAAGCTACTGAAAGAGATGCTTCCAGAGGTCATAGATCCTCTTCTAGATATCATTAATTCATCTTTGTCATTAGGATACGTACCAAAAACCTTTAAGTTGGCTATGATTAAACCGCTTGTTAAAAAACCGCAACTTGATCCTACAAAATTAGTCAATTACAGGCCGATCTCGAATCTGCCTTTTCTGTCAAAGATACTAGAAAAAGCAGTATCCTCACAACTGTGTTCCTTTTTAGAAAGAAATAATATCTGCGAGGATTTTCAGTCCGGATTTAGACCGTACCATAGTACTGAGACTGCTCTCATTAAAGTCACAAATGATTTGCTCCTATCATCCGATCGTGGTTGTATCTCTCTATTAGTGTTACTTGATCTTAGTGCTGCATTTGATACTATCGACCACAACATTCTTTTAAATAGACTAGAAAACTATGTTGGCATTAGCGGAATTGCACTAGCATGGTTTAAATCATACTTATCTGACCGATATCAGTTTGTAGCAGTAAATGAAGAGATGTCTTATCGATCACAAGTTCAGTATGGCGTACCACAAGGCTCAGTACTAGGACCGCTGCTCTTCACTCTGTACATGCTACCATTAGGAGATATAATTAGGAAATATGGAATTAGCTTTCACTGTTATGCTGATGATACTCAGCTGTATATTTCTTCAAAACCTAACGAAACTTACCAATTCACAAAATTAACGGAATGCATAGCTGATATAAAAAATTGGATGACCAGTAATTTCCTATTACTAAATTCTGAAAAAACAGAGATTCTAATCATTGGACAAAAAACTTCCTCACCTAATAACCTAGAATACTGTCTAACACTTGATGGCTGCTCTGTTAAGTCTTCGACGTTAGTTAGGAACCTGGGTGTGCTCTTTGATACCAATCTTTCATTTGAAAGTCACGTGTCTAGTATCTGTAAAACCGCATTTTTCCATCTTAAAAATATATCTAAATTACGTCATATGCTCTCACTGACAAATGCGGAACAATTAGTTCATGCGTTCATGACCTCAAGGCTAGATTATTGTAATGCTCTACTGGGTGGTTGCCCTGCACGCTTATTAAACAAACTACAGCTAGTTCAAAATGCAGCCGCTAGAGTTCTTACCAGAACCAGGAAGTATGACCATATTAGTCCGGTTCTGTCAACACTGCATTGGCTGCCTATTAAACATCGTATAAATTTTAAAATATTGCTGATTACTTACAAAGCACTAAATGGTTTAGCTCCGCAGTACTTGAGCGAGCTCTTAACGCATTATAGTCCTTCACGTCTATTGCGATCTCAAAATTCTGGCCAGTTGATAATACCTAGAATATCAAAATCGACTGCTGGCGGTAGATCCTTTTCCTATTTAGCACCAAAACTTTGGAACAATCTTCCTAACACGGTCCGGGGAGCAGATACAGTCTGTCAGTTTAAATCTAGACTAAAAACACATCTCTTTGGCTTAGCATACACATAACACATTATAGATTTCTATAATTCAATGTTAGGCTGCATAGATTAGATCAGCCGGAACCGGGAACACTTCCCATAATTCCTGATGTACTTTGTACATCATAAGAAGGATGGCGTCTACGCTAATATTAGTCTCTCTGTTTATCCCGAGGTTTACCGCAGACCGCCGGATCCAGGGCATATCCAGATCTGATGAAGGACCATCACATGGACACGTCGACACGCATTATCAGGGCTGTGAAGGTCCATGGACACCTCACCACTCATCTCCTCACCGGCCGGATGACCCTACCCAACCAGATGAACTGGATAATATCGTGAAAGTTCTGATCCCATCTGACTCCTGGCATTATGCTGCCTAACTCATAATCATACACTGTTCATTCGTTGGCCAAAGGAGGACTGGCCCCCCGACTGAGCCTGGGTTCTCCCAAGGTTTTTTTCTCCATTCTGTCACCTGATGGAGTTTTGGTTCCTTGCCACTGTTGCCTTCGCCTTTTGGCTTGCTTAGTTGGGGACATTTAATTTTCAATTGAACAATACTATTACAACATTGTTTTCCTGTTATCTCTGTAAAGCTGCTTTGAAACAATTTGTATTGTAAAAAGCGCTATATAAATAAAGGTGACTTGACTTGACTTGACATAAGTGGGCAAATGTATTTTTGTCTCAGTGCATGCATTGTCTTAAGGTGCGTTCACACCAAACGCGAATAGAACGTCTGGTGCGAGTGATTTAAATGTTAAGTCAATGTAAAGACGCAATTATGCACCTCTAGAGGTCAATCAACATCAGCCATCTTGCAAACAGACAACCGTCTAGCACTTGCCCCTCCCACAAGAAGCGGATTTCTCCTCTGACGCGCGTCAATTTCGCTTCAAACTAGTGTTGTCACGGTACCAAAATTATTGTTTCGATACCGATACCAAGTCAAGTATTGCGATTTTGATACTTTTTCGATACTTTTCCTGAAAAGGGAGAAACACTCTCAAATATCATTGCTGTGCTTTATTTTAAAACCGGGACAACATTCTAATCATACACCACACTAATAAATGAACATTTGAACAGCAGATATGTTAAACATTTGAACAAAATATAAAAAATAAATTAGAGCAATGACATTCAAGGTAAAAAAAATAATAAATTTAGCACCATTATCTCAGTTATCATAAGCAACATAAGAGTTAACAGGAACTGATAAGATTTTATCAATATCCATGCCACTGAAGATTCTGCTAATCGATCCGATTCTTTAACGATTCTCTTATCGATTCCTGATAGCAGTGTGTGGAAAAAAGTAGTCTCATGCTAACAAGTGGTTTTATTTGTTTTAAAGCTTACACTTGAGTAAGCAAACTTTATTTTTATGTAATTTATGTAATAAATGAAACCTTATTGTAAAGTGTTACCAATTAGTTATAAACCGATTCAGATGTCTCGTGAGTTCAGTGTTGGACAGATCAGTTGTTTAAACCATTCATTAAAACGAATCGGTTCAAATGAGTCATTAGTTCGCGAATTGGGCGTGTCATTATCGGACGTGTGCGCGTTGTGTGATTATCCCCGCAGTTTAGGACATCCCACAAGATTTGTGTCATCACAGAAAACATCATCACTGGATAGGTTTGTTTTCGTTTATTTAAAGTGTGGTTTAAATCAGCTGAATGTGCGGAACGCTTTTCAGAGAAGATCATTAAGGCAACATATTTTAGCACAATTCACACCCAGCAGTAATTCAGGAAAACAAATCTCCGAATGCTCCACATGAAAATTTAGTTTTCAGACCATACCATCGTGTCGATTTATTTTGATTAATATGTGGGAGAGAGCAAGACAGCGCTTAGTTTTGAGACGGAAGCCTTGTTTACTTTCGCCTGGCTCCGCAGATAGAGTGCGTGCGCGCGCGACCATGCAGGTCTCTCTCTCTCTCTCTCTCTCTCTCTCTCTCTCTCTCTCTCTCTCTCTCTCTCAGTTAAACATGCGCCGTCACACGCGCATCTAAGTTACATTACTCACCGATCAAATAAGACTTTGGCGGGACAAAAATTCGCTGTAGTGTTTGTCACATGAGAGCTGCAGCTTCTAGCTTTGCTGCGTGCGTGAGGAGAAAAAAGTATCGATACTAATAAATTTAGGTATCGTGACGTTTTTAATTTCCGAGTATCGCGATACTTTTGAAGTATCGATACACCGTGCAACACTACTTCAAACACTTGCTTTTTACGCGTGTCAACTTAGCTTTGGACACGCGATTGGATTCTAAATGTTCAAGCGTCCAACTAGACGTGGTAGACGAGAATTTTACGCTCTATTCGCGTTTGGCAGCGCCGCCGGATAGCATGTCTGGATAGCATGTCCGCTCCCGACTTTTGGGGAGCTTTTTCACCGTATCCCCCAGAGTGAGATACATACATAACTTTTTTCATCTCCGTGCGTGCCGTAACTCTCTGACACACCCACCACTAGCCTACAGTAGCTTAGACCAAAGACTGGATGTAAATAGCTCCAGCTAGCATACTAATCCCAATAAGTGACAAAATAACACCCACATTTTCCTATTTACATGTTGTGATTTGTATAGTCACAGCGTGTACAAATAATAAGGTCATATGAGACACTGCCATCTTTTAACCATATAAATACTGGGAACTATATTCTCAGAAGGCGAAGCACTGCTACTTCTGTGGAGTGATTACCGCAGCTCTGAGCAAACTCTCTGCTCCTCACTACAGGGCTTCTCAAGTGCTGCGAGCAAATCACTCCACAGAAGTAGCAGTGCTTCGCCCTCTGAGAATATAGTTCCCAGTATTTATATGGTTAAAATATGTCTGTGTCTCATGTGACCTTATTATTTGTACACTCTGTGACTATACAAATCACAACATGTAAATAGGAAAAGGCTGGTGTTATTTTGTCACTTATTGGGAGCAGTATGCTAGCTGGAGCCGTTTACATCCAGTATTTGTGCTAAGCTAGGCTAGCGGTGGGTGCGTCAGACAGTTACGGCACGCACAGAGATGAAAAAGGTATGTATAGACTTATCTAACTCTGGGGGATACGGTGAATAAGCTAAAGTCCCAAAAAGGCGTGTTCCTTTAAAGGGATACTCCACCTGTTTTTCTTATTAAACTATGTTATTCCCTTAACTAAGACGAGTTGATACATACCTCTCTCGTCTCAGTGCGTGCACTATATCGCTCTGTATTGCCGCAAAACTGTGTTAGCACTTAGCTTAGCCCATGCATTAAATATGGGCCTTAAAGAGAAGCGACCAAACACTTCCACGTTTTCCCTATTTAAACACAATTACTCGAGTAGTGTAACTTGACCTGGGCTGGTGACACAAAATAAAACGTTGCGCTTTTCTAAGCGTTTAAAATTGATGACTATATTGTGTGGCGGAATACCATAGCAAGTGCTTTTGAGCACTTCGACTTGGCGCAATAATATCATCACTTGTGAAAAGTCCTCTTACCGGCTCCCGCTTCCTCTCCCCCTCCCTCTCATTTCCGTCAATACAACCAACGTGACTTTTACTACCTGTGCTATGCAACCTTGCAGCCAGTCTCAAGATACAGAGAATCAGATATGTTGCCACTATAACGTTTATACTAAGGAGTTATACGGTTTTAGGCTTATACTACATGTTTCTTTCTGAGCTCAGTCCTTATCTAAATAAAACAGTCACTTTTTATTTCCTGTCTCAGAAGCGCACTGATTTCACATTCACAGATATGTTACTCAGCTAAAGTTACTGACACTTCCAGGACAACCAAATACCATGCAAAAGTACACTTACAGTGTTGGGTGATGATCCTCTTTCTTGTGTAAGTGATCTGAATATTGTTGGTGTAGCCTCATCCTTTAGGCGTGTTCCTGTGCAGGTATAGTCCTCTTTTGTGAAATGTTCAGAGCAAACACGCCACTTCTTCAGAGTCATCAATGGTGTTTTGGGATTCTTGTTCAAAGCAGCTAACCAAGCTCTCCGCTGTATGTGGTGTGTTGGAATTCGGTGAAAAATGACAGCACTATGTACATTCTCCTTATTTTCACAACCCTTTACGATGCACGTTTTAACCATGATTGTACACAAACTAGCTTCCAACAACCTGTTACTTCGTCAACTCCGCTCAAACTACTACTACCGGCGCATGTCACGTTGGTTGTATTGACGGAAATGAGAGGGAGGGGGAGAGGAAGCGGGAGCCGGTAAGAGGACTTTTCACGAGTGATGATATTATTGCGCCAAGTCGAAGTGCTCAAAAGCACTTGTTATGGTATTCCGCCATACAATATAGTCATCAATTTTAAACGCTTAGAAAAGCGCAACGTTTTATTTTGTGTCACCAGCCCAGGTCAAGTTACACTACTCGAGTAACTGTGTTTAAATAGGGAAAACGTGGAAGTGTTTGGTCGCTTCTCTTTAAGGCCCATATTTAATGCATGGGCTAAGCTAAGTGCTAACATAGTTTTGCGGCAATACAGAGCGATATATTGCACGCACTGAGACGAGAGAGGTATGTATCAACTCGTCTTAGTTAAGGGAATAACATAGTTTAATAAGAAAAACTGGTGGAGTAACCCTTTAAGACTAAGCGATTTCCTAGACAGATATTGACTTGGGACTATATTGCGGTGAATCACAGGCGAACCACTGCTACTTGGGCGCAGAGATATGACGCAACACCTGAAATCCCCCAACTTCCGTCAACATATTGGTGTGAATATTAGTTAACTATTTTTCCTACAGTAGACATAGTGAATGGCGATGAATATGGCGGATTTTGTGAGAGACAAAGAAGATGAGTTCTCAAAAAAGTCGAAGACTATAGGATGGATCAATGCAGAGAAGTCCTCGGTAGCTGAGACACAACTGCGGGCACCTCATCTTGATCTGACATGTTGAGCCTGGTCATCGATGGCAGTACCTTGTCCCACTCGCCACAGCACAGATACTCTATTTCAGTCGGCATAGGCTGGCATATTCCCACACTCACACCACCAGTTAGTGTCGGCTCTCATCTTCACGCCCTCAGGCTGTTGAACAATCGCAACCTCCTCCTTTTGTCTGTCTTATTTCCAAAGCACGCAGTCCCTCTTCTGAAAACTCTGGTTCGTAGAGTTATGGTTCTGGATCTTGGCTGTCTGAGAAGTCACCCTCTTCGTCTCTCACAAAATCAGCCATGTTTATCGCCATTCACTATGTCTACTGTAGGAAAAATAGCCAGCTAATATTCATGCCGGTATGTTGACGGAAGTTGGGGGATTTCAGGTGTTGCGTGATATCTCTGTGACCAAGTAGCAGTGCTTCGCCTGTGCTCCGTCCCAAGTCAACATCTGCCTAGGAAATCGCCTAGTCTTAATCTGCATTGCTATTTGCACTCGTTGTGAATAGACCCTTTTACTGTTTGTACACATTGATGACGTGGCAACGTATGCGTGCGCAAATTGGCAACAGAAGTATGGCGAGAATCAGCCCATATAAAGTGGGCGCTGCAGACGCGAGCATTTTTTTATTATGTCCTCGCTCCAATCAACACGTTTAATCGCCTGCAGCCACAGGCGCCGCCGGTTCTTCTGAAACGGCCGTGATCCTGTCGGAATCCTATAAAACTTAAGTCCCATGGTGGAATATCGATTAGTGCAACCGTAAACGCAACAACCAGACATTTTGATGCTGGGAAACCGTTTTGATAAACTTTAGGAGTTGCTAACACGTTAGAGCCAGTGGGAAACAACACCACTTCCGTTGCCAAAATGCGCGCGCAACTATTTGATCACGTGGGCTGTAAAAGGGTCAATACGCAGGCCACAAAAAGTAATTGAGTTTTTTAATCACTTTTACTCCCAACATGCTATCCGGCAACAAAGGGTTCCATTTATTATACAAAGCTAAGCTAGCGGCGGCACTGCCAGACTAAGACAATGCATGCACTGAGACAAAAATGCGTTTGCTAAATATAGGGGAGACGGTGAAAACCACCTTTTTCAAAAAACGGTGGCATGTTCCTATTATTAAAGGAGAACTCCGGTCAATTTTAACATTGAGCTCATTTTTTGTACATTTGGAGTGCTGTCAGTACAGAGAACAACGACAAAAATCGGTGTTGTTGGCTACACCGTGTTATCCTCTTTTTAAAATTCGCACCCCGTTGACTTAAACGGGGCAAGTTCTAAACCTGCTTTTAGCCTCTTAACATCCTTGATGTGTCATTACAAGTTACCAATGATCGCGCCGCGCGCGAACTCGACTACTGTCGACTTCGACCGAAAACAGGAAGAAAACACAGGTATGTGAGCTGGCTGAATAAACATCATTTTTATTCATATCTTTCACATCTACTGCAGTCAGATTGACCGTGGTCACTCTTAATAACACCACTCACATGGCTGTGCACTTGTAATGACACATCAAGGATGTTAAGAGGCTAAAAGCAGGTTTAGAACTTGCCCCGTTTAAGTCAACAGGGTGCGAATTTTAAAAAAAGGATAACACGGTGTAGAAAACACTGATTTTTGTCGTTGTTCTCTGTACTGACAGCACTCCAAATGTACAAAAAATGAGCCCAATGTTAAAATTGACCAGAGTTCTCCTTTAAGTTATCCATTCCCTGGAAATCAAACTCATTGTTTCAGCATTCTTGCATCTTTCTCTACTGTTGAAGCTACACAGGAATGTATTGTGAAAGAATGAAGCTTAAATGATTTGAATGTAATAGATTATGAGGTAATTATGTACCATCTCTGTAGGTGCATTCAGAATCAGATGTTTTGCTTTATCAACATAAAAGTACATGCATCATTAAGTTTGAGAGTTGGGGAAATTCTGACAACACCGATCTCAAAATTAATGTATTTTTTTCCCCTTTGTGCTTGCAGGTTCATTCTCAGAATCAACTCTGATGGCACCAAACACTAAAGGCACAGAGCAGATGGAAATCTGGAAAGATCCACACACAAAAAAGCATCAGCCTGAACCTCCTCAGTGTTTCTCATCAGAGAGCTTGTCAACTTTGACTGGCAAAATTACTGAAATGTAACAACACAAACTGACTTTTATGGTATTTTATTATTTTAAGGCCTGTTTTGGTTTTCAGTGCGTGTACGCACGTTTTTTGCCATGCTACAGATACAAATGGTCCCCAGGAGATTAGTTCTATGGACTTTGGTGATTTTTGCCTTTTTTTTTTTCAGCTATTGAGGTCAAGATTTGTAATTTGTACTTCTAAAAACAAAATGTTCAACAATTAAAAATAATATTTTAAGGACAAATGTTCATGAGTTGTTGTAATTTTTGGGGGTGGGGTAAACATGTAAAAAAACAAAAAAAACTCAATACTAATACTGTAAATGACAATACGGTAACAGGCAAAATACAGTAAATGGTACAGTATACTGTAATTGAAAATACAGTAAAGATACAGTATACTGTAATTGAAAATACAGTAAAGGTACAGTATACTGTAATTGAAAATACAGTAAAGGTACAGTATACTGTAATTGAAAATACAGTAAAGATACTGTAATTGAAAATACAGTAAAGGTACAGTGTACTGTAAGTGAAAATACAGTAATAATACTGTAAAACATTTTACAGTAAATTACTGGCATCCAGCTGCCAGTAAGTTACTGTAAAATTTACAGCAATCTCTTTACAGTGTAGTAAAAATATCAAACCAACCAGTTCAAATCACTGCTCAAATTGAACAATGTCCATCTGTATTTTAGATAAGATCAAGGACTTGGTGCCACAGGGAGCCGTCGATGGGATGACGAAACTGGTTTTGGTAAATGCCATCTACTTCAAGGGAAACTGGGAGGAGAAATTCCCAAAGGAATCCACCAGAGATGGGCAGTTTAAGCTGAACAAGGTGGGATTTTATGCTCTTTTTAAAAATATTTTTAACAGTCATGATGAAATATGAGGGGTTATAAATAATGTGTTTCCATTTATGTTCGGCAGAATCGAACTAAGCCAGTGAAGATGATGTATCAAAAGGAGGAGTTTCCTCTGGCCTCCATCCCAGAGATCAACAGTCAGG
>CM070831.1:3708859-3781938 GCA_036326025.1 Chrosomus eos | reverse complement strand
ACAAAATAGCCTATAATAAAAAGGAAATCTAATTGAAAATATTACCATCTATCAATAATAATAAATGTTACAAACTGCTCAGATAGGCTACGCAAAGGCTGAGGATCAAAACGCAGTATTTATTAAAGGGTAATCCAAAGTAGTGATGTGAGCTTTTGAAACACTCCTTCATTAAGCTTCGAAACCTTGACGAATCTTTTGTTTCGTCAAGGTTTAACCATTTCGTCAAGGTTTAACCAAGTGGGGTAACCATTCCAATAACTCCGAAGCTGTTCAGTTAAGCTAAAAAAACTGCATAATGCACCTTTAAATGACAAATTGTTAATTGCATCTGATAGATTATACTTTCAATAAAACATTTGCAATGGGTTTGTAAAAGCTGTTTTTTTTTGTTTTGTTTTTCTAAAAACTGTTTTTGTTCCATACAAGACTTGAATGAGTGAATAAACCGGGCTTATATAAATGCAGTTTACAAGGTTAATAATACACAGCTGACAGCAATCAGCGATGATGAGTCCAGGCAGAGAGTTCTGGGAAACATATGTTTTCATGTTTATGAGTGAAAATATAAAATGCATTGCAATTGTCCTGAGTCTCATTCAGGTTGGGGTTTTGACGGGTCTCTTCATACTACTGTATATGTAATCAAATCTATCAGTTTAGAGAAAAATTATGAGGCTACATATTATGTATATGCTTGCATTCACTGTAACAGTATTCAACTTATAAATCTTTAGAATTCTTCAAGAAAACCTGCTTTTGAGTTTTTATTGTAATTTTTTTATTGTAAACCGCTGTTACAAATAAACTGTAGTCAAACTCTGGTGCCAATGAAACTCAAAGAAAACTGGTTTCTGAAAAGAGTGTTGATGAGGAAAACACGGAAAAAGAGGAAATTAATCTACAATTTTAATTGCTAAAATAAGTTAATTTTTATGAATGTCACATCAGGGTGTATATGTTGTAATATACATATAACTTACATTTTTTATTGGCTAAAATGTTATTTTTTTTATATTTTTGCCATTTGAGAATTCTGTTTTGTAATATTACTGTATAAAGTTGCTTAAAAAAAACTACCATAAGCAGTTTAATGAAGGTAGGGTATACTTTAAGTTAGATTGGGGCTTGTTACTGCATTTCATTGAGTTTAATTGTCATGTTTTGATTAAAAGACACTAAAAAGTGTCACAAACTGATCTGTGGTTACAAAAAGATGAGTAAAGACTCAATTCAATATAAACCAAACTTAAAGATCAACTCAAAGCTAAAAAGAATCTATTTGAAGACTTATATCATAGTGTAATGTAGTTATATATAGTCCATTTAATGTGGCAATATGGGTAATAATGTTCAATCACATTAATGTAGTCAAGACCAGTGTTGTTTTATAATAATAATAATTATTATTATTATTATATATTTAATATTATAGCCTATTTTATAATTAAAATAAAGCTTATTTCAAGTTTAGTAATTTCGTTATATCTTTTGATTTTATTCCGGGGTTCCCCCATTGTTTCAATGTCTAAATGAAAAGTATAAACGCTCGCTTTATCTTTCCTTTGAAATGATTAGTCTGAATTTGTTGCATTGGCATTAAGACATTTTAAAGTGTGTCTCGAGCGTCTGTGTAGTGTTCGATCACACGTCATCACCGGCAGATGGCGTCAGAGGTCTATATGATCACGTGTGTCCGCGGTCCGTGTTTCTCTCAGCTTGACATGTAGCCTAGAACAAAATGTACAGAACACAGCGTTCCTGTGAAAGACCCACGTGCCACATAATAAGTCTTTGTCTTCATGTATGTGTCTCTCAGTATCTCTGTATGACCCAACGTTTCCCAGCTGGTCTTTAATATCCAGCAGTGATGATTGACTGTAGGTCAAGAGATCAATGATGAATGGTCTTTAATTATTAAATTAAGGCTAATTCACTTGTGTTAATGTATACAGACCCTATATACAGTGTACAACCAGTAGCCTACTTTTGTCTTGTGTAAACACTATATAGAGCCAGGGAAGATACACTTTCTGTATATTTATACGCAAACCTTATTTTATTACCATTCCTTGTGCATTTACCATTCATAAATGCAAATTCTCAAACAATATACCTTATTTTTTATTCTCAAGAAAAATGTTTGTTTTTTTATTTGTATTCTTGAGCTCTTGAAATTATGTGTTCTTTGTTGCAAATTCAAGATAAAAAAAAAAAACATTTTAAAATAGGAAAATTTAGTACACCAGTAACCCAACTAACAAAAATATAGGCCTATTCTAAGAACGTTTTGTTGATGTTCTCATTCAATTATGAAAACATTATTTTTGAATGTTTTCTGAACGTCCAAAATGTCCATTAAAAAATAAAGTTTTATAAAAGTTTTTCTTGGTTATGCAAATGTTAAAGGAACATTTTCTTTTTTATCATTTTGCAAACGTTAATGGAATGTTACTTCTGATTAAAAATAAAAAATAAAAAAAAATTAGATGAAAAAAATTCCATAGAAATATGTGATGTTTTTGTAGACATTGTGAGAACATTGTTAAAGACTTTGAACATTCTTTAAGAGAACCTTGCCAGAATGTTAGCGGAAGCTCTGAGAACGTAACATTGAAAAATCCACCATTGTTTTGACTAAAAATAAAAATTATAAATAATAAACTGCAAGAAACAAAAAAAAAAAAAAGCAGTGACATCCTGCCTCCAATAGTTGTTTGAAACCAACATACAAAACCACTGAAACAAACCTTTTAAACCTGTGTGACAACTAGCCCCGGTTGCACCCTTCCATCTATATCCTAAATATTGACAAAGTTTTACCAGAGACATAAATGGGTAACGCTTCCTTTTACAGTACAGACTTACAGTGTACTTACTAGAAAGTACTGGCTAATATAAGGTAAGTACATGGGGTAGGGGTAGGTTTAGGGGTAGGTTCAGGTTTAGTACCTAGTAATTGTAATTACTAAAATAAGTACTGCGTATGTACATGGGCAACTGGACTGTAAAAGGAAGCGTTACCCATAAATGTATGGTCTTTCTCTTCTGGGAATACATATTATATCCAACAATATCCAACTTAATGGAGGCCAGGAAAGCAGATCTTCTGTATTACCATGGTGCCATTTTCAGAAGCAAATTTAATACCATACTGTTTTGCCAAGTGTTACTATGTGATCTCTCAAGGTTACACATGGCCATCAACACGTGCCAGAGTTTTGAGCATCACCCAGCATGCATCTGGCAGAAGCTGCAGCGTTTAGATGCGACAGATGACTTTTTCATGGTGTCAGTATCATTTCTCATCACATATACTGGAAGTGTTGAGTGCTGTCATACTGACCTATTTACCAGACCCATCCACTCTTTCTCTTCATGACACTGACACCACATGCATCCTGCAGACCTGAGCTGTTCATGTTATAGATGTATATACACATGTGTGGGGTACAGCATGTTCCCGCTCAAAATAGCACTTTGCAAAAACAATATGGCCCTAAGAGAATATGAACTTCCATACATGCACATGTACAACCATGCATTTTCATCTGAGTGATTCAGCAATCAAACTCATATCCAATACTGCATTCAAAACATGTCTAGCCTGCTCTTTTATTTACTTTTAATACAAATAAATGGGAGCTAATAACACTGCTGATGAACTGCATGTTAATTTTCAGGATGTGCTTCCATTGATCTTAATATCACTAAATATTACTTGATTTCAGTATTATTAAAACTGTATTTATTTTATCTCTAAGTTATTCTAATGTTAAGTTTTATTTTATGTGCAAAGAGTTAAAATCTTCACTGCATGTTGTACTATATGTGGTTGTGTGAAACATTTTCAAAGACAAACAATCCGTAACTAGTAAAAAAGGCCTTAAAAAAATCTGATATTTTCACAAAAACAGTTCATAGATAAAATGTAGCTCAAGTCAAACTCAAACTACTTTGAATGTAATATAAGTCGTTTCGTGTAAATGCATAAATGTAAATAAACTCACTGTTTGTCAGTGGCGACTCCATCCATGACCTTTGGGACCCGAGGAAATTTCTCAAGTGTTTGTCATAAAAGTCCCTTTGACATCATGAGTGACAATTTAAATGGGTAAATTGTAGTTACTTTATAGAGATTTTAATGCTCTTTCAAAATTAAAATAATTATAAGTATTAAGATAATGCATAAAATGTTATGTTACATTAAAAAGCATTTGAAGAAAGACCTGAGTGCATTTCAAAGGGACATCCGTCATGTGCAATTACTGCCCTTCCGTTCCATATGAAATGAAAATATTTTTGATGACAGTTAGTTAAGATTCAAAACGACTTTTGAGATTTTTACCCTGAATGAATATGCTAAGATATCAGGTATTAAATCACACATTTAACTAGAATGGCAACTTTCATGCCATTTCATACTTCCAGTCCATCACATTATTGTTACTCAGCAGCTGGAAAGTAAAGATTTCTGTGTGTGTGTGTGTGTGTGTGTGTGTGTGTGTGTGTGTGTGTGTGTGTGTGTGTGTGTGTGTGTGTGTGTGTGTGTGTGTGTGTGTGTGTGTGTGTGTGTGTGTGTGTGTGTGTGTGTGTGTGTGGTGTGTGTGTGTGTGTGTGTGTGTGTGTGTGTGGTGTGTGTGTGTGTGTGTGTGATCACAAGGACTACTGTATGACATACACCAACATAAATGTTCTGTGACTGTGATCTTATATACTTTAATTTGACCATATTCATTTAGGTTTTTGGTTCTTAAAGGGATACTCCACCCAAAAATGAAAATTCTGTCATCATTTACTCACCCTCAAGTTGTGAGTTTCTTTCTTCTGCTGAACACAAAGCAAGATATTTTGAAGAACGATTGGAGCTTTGGCACATTGACTTCCATAGTATTTTTTTTTCTACTATGGAAGTCAATGGTGCCAAGAAACTGTTTGCTTCCAATCGTTCTTCAAAATATCTTCCTTTGTGTTCAACAGAAGAAAGAAACTCATACTGGTTTGCAACAACTTGAGGGTGAGTAAATCATGACAGAATTTTCATTTTTGGGTGGAGTATCCCTTTACCTGATCAAACTGTGTCTGTGTTCTGACATGACAGCAATGCTAAATACAAATAGTTATAGCAACAAACCATATAATCATGCATTAATAGGAAAAAAGGTGTGTCAGCTTTTTAAAACAAAAAGAGGAGGAGAAAACACTTGTCTTTTGTTGTTAATGTCAAAAGCTGTGATAAATCACAACTTTCTGCTGCTTTTTATGCATTTATTCTGCCCGTCACCTTTTGAATACACTGTAAAAACTGATTTCCAAAGTTGTAAATAAAGCAAAGTTTACAAGGAAATACTTTTTCAGTCTTTCTACTAATTTTTTGTTTAATTCAAAGTGTTACTGGCTAATTGTTTGTGAAATTAACTAGCAGTGTCTGAGCAAAAATTGTTTCAAAGTAAAACCTACACTTATTTTTTTACATTGTAAATGTAATGGTGATACATGGTTTTTGCTGATAGGATGTAGTTACAGCGTCTACCAGCAGGGGCAGACTATCTCTATCTCTGTCCTAGGAGTAAAAATAAGTTCAATGACCAGGGTTTTCTGTTAGCCAACATCCTGACGCCTCCGAGAAGACGTTTAGAGATGAATATGTAAAAATGTGGCAAGAGCCAAGAGCTTCAAGACCCGTGTTAATATTAGAAAAGCGTTCCAGCGCAGAAGCGTTGTTTCCGCTCCATAAGTGAGTATACCAGCAAGCAATAGTCGTCATTTCACTGTCTAGACCCGATATAGTCCTGGGTTATGAGTAACCCACTTCTAGCCAAAATAACCTTGAATTTAGTTACATGTGGTTTTTTACCAAAATAACTTGCGAGATGTATGATATTCCATCATGTAAGGAAAGTCAACAGTGATTACGAGGTGTTTGGCTCTATTTCTTCACTCATTTAATGTCTTTATCTAATTGATGACGTCTATTCTTGGGCTATGGTTTAGACGTCTATTAAACTTTCACCGACAGCCCAAATTTTGCCTTGTTTTAGCCTAGACGCCTGGGCTGTGTTGAACGGCTATTAGACGTCTTTTAAACACAAAATTGCTTGCTGGGTAACATTGTGTGCGTGCTGCTCGAGATTAACATAAAACTCTTGTGTATCTTGTGTAGGCCTACTACGTTAAAAGAGTATAAAGAGACATCCACTCTTGCATGGAGTGGTCGTGCATTTTGGGGGCGGAGCAATGAAGGGAGGGGTGTGTTTTGATTGATTGATTTCACATATCAACTGTGTTTCTCAGAAATCACTTAACTTACCTTTAATATCAAAACAAACACACAACAAAATGACAGTGGTAAGAAAACAGCAGTTAAGAAAGCATCTCATCATAATGATGTGAATGTTTGCACCAGCTCTGCAAATCAGCACAGTCGAGTCACGTCACATTCACTTACACATTATACAACGCATTGCTTTAAAGCAGCAGCTTTACAGTATAAAAATGTAATGTCAGTGTCTCTTTCATTTAGAATTACAACTTCGTTTTCTACTATAAAGCAGCAATCCAGCGTGTTCGTGTTTGCACTCGTAGACGTCTGAACATGACAGACTGAACAGAAGAAATCAAGTGGAGAAGATTTCCACATCAAAGAAGGCGGAGCCTCTGAGCCACACCCACCTGTTACATCATCGCCATGGACCAATGGTAGATCGAAGGTGTTAAACAGCCGGCGAGAATTATAGTTTATATATATATGCCAACCGCCATTAAACAACAAAAAGAAGAAGAAGTCGGAGAGAACTTTTCTGGAAAGTTTGGCAAGCTGTTTCATCCGGAAGTGTATTGCATTCACTTGAGGAAAAAAAATCTACTCTGTTTTTCTGAATAAACAAGTTAATTATCTCAGAATTACGAGATAATTTTTCATGAAAAAAAGTTTTTGCTCTGTTTTTCTGAATTAATGAGTTAATTATCTCAGAAATATGAGATACATTTTTCTTGAAAAACATTTTTTTCACTGTGTTTTTCTGAATTAAAGCTGCTGTCCGTAACTTTTTTAAGTTAAAAATAATCCAAATTAATTATTTAAAAAAAAAACATCTTCAGCCAGTGTTCAAAACTATCTGCTTGCCATAGCTAGATTCAAAACGGTTAGCTTGTAATAATGATTTTAATTCCAGTGGTACCGGTGGGTGTTTTGAACTACACAGGACATCATAAAACACATTAAATAACGTTAGTCACGCAATGCTGATGTTGTTAACATGAACAATTTGATAACAAAGTAGGCTATGATTTGCACGGTTGCTGTAAATCGCGCTGATTAAATCTAACGATCGCTTGTCATGTCGAATGCTTTTTCCCCCTTAGTTGATCAGAACAAAAATGGATGTTACTTGTTCAGAAGACATTTTCCGGTGGAAATTCTTATGTTGGTCAAACTTTCAAAAAGTGAATCTGTGATTCTGAATGACAGTATCCACACAGCGCGGTGATTGACAGCAGCACTCGCCTCAAAACACTGTGTTCATCCGCACTGTTTCATGCCGATTTACAACCCACGTAAAGATGATAATTCCGCGAATCACTGCAGTTACAGATTTCGAACAGAGATGGCGACAAAGAGGAAAAAGCTACGGACTGCAGCTTTAATGAGTTATATGAGATAATTAAGTCATTAAGTCAGAAAAACAGAGCAAAAACTTTTTCCCATTAAAAAAAATTATCTCGTAATTCTGAGATAATTAACTCGTTAATTCAGAAAAACAGAGTAGATTTTTTTTCCTCATGTGAATGCAATACGCTTCCGGAGTTTCAAACTCCCGAAACCAACTTAATTTTGGCTTGATTTTGTTTGAAATTACATCACACCAGTTTGTTTTTCAACTTCGCTTGAAGTATTGGGGCTTATACTTTTGAACATGTATTCAAAAACAACTGGACAGAATGGAACATAACTCAGATTTTTAAGAATGTGTTTAAAGACCACAGATACTAATATAGGGGTGACTTCCACATTACCAAACCTGTTTACTTGTCAGAGATTTCATAAATCAGAGCTCCTCTGTTACGCAAGCACCATTTGACCTCTGCCCCTCGTGTAACGTATGGTTTCTGACTCAGTATGAGGCTCGTGGTCACCAGAATACCCCCCTCCCCCAACTTATACATGTACATTGAGCTGTCTTTGTCCTGCCTGTAAGGAATGCGGTGATCCTACAAACAGCCCCAGCAATCGTCTCTGTCCTCAAGGAATTTCACAGGACTTTAGGAAATTTTACATTTACATTATTGGCATATGTGTTTATCCAAAGTGATTCACAATACATTCAGATGTGCCTTTGCCTTGTATATTTATTACCTGTCAATCAAAGCATGACCCTGCAGTGAAGCATTGCATGTCCCACACACACTCACACTCTTCTCAGAACTGCTGCTAATGCAACAGGCTAAACCTTCCCAAAGACACATTTCTGAAACTCCAGTGTTGTGTTTCTCCGTCTGAGATCTGGTTCTGTTTGTATTCCCCCACCCGTCTCTGCCGCTCATGGGAACTGGTTTAAACTGGTTGCAGTGCAGTTATTCAGCAGGTTTTCCTGCATGTTTGAACTCACTTCTTATTCAAAGGCCTCCAGTGAGATGAGCTGTCCTGCTAAACACAAACACACAGATTCATTCTTACACATCTGACACAATTATAGCTGTAATGTTGAAATGGGACCCCTGGCCACATGTTCACAGAATAGGTGACCAAAATATCATGTGGCTCTGAACTGCAAAAACGGCCCCTATAGAAGTTCATTGAGTTCTATAGGAAGAATGTGACAACATTACACAACCCAACATGCTAAAAAGGTTTCTTTTCCTACACAGCAACACTGGCTGACAGAAAATAAGAACTAAGAATGAAGCATTTAGTGAAGCAAACAAGTGCATAAATCTGTCAATGAAACTAAACAAAATGAGACAAAAGTGCTTCTTACTGTAAAGAAAACAAGATTTTTCAAAGTTTCAAAGATTATTGTATGTTTTACAAGAAAGTATTTCAGTCTTTCTACTTCAAAATGTCATGTTTAATTCAAGTGTTACTTGCAGTGTCTTTGTAATTAATTTTTGTAACTTCTTTGTAATTATTAATAGCAATTTCTGAGTAAAAACTGTTTCTTGACAGATTAAATCTAATATAAAATAATAAATATAAAACAAAATCTAAGCAAAAGTTTGCATGTTTTTATGTTACTCATCATATCAAAGATCATCATTTGATATTTGACATCAGGCTTTTATGGATCATATTGTATAAAATAGTGAGAATATGCGGGAGGGAAAACAGCTCAGTTTTTTTTTTCATAAGCCCAAACTGAGCAAAAATATGCAATTCGGTCCAGTTGTTTATATTTTTATGGACAAAAATATAAAAACTCTGATGCATTAATGTAAAGCAATGAGATCTTTTTAACATTAAATGCATATAAAATGCATATAAATATCAGTCGTCACTCTAAATCAGCCAATATTTCTTATTAAGATGATATTTAAATGCTTACTTTTATGATAAAAGCTCTGTAGTTTCATATAATGATGATTGAGAGATGAAAAAATAAACGTTCCTCAAAAGCCTGATGGATCATATTTGAACATGATTTTTCTAAAAATAAATAAATAAATAAAAATGGATGGATGGATAATAAGTAAAATTGCTTCAGTTCAGTAAATGTTCATCTTGAAATATAACAAATAACATATTCTTATATGTTTCTTATGTTCTCATGTTTACCTTCTAAAAAAAATCACAGCAAAAAGACACTGAAGCTGAAGGTTTTACGAAAAGGCCTTTTACTTGCTAAAATATATCAACTATAAATATAAATTATATACATCCATTTTTACTAACAATTCAAACAAGTTAAATGCATTGTAAGTAGTTTTGGATCAAATTAATCTTCCAAAGCCATCAATTTAATGGGGGGAGAAGTTTGTTTACATCAGAATGTAGGGCAGATTCATGAACTTTTTATGTAACTCAGTCATGTGACGTGAGCCAGCCAATCACAGAGCACCTGCCACATTCAGCTGTTGTCACTATGATGAATCTCACACCATATTTGTGATGGACACATTGTTGACCAATAGGGCAAAATGGCAGATGATGAGGGAGTTTTCGGAAACCTATGAACCTCTCTGAGGCCTGTCTCCACCTGAACCCCTCCGATGTGTCCCAGCACCTGTTCCCTGAAATGATCCAGCCCTCACGTCAGTGTTTAGATGAGTTGATCTGCACACGTCTTTCAATAGCGCTGTGTGTGTGTGTGTGTGTGTGTGTGTGTGTGTGTGTGTGTGTGTGTGTGTGTGTGTGTGTGTGTGTGTGTGTGTGTGTGTGTGTGTGTGTGTGTGTGTGTGTGTGTGTGTGTGTGTGTGTGTGTGTGTTTGCAACAACTGAGGCTGTCAGTGATCACCTGTGAGCAAAACACACCTGCACTCAAGATTCAGTGAAGACGCTTGAGTTTGAGCGCTTGCTTCAGCACCAGTGTTTCATCTCAGCTGAAATTATTTTAGCAAATATATATAGATCATGAATACTCACACTCAATGACCATTTTATTTGCATTTCATTTTCATTTGCACATAGGTTCTAAATGCTTCTGTGCAAAATGAATTTGCAGCGTAATTTAATAAAGCTTTCAGTCTTTTACTAAAACATGCTTTGTGTGATTAAATACATGCTGATCTCAAACTGCTCCAGGGAAAAGATGTTCTCGTTTACAAATGAAGTCAAGCTCTTCACAAATAACCACTTAAATTGACTTACATTTTAAAAAAAGATATAACCTTCAATTGTTTGTTTTTTTGAAAGAAATTAAAACTTTTATTCAGCATGCATTGAATCAAATTGCATTACATTAAATACATTTATAATGTTGCAAAATGCTGTTCATTAAACTTTCTATTCATCAAAGAATCCTGAATTTTTTTATCACGGTTTCCACAAAAATATGAAGCAACTGTTTTCAGCATTGATAATCAGCAAATCATCATATTATAATGGTTTCTGAAAGATCATGTGACACTGAAGACTGGAGTAATGATGCTGAAAATTCACATAAATTACATTTTAAATTCCTTATAGAAAACACTTATTTTATATTTTATAATATTGCATTGCTTTTACCACTAAAATGTTGTGTATTTAATACTCTATTTATACTAAACAGTGAGAACTTAAGGTGTTATTTTGAAATAACGTAAAAGTATATATCACTTCAATAAAACTGCATTAATTAAATATTCAATGGTTGAAAATATATAGAACATTAAAGTTTGCTTCTGACTGTATCAAGTCAGTCAGCATGTTTTCAGAGCACAAAAGAACGTGCTAACAGATGGGAGAGTACCTTACATATCTTCAGATTTAAATAAGCTGATGAAAAAAATGATACGATTATGTGATGGCCCTCATTTCCTTGAGTCATCATTTTAACTTCTCTATTTTTGCAACAGGGCTCAAATGCAGTATATAATCTTTCCAAAACTGCATTCCCCAAAATGGCCACGGCACGTCCATCGCCGAGACCCGCAATCTGGCTGATCATCAGACGCACAGATTTACCTTTCAAGGGTTTCTGAATAAAATACATGTGGGTTTATTATAGCAACCACACGCAGAGGGACGGTTTTACTGTATGATTTTGCATCAAACACACCAACACTGATAAATACACATGATGCACTGATTAAGAATGAACATGTTTGCATCTCAGAATTAAAACACTTTACATATAGTATAAAATGAATGCAGATGAGCAGCATCATTTGATGAGAAATGTGAGATCTGTGACAAATCTGATCAAATCTGCAGAGAAACATCTGAGCAGCAAGAGACCTCTGCAAAAACTGTGTAGCATGAAACATTAAAATATGAAAAATAAAACTGTTAAATATATATTCGTGTTTATTCATATAGGGGTCTTTTAAAAGCTAACAAAAACTAAATCTGACAAAGTCAATGAGAAACACTCTTTTACCTCCACAATCTGATGTATTTTGAGTGAAACAGGATTAATTAGATGTGAAAGTGGGTTTTACATGCCATAACGGAGTCAGGTGCAAAAAAAGGGAAAGGGTATTTGTGATTTTAGCTGAAAAAAAGTATTTTAAGATATATTTTGAATATCTTTTAATTAAAAAAGAACTTATTGAAGACAACTATATTACAAAAATATTTAAAAAATTGTTTTAGATTTAAATAACATGTAAGTAAATAGTATTTTAATTTCATATTGGCTTTGCCTTTTGGTCAAATACAGTGGGGGGATATTATATTTTAAATATTAAGGAAGAAAAAACACTAAACTTGGTTAAGTTATTTGTCTTACAAAACTATTTGGCAAAAAAACAGCTACATGTTTTATTTTATGCAAAGAAAATGCATAGAAAACAAAAAAGCTCACAGAAAAAAAGCATACATTGATAATCAGTTATAAATATTTTGTTGGTTCTCTCTTGTTTTTGCATGTGTTCATAATTTTTTTGTATGAAGATATACTTTTGTATGAACATTTTTTTTGTATGCCAAAATATTATGTCCACACAATTTGTCATGTTTCATTGCATTATTATCACAAATAAAACTGTTGGCTCCAAGCACAACTATGCAATATGCTTAAATATTTAATAATATTTAAATAAAGGGTCACTTTTGGCCACTACTGTATTTAAAATCAAAACTACGGGAAATAACCACAAGTCAGGTTTAGGCAGGATTATCCAGCATTGCTGCAGTGATAAACTACAAACCCTGCTGAAAGAGAGAGAAGGACAAACACACGGATGAGAACATGATGGCATATCTTCACTGAGTGAAAAATGCTGTGACACACAGAGATCTTTGTCACGGTCCAGACAGAACATCAGACTCACTCGTGGCCATCGGAGACGGACCGGCACGTCAACCAAGACATCATGTCATTCGCCTGTCAATGTGTGTGTGTGTGTGTGTGTGTGTGTGTTTGTTGTGGGATAAAAACAGAGATATGAGTGATATACTACCTAAAGATTTTAAAGGGGGGGGGGTGAAATGCTATTTCATGAATAGTGATTTTTTTACAATATTAAAGAGTTGGATTCCCATGCTAAACATGGACAAAGTTTCAAAAATTAAGTTGTACGTTTGATTGAGTATTTCTGTTCTCAAAATTCTCCTTCCGGTTTGTCAAAGTTTCGGAATTTTTTTTTCGAGTACGGGCCTGTGTGACGTCATCTAGGCCGGAATCTCCTTATACGGGTCCTAAGGGCAATTCTCCCGGAAGGGCGCGCGCGCAGCTGTAGCCTAGAGCGAGAGAAGTAACGTTATGCCTATCAGAGCGCTGTGCTCGGCTTTATGGAAGTCATCGGCTGTGATTGTTTTATAAACAAGGCCCAGTTCGACGCCGGATTTGCAGATCGCCTAATACTTAAAGATGGAGCAGTCCCAACGATAAAGGTTTACGGTCGTGCGTTGGAACCGCAGGCGGTGAGTAAAACTGCTTCAAATGTCTGTGAGTTGTTAACTATCGCCGTGTATTAAGCACAACAAGTAAACGACATGATCACGTACAGTTAATGTAAAACTACACTTTCCACATGTAGCCTACACCTTTAAAAAAACGACGACATAAAGTGAAAATTAGTCATTTACAAAAACCTCTAAGCAAATATAAGTTCTACAGTTCCAGTACACACCGCTTAGAGACGTCCTGCTGTAGTCGTTGCTGCTGCTGCTCGTCTTCAATTTCAGCCTCGGGATCTGATTCGGGATCAAAAATGTATGGCTGAATCTGATTGTTAGCCATGGTTTGTTTTGGGATATCACAGCTTCCAGACGCTCTCAACGTAAGCTTCGCGCGCTCGTGATTATTTAGCTCCGCCTCCACCCGCTCGTTTTTTTCCGGAAAGACTCGGTACAGCCTATCTTTCTTTTATAAATATAATAAAACTAAAGACTTTTTGGATATATGAATGATGCAATACTACTCTATAGGTACTCAAGATTAACATGAGATTGAGTGAAACTGAGTGTTTCACCCCCCCTTTAATGACATGATTTAAGTCCATTTTCAGTCACAACTGGTTTACATAGACCCAGATTTTAAATTCACAATGTTGCCCGGATCTGTAGAAAAACTACAGATTATGATGACCTACATGACCTTTGATAACAAAATGCATTGCTGTTTAAAAGTCTGTGGTCGTTAAGCTTTTTTGAAAGAAGTCTCTTATACTTACCAAGGCTGCATTTATTTGATCAGAAATACAGCAAAAACACAAATATTGTAAAATATTATTACAATTTAAAATTTCTATGTGAATATAAATATGATGCAACTTTGGCTTTTTGGGGCGGGGGGGGGGTTGAAACTGCAATAGTTTTTCAGTATTTCAGTATTCTTTGATGTTCTTTGATGAATAAAACATGTAAGAACCGCATTTTGATCAATTTAATGCGTCCTTGCTGAATAAAAGTATTAATATCTTTCCGAAAAAATCTTACTGACCCCAAACTTTTGAATGGTATAAATATGACAACATGCATTGTCCATTGATTTTGTTTTCATAACGAAGTTGCATTTTATTATTTGTAATGTGCATTATTTTTTTCCTGCTGTTTGCAAAATAACACCTGCGTCGCACCAGTTGAAACCACTGATTTAGGACAAATGTGTGAAGAGATGAAAATAATTGAAATTAGACATGAATTGAAATGAATTTAATGAAACCGCAACATGAGATGAGCAACAAAACAAGTCACTTAATGATCTATATGGACATACAGCATCACATCTGTGGTTCAATTCACATTTCAGTGTCATTCGTTAATACAAATCAATCAATCATATAGAAAATATGATTCTAACCATATTTCAATCTCAAAGTGCTTCATACACATACAAATCACCATTAAAACAACAAACAGAAAAGGCCTCTGCTACCTCATATTGAGGTATTTCTTTATCCATCCCTTTTAGAGCGTTTTTATAAAGCAACCATGTGCATTACGCTGCCGCCAACGTGATCCCCATCCTTTTGTTTCACTGCAAAGACACTGATGATGCATCACCAGACAGCCAATGGGACGAGCGTGTTGAGGTTCATGTCCTTAGCTAGCATGTCAGAACATGTTTTTTTTTCGGGCCAAATTTGCCCAGTGATCAGAGAGCCGAGCGGAAAGAGGAGGAGCTAAAGGCGATTGGCTGAATAAAACGTGTCATGCAATGTGGTCTCAGCCTGTCACGAGACATCACATCTGCCCGAAGCATCCGAGCGAACGCTTAAAAACACATCCGCTCCCCCATACACACTGCAATGGTGTGTTAACGGCTTGGTAATAAAGGAAAAATCATAGCGTTAAAGGAACATTTGCTGGAAGTTGGGTAGATTGGACGCAATTCACCATTGGGTTTTAACCAAAATCAGGAAGGGCTTCTATTATGCTATTTTTTCTTTTTCTTTAGTGTGTGATGTTGCTGTTTGAGCATGAAAAAACTGCAAATTTCCAAAGCACAATATTCTCTATGTCAGTGTCACGATTTCTAAACTCCCTGAAACGCCTCCATTGCAGTCTGAGTTTTCTTCCGGGAACTTCACATGTGTCCCTACTATAAAGTAGGCGAAAAAAAGCATGTGACTAAAGTAATATATCCGAATTAACAGTACTCATAAAAGAGAAGGTAAAAAGTGCCCGGATGACCTACTAATTCATACGCAGAATAAAAGGGGCGGGGCCTGGTTGAGTTAGTTAGTAGTGTGTTGAAACTGGAGGTTATGGTAATTAGGGGCGGGACATTCCCAAACACGCTCGAAGCGATTGACCAATCACAACACACTGCTCCAGCCGACCAATCAGAGCACAGTGTGCTTTTCAGGAGGAGGAGTTTCAAAGAGACAGGAACTAAACAGAGCGTTACTGACAGACTGGGAAGAGAGGAGCTGCAACAAATGGAGAAAATGAGGAAAATAATGTGTCTTGGTAGACGCATCTGTGTTCCTGTACGATTCAGGCCTAAATTGCTTAGCATTTGAGGGGAGTGATGGAGCAGATGCACCTTATGTTACAAGGTGTACAAATGTTGGGTTTAACCGACATTGAATATGGTAAGTGAGCCAGACTTCAAGCCAGAAGCAACAGGCAGGATGGTAGACAAATATTGCGTGCAGATAGAGGAAGTTGTTGCCTGAGGCTTTGCCCACTTCCTGTTCAACAGCACGCTTCAGTCGACACGAAAACCCTTCATATGGTTTCGGTGTAGAACTCGACTCAGCAGGAATGACTGTCAACAGCGGACAATTACTGAGAACTTATGTTATAACATTCTTCTAAACCTTCTTGAGTCATGACTCGCTTCCCATTACTTGATCGTGTTCAAATTATTCACAGCTTTATTTGATCATTGTGTCTTAAAAATATAACATACAGTACATTCGTCATCATCACATTATCATAAAAAGTATTAGAAACAACATATGGATTGGTTTCACTAAAAAAAAAAAAACTGCTTTAAGCTCATGCAATTGCACATAGAAAGTCGGCTTTAACAATCTAAAGATTAAAGCCATTTGCATTGACAAACAAGATGATATGAAGATGTTTGTTATGATAAAAGATAAGTAACTTAAACATAAGGTCCTCAAACAGTCTCTGTAGTACTGCAATACATTTCCTAAAGTGTCTAAAACAAGTGTAGTATTGTGGAGCAGACCTCCGGTACAAGTCCTCAAGTCTCTGACGTTCTTCAATAGCATCTGAAATAAATCCAGCATTCACCCTTGTGCAGTGGCCCTGCTTTCAATAGTTGCTTGGTACGTCTCAAATGCAGAGGTCCTTCCCTTTAAAATACATTATGGCTCAGAGTTGAGCTCCATATCTAGACATGCGCTGATGGAGCTCGTGTTTTTTCCCCCAGTAAACCTACAGCAGAATTGACTGACTCTCTGATATGCATGTACCACGGCGGCTATCGAAACTCAGGCCACAACATTCAACCCCTTCCAGATCCCATTGAGAGCGAAACTAAAGCAAGAGAACCCCTAAGCAGAAGCCCCATGGTGTGTGATCCCTGGAAATCCAACAGTTATAAAAAGGAGTAGTGTGACAGAGTCTGAACATCTTCACATCTCAATATCCAACCGCATCTTCCGTTTGGCTTTGTCTTGTCCGGATGCCGTCACTCCGAAGGACAGGAGCGCATCTTCACGGGGCGGGCTCATGCTGAACCTTCTCGGTCATCTGTTTGGCACTGTAGTAGGACATGCTAAGGCCCATGATGGCCAGCATCATGGCGATCTGGTTGACGGAGCGGTCGTGAGCCGGGGCCTGAACCTCTCCTGCTACCTGCCTCTGTGAAAAGAATGAAAAAAAGGATCGTAAACAAGGCCATCATCTTGTAAATGCTTTAACATTTCTAGCTTCCTCATAAAGACCACAATGTCCTGCTCATTTGTGTTGGATATATGGAATGATTAAAGATTTATTGCCAATAAGGTAACAGCAAGAGGAACCTCATTCTGCCGGTTTGCGATCAAAAGCATATGACGGCAAAAAAGGACTCAATTACAACTTGAATGAAAGCTACCGGTACGCCATGTAACTTTCTTTAATGTTGCCGTTTGAGCATGAAAAAGCTTTGCAATGGCCATCCAGCAGGAGTTATTCTCTATATCAGTTTCACCGTTTCTGAACTCTCTGAAATGCCTCCATTGAAGTCTTGAGTTTTCTTCCAGGAACAAACGTCACAATATTCCTCATTTAAATAATTCCTGCCCAAGGCATACGCAAAAAAGTTTAGTTGCGTTAGTAGTGTTTTGAAACTTGTGGTTATGATAAGGGCGAGGACATTTCCCAACAAGTTTGAAGCGCTCGACCAATCACAACACACTGCTCCAGCCGCCCAATCAGAGCACAGTGTGCTTTTCAGAAGGAGGAGCTTCAAAAAGACAGGAACTAAACAGAGCGTTACTGACAGACTGGGAAAAGAGGAACCGCAACCATGGAGAAAACAATGTGTTTTTTGAACATTCAAGCATGAAAACCTCATCTAGAAGAGCCCCAAAACAAATCAAGACTTGAAAAATGGCATAATAGGTCTTTAATAAGAGAGAGCAAAAAGTATCCCCATTTATCCAACCAGAGGTGCAAAGCCAAAGCCCAACCAAAACAACGTTATGAATAGGGATCATAACAATATTTGTTATGATAAGTGGAATCTATAAAAGCTCATTGAATGATCCCACACTCAGATTTAACTACCGCAAACCTCAAGGTGACGACATTAAGATGGTTTAACAAGTCTCTCTGTAATCTCCATTAAAGCAAGTAGGCTTAGAAGGGTCTAAGAAAAGTAAGATGATAATCTTTTTAAGATTAAGCTTTTAATCATTAGGCCAGGGCTTGACAATAAGGTTGCCTAATGGTATTATTTTAGGTCCGATTTTAAAGCATTGCAAACTTAATGATTCAGGTTTTTGTAATGTATGGAAAATTGTTTGTTGAATTAAAAACTAAGGACAGGTTATTAAACTGACTAACAGGAGGATTTGTTCAAACTGCAAGAACAATTTTTAAATGTTCTTAGGTTTTAATGTCAGTAATAAGCTTGACATTTCAAAGTAGTTCTAGTAGTGTTTGATCAGCTCGTCTGAATCTACATGCACAATACATAAAACAATATATCTAGATACTTGTTGGAAAAAGCAGCTCAATACTGTAAAAATCTGAACTATTGTGACACTATGGAAAAAGTAGTATTATACCCCAATAATTAAATGTGCTATTCAAGATGGAGGATTGATAATGTTTTGAATGTTAAAACTTTAAAATGAATGCCTGTCAGAACAAACTAATCAAGATAGTTGCTTGTTCACTACCATTCCCCCCTGCGGCTTTCACACTATTTTTATATTCCAAGTCGTGAGAATTACATCAAGCTCATGAGAGATGAATTTAAACTGGTATTTCCCATGTGTACACAGCCTTCATTCAGCCCTTCACGCCATTGTTCATATAATTAGTTCAGTCGCTTTTGACCATGAGGAATGCAGTGTAAAAGCCAGACCGGCACCAGTCTGATCTTTCCAATGGACATTTAGATGACCCAAACTAACCAACATTACTTGCTCCTAGCAAAAGCCATTATGTAAGTGTCACACATGCATGCATTTTAAAGGGGTCATATCATAAGTTTATCATTTATTTTATTTTTTTATTTCATTTTCTTTATCATTTAATTTATTCTCTGATGCACTTTTTATTGTCGAATACCGAATAGTTTGACGTTTAAATGGGAGCAATCATATTAATGATGAGTCTCAGATGTCAGATCAAGAGATTTAAGCAGCTTAGTTTAAATTAATTAATTTTTTTTCACGGGAAACAATTGGGAGTTCTTAAAGCTACAGTAGGTGTTCACAGTACAATAGATTGAGGAAAATCTGGTTCCTCATGAGATGACCCATTTATTCATGCAATCCAAAAAGGTTCACTTTTCACATTTTTAACCAAGTTAAAAGATTTTAACAAAATACCCACCTGCAGAAGCCGGAAGTATCCCGGAGTCAGTCTGCCGAGTCTGATGATCATCACTGCTGTTTTTGTGCACCACACGACTGAAACTAACTTCTCGAAGGGTTGTCAAATGCGAGGTGTGAACCTGTAGACCGGAGAGAACGAGTCAATTTAAAAAATAAACTAGAATGCACTCTATTGTGAACATTAAAAAAATTTGTGCAGTCAAAATGGCTGATTAAGTGGTCCTTTTTGGCAAAGAATCATTAGAAGATAGAATGATATTAAAACCTTGAAATGGTCCTTGGAAAGTTCAAAATTAGGGTTAAAAGAAAAGAAAAAAAATTTGTTTTGCCATAAACTGAATATGGCTGATGCAAGAGCAAGGGAACACTTCACGCCGTAGGCAACAATCCCGAACAAATGCAGAGAATCACATCTGAGTGACAGTAATCTGTTGTCTGAAAATACATACTGTGCTGGTTTGAACTAGACCTACTCTGACTCAAATAAGAAACAGAAGAAAAACTCGTCCAAAGCCTGCAAGGCACCATTACTCAGAACAGATCACAAAACAACGATTCGAACTCATCCGAGTTTAGAACAGCTAGACGTTTTACGACTGCAAATTTGGTACTCAACATATGATATACAAGTGGGTAAAAGGAACTAGAACTACATTAACTTGGTAAGAAGTGAGAAGGCAATGGTAGATACATGTCTGGGATGCATCTACCAACCTTGCTGCAATGCACGCTTGTTCAGGGAAAGAAAAGATTACTCCGTCGTTGTTGCTCCAAGGCAAACTCCAAAAACAGCAGGAATGGAAAAACCAATGAGACCCTTAAAGGTTAGTCACGAAACCGCATTTATAGCAGCCAAAGCTGGACTTTAAATGCAGAGACCTCTGCCAGTCAGACTGCAAACAGCATGAGCGGTCAGCAAATGAAGAAGCTTCTCCAAGAGGAAGTTTTCTCAGGACCTCCGCCCTTTTATACAACCTGATCTCATGCCGTCAGATTGGCGGATTGTGTGTTGCTCTCCCTCTCGCTCTCTCTCTCTCTCATGCACAGCTGTCAGAATGCATCTAGGCTTTCTGGGTTGCACATGTACACACACCCACTTTGCCAACCACCACAATACCCTGACCTTGTCAAATATAATTCTCTCACTTACTAAACTACAAAAATCTGGAGAATCAAGAATGACTTAAATAGCCATGTGAACAAAAAGAACACACACTTTGCGTTTACGAAATCGTACTCGACGTGTTGTCAAGATCATCCTCCATTATCCTGCTCTCCAAGTGAGGACGGAGTGACCGCATTCACACAACATTATCCTTCTATGCCACAGACCACATGGCCGTGCAAAGTGTTTTCGTTATGCAAGTCTATTCCACTTCACTGGTCTGATTTACAGAATGCATCACTGCAGATTTTCCAAACAGTGATGTAACAAAAGATCATCTCAATGACCCACTTCGGTAGGGGGCTTTATAACATCCGTTTTGGACATTTAAGGCCAAGAAAACAGCTTTAAGGAAAGATTAAATAGTCGATGTGACTTCACAGTCATGTCAACCCTAGTTTCTCTCAATTAAAAATAGGCTTGACCAACAAACAAAAAAAACTAAATTTCAGCAGAAGAGGAAATTCCACAGGCTGTGCATGTGGGCCTTCAAATATTGACAATGGATGACCTTGCAGTTACGAAGACTGGAAAACATTACTCCATTTCGGTTATTGTCTTTTGGAGCATGATGTGGTAAGGAGAATAGTTCTCCTCTTCAGTGAGAAAATCTGTTTCCAGTGTAAATTTATCGATCATAATGGGATTTAACGAAGCTCCAGACACAATGAAAGTCTCATTTATTCAAGCACAAGTTATGTATAAAGACAAAAGGACATGACAGATATCAAACTGTAGATCATAAAGACCATTAACAGACCTTTAGACTATCCTTTCTAGAGCGAGTACCCATTTACACCTGGTATTAAGATGCGTTTGGTCGATCGAATCACAAGTAGACGAGGGAGACACATTCCCGTTCACACCTGGTGTTTTAATCCACCTCTTTTGTCCACTTAACCACTTCTGTCCTGATTTCTTCGGAGGGTAAATGTATAGTTTTTTTCAGATCTTTTGATCTAATGAACAAAGTAAGCGCACGCAATTTATGAACGCCGGAAAAACAAAGGGAGAGCAAAAGCTTTCGTTTCTGCTCTGACAGTCTCAAGACCAGCTGAACACAATGAGTGAGTGTTAGAAATCAGGAACGGTGAGAGAACATTGTGCTTGGGATGTATATTAATCACCCTTCAACATTTTGGTTGTATTGGAAGTCATTTTAAACCTAATTCATAAGTGCACATTTAAGATGTGAATCCCTGAGGCTGGTCTTGTTGACACTTGTCATAAAAATCCAGCCATAAAACACAACTGTAAAACCTATAACCGCATCATACAATGCTCTTAACTAAATTCACAACAAGATATTTTAACTCTTGATCAGTTATTGTTTAGTTACTAAAAGTACATAAAACCTGTCAAGAACATTTCATCCCCAAAACCAAAGAGAAATGAGAACAGGTTATATTTGTAGATATTTTGTGACATTGTCAAGAATTGAGCACTAAAGTATATAAAAAAAAAATTTAATTGTCAAATTATTCCAAACCTGTATGCTTTTTTTTTTTTTCTTCTGCTGAACACAAAAGATGATATGGGTAACTAAACAGTTGTGGGGCCCCATTGACTTCCACAGTATGGAAAGAGAAAAAAAAAAACACTACAGTCAATGGGGCCCCACAACGGTTTATTTACCCATAATCCGTTGTTTTCAGCAGAAGAAGAAGAAAAAAAACCATACAGGTTTGGAACAACTTGAGGGTGAGTAAATGACAATTACATTTTTGGGTGAACTATCCCTTTAAGAGAACCATATATTATGTATATAAATATATAACCATAAAACTACAACTTTTGGGTAGTAATCAAAAGAAATTTCTTTAAAAAAATAAAAAAAAGGCTTTCATGAACCCGAAAACAGGACTCATTATCATTGTGGAAACTATAACCCTTTTTATCATTTTGGTTGAGGGTTTTGGGTTTGAATGAGAAATCCTCAGGCTTTGTTGTGCATCAAGCAATCGTAGAGCAACCCCTCCTTTCCCTCTTTAACAAACCCTCCCCCTTCCTCTTCATCCCACCATCCCCACCCCCTTCTCTAACTCCACCCTCACGTCTGAAACGAGTCTGGGGGCTTCCCTCCATTCTCACTCAATGAGACCAAAGCAGACGTTCACAGCATCCCTCGCTTTACATCCGCTTGAGTCAGTGATGCTGCACAGCATTACACCATGGCCCAATCGGAGTGATTCCCAGCCATAAGCATTATTCCCATTCCTACTCCATTCCTAAAGCTTAAGCTCCGCCCTCATCCAAACATCTCATGTTAGTGGCATGTGCAGTTTCTATGGTTTCCTTAAAGCAGCAGCTCTGTAGCAAGAGCCCTTGGCAGTGACATCAAAACATTCAGCATCATCTAGGTTTATGATGAGGGATCATGGGTCAAACATCAATAACCCACTGCGCAAGAGTTTACATGAACAGCTACATGCAAATATAACAGCATGAGCACACAAACATAGATGCACAAAACTTAAGAACATCTACAATATGCCTGATGAACACACCGGATCATGTGAAGCACATCCTCATTTTAGTTAATGTACAAATATGACATCACATCACACAAAATTGACTTTTTTGCACTTTACCAACATGCAACATGCCAATGTAGTAAGTTGTCTATGCAATTATGATATCAGAAAGTCCGTACTGGACCCAAGTTGTAAAGTGAGATGCTTTGTTTTTGAGACCACGTGTGGGTCATGCGGTTTCAGCTGAGCATTTGTGATTTATTACTTGACACAGATAGCAACTGTAAACAGCTGAGGAGCTTCTGAATATTCAGCCCCCAAGAGACATGAATATCAATAGTCTAAACCAAATGGTCACCATTCACACTTCTATATTAAATTACAAGTAAATACAATTACATTTGCAGGAGACATTTGATCTCCAAGCTGACACTCAAATCAGCTGAAATTACCCTCATCTGAGGACAAACAGTCCCTTCCAAATGTGCCACCCACAGGTTTGGGTGAATTTAAAAAGTAATAAATGTTGTAGGAGCACATTTCAAATAAATCACAATGACGACACTGATCTGAAACAGATTTTAACATCTACTTATCTTGTCTATAAACAAAGATCTGTGAAAACAAAGATAAAATGTGGATATTACCATAACCAAGCTGTTTAGGTCAAATGGAACATGCCATTAAAAGTTAATTTCCAACAAAGTTATGCCACTTTACAATAGTAAACCATCATGAAATATTAAAGAAATAACCTGGATTTTACAGTTATTTAAATCTAATCTATATTAAATCTAAATTAATATCTTCAAATTAATACATTCTCCCTTTTCATTATGAACTAAATTGACACTTATGGTTAAGACGTCTTATTAAGTGCAAAACCTGGGACCAAACACTATTGTAGGCTATTCAGTAGATCCATAATGAGCAGCGAATGAGGTTTACAAAAAACAGTAGTTTTGATATTCTTTCCATATACAGGAATTAAGAAACTATTAAAAAAAAAAAAAAAAAAAAAAGTAATTTTTTTTTTTTAAACTTATGGGTGATTGGGACACTTTTTTGCCATTGAGATACCTTGGAAAAAGTGTCCCAATCAACCGCACATTTCCAATGCGTCAAAATACAGCAAGGTTTTAACAAACAACAAAACAAAAAAAATTAATCGAAACACCCATAAATTTCTTGTTATTCCATAGAATGTGTTGTTTTTGGTAAAGGAATAGCCAACTGTTATTTACAACCAGTAGCCTATCAGAATTTTGCAATTTGAAATCAGAAAAGTAATTTTACAACCGGGGTAGCCTAGTATAAAGCCCACATTTTTGCGGTTTTTGCGCAAACGTGACTGTATGAAACTCCTTCATCTTGTGTTTATCTTTTGCTTACCTGATGATGTGCACCACCGTGAGTTGAGAGTGCCAGAGACACGCTGTTCCTCCACGTTATATGAAGCGGTCCGCCTATAGACCAGGAGGAGGTGTGGCTGAACTACATGTGGACGTGTAGACCCTCAGTGCTGATTAATGATTGCGTTCAGAAGAAGAACACCACTTGCACGTTTCCCACGTCATAACAGTTGTGTGTTTGAGTTTCAGGAACATCGCTGACATCTTCTGATCGATTTCTTACCAATAATAGACAGTTACGTGTTGGAATAGAATTGTTTGGTCAACAAACCGTGCTACTCATCGTGTTATCTTCTCACTTGGCATTCACATGGCTGTAGCTTTCATTTATTTGTTATGTTTGTTGTTATTAACGAATTCCGAGAAAAGATCTTGCAGTGTTAATGGAGTACAATTCACAGATCTATATATAATTTAGACCATAAACGATCGAAATGCCATTTATCAACTCATGTAAGTTATCAACAACCATTAATCCGTCCAAAATGTTGGCTACCATTGGTCATATCATATCCGCTTTGTAACAAATTAGCAGGTCAACCTTAGCCTACATGAGAAACCAACAAATTATCAAGTTAAGTTAACTAGTAGGCTACATGATCATCTAGACCAACAAATTATCAAGTTAACATGGTCATAGAAACTTGCGAATGTTCAACCCAATTTAAGATAAACTTTCCAGCTGTTTTTTTCTTTCATTCATTCATAAACGATCACAAAATATTTTGCCTTTTACAAGGACAATGTAGCCTAGTAGAATCGGTCTGATATTTATTACTACAAGATATTTGCGTTCAGTCTCAACAAGAAATACTAGTCTTCATATGGTTTTATTGTCAACATTTCTTTGGGGCGTGTAGTTAGGCCGCATGTGATGAGAAGAGGCGTTTTCCAGGGAACACATTCCAACTCCCACAGAAAATATCCTCACAAAAGAAAGTAAAACTGATTTTACACCAACTGTGTCACAAAATCAGATATTGCTGCGATTGAAATGGTTATTTGATCATATTCTGCTGAGGAAATCGAGCGATATATTTTAGTAAACAAACAGAGCCCCCTGCTGGACAGTGACTGAATTACAGTTTAAATATTTTTCTCTCGTTTATTAAACGGCAGCGACATCTAGCGAGAAACAAATGCAACTACAACACCCTGGATGTTCCTGGATTCACATATTTTGTTGCTCCTGAACAATTCCGATCCCTAACAATACGTTACCCCCAAAATCAGACCGAAATGAGAGGTGAATAACACTAATCCTGGGTTTAAGCCTAAACTTGACAGGACTGTAAAATAAACTCAGATTTTAACGACAAATTTACACTTTCTGTTCCCCATATTCATACTATAGTAATTATAGGTACTAACCCTGAACCCCTAAACCCTTGTAGTTAGGCTATACTGTAAGTGCTAATGTAAAATAAAGTGCAACCCAAATCTGATTAATTGGAATCTGAAATTATATTCACTCTGCATAAACTATTTGTTAGATAATTCATATAAGAAATCAGTTACCTATTCTGGAAATCACCTTTTAACTCCACTTGATTGCCATTTGCCTGTTAGAAATCAAAATTATCCAAACACAATGTAATTTGCTATAGTGAGATGATAATTTGATAATAATGTGAAGGATACTAATTAATTGTTATCTGTTTATATGCAATGGTGGCCAAAATAATTAGAACAGTAAGATTTTTTAATGTTTTAAAAGAAGCTCACCAAGGCTTTATTTGATACAAAAAAAACAGTAATATTGTTAAATATTTTTACAATGTAAAATATCTTATCTATTTGAATATATTTTAAAATGCAATATATTTCAGTTGTTAAAGCTGAATTTTCAGCATCATTACTTCAGTCTTTAGTGTCACATGATTCTTCAGAATTGATTTATTTATTATCAATGTTGAAAACAGTTAAAAAAAATTTCAGGATTATTTGATGAATAGAAAGTTCAAAAGAACAGCATTTATCTGGAATAGAAAGCTTTTGTAACATTATCACTACCGTTCAAAAGTTTGGGGTCAGTAAATTATTATTTTTTTTGGAAAGAAATGAATAATTTTATTCAGTAAGGATAGATTAAATTGATCAAATGTAACAGTATACACTGTACATTTATTATGTTGCAAAAGAGATCTATTCCAGATAAATGCTGTTCTTTTAAACTATCTATTCATCAAATAATCCTGCTTTCAACATTGATAATAATAGTTACTTGAGAAGTAAATCAGCATATTAGTGATTTCTGAAGGATCATGTGACACTGAAGACTGGAGTAATGATGCTGAAAATACAGCTTTGATCACAGGAATACTGTAAATTAAATAGAAGTTATTTTAAATTGTAAAAATATTTCAAATTATTTTTGCTGTACTTTGTAGCCTTGGTGCACTGTGTATGTACTTTTTATGAGGTCATCAATTGTCTTTATTTTTATCTCACTATCTACATGCAAAATATGACAAAAATGATATACAAGTTCTGGACAGTTTTTTATTTTTTTTATTCAAAACCATTTAAAACAAAGCATTTTAAGAGTCACTGAATATCCTTCCACTGTTTCATAACATAACTTAATAAAAATAAAAAAAGACAAGTTCAGAACACAGCTCTAAAGAAATTGAAGGTTCACATTGTAAATTTATTTAACATTGTTGTCTTAATCATTTTTTTTTCTTGTGACAAATTCATCGTAATTTCCCTAAAAAAAAAAAGAAAACACAGTATCTCTACGTTTAAATGCTAACAACATGGTGAAACCCCTCCTGAAAACATTTTAGAATCACTCTTAAGCTGCCTTTTGAGAATGTTTGGTGTTTAAAATCCAAAGATAAACCAAGAAAGAAAGAGATAGAGAAGCAATAAACAAACTTTAGGACAATATTCTTGCGTTTCGCCAACAGATTTAGCAAGGGCTAACCGTTTTGGCAAGATATAGACGCTTGATTAAAAAATGGGATACAAATGGATATGAATGAAATATAGTAACTCCTGTCAAATCAATCAATACATCAAAAGCAAGTCAACAAGTCAACTATAAATGTTATTCTTAATATAAAACTTGGTAAAAAATAGTTATTTCAAACTGTACAGTCACCAAGTACATAGAAGGATCAGACACTCATTAGCTTCTCATTTGGCATCACCAGCAGCGTCGACCTTCTGTGCCTAGAGGAAAAAGACCAAAACGTTACACAAACAGTGAGTTAAACTGAGCAATTATCTTATATACTTCAGTAATTAGTTAGTGTGTTATCTATGCGACTGAAGGAAAAGCAGAGGCACTCGAGGGTCTCGTTTATTTATCGCTCTTCTAAGTGTCATCTGTGTTGATGGCTTATAATAAAGATTTAAGCAAAGAAGATTTCACAGACCTGGTCTGCCTTGGCATCTCCGTTTTCAGCAGGGTTGCTGCCCTTCTTCCCCTTGGCTGCCTTCTGTGTGAACAATGACACAAAATATGATTGCAGAAATAATAACAGACACCAAACCACTGGATTAGGACGTATTCACTCTACGGTTTGAGGGTTAACAAGTAGGCAAGGCATTTCTTCATCAATGGAACAAAAATCAATTACTAAATGGTCATACATATACACACACACACACACACACACACACACACACACACACACACACACACACACACACACACACACACACACACACAGTAGTCAACATTTGAAGTGGATCAAAAAGTTAATCAAAGTTGTCCTAAGACAAGAACGGATATAGTTCAAAATTCATGTATAACTTTGATGAAAGGTTTTGATCCACTTCAAATGTTGACTACTGTGTATATATATATACATACACACACATAACATCCTTACCTTAGGGGCAGCGGCTTTTTTGGGCTTTGGTTCTGCTTTAGGAGGAGCTGGTTTCTGTAAATCATTTCAGAAATGAATTAGACACGAGAAATTAGACAATTATCTATTTATTTAATAGATCCTAAAGATGATACTTACAGCAGACAACCTCGCAGAGCGTCTTGTTGGCTGCAAAATATATATAAAATCAATAATGTAACCAAATAATCAAGAGTGGGGGAGCCAATATAAAATGTAAATTATTATATTCACTGAAGAAAAATAAAATAAAAATTATTATAGTACATTTATCTGACGGTTGATGTAACTAATGTAGGCATAAACTAATAATAAGGTAGTTATTCATCAAGCAAAAGCAGGACAAATTTATGCAAAAACCGTTCTTATGTAATTTTAATGCAATAAGTTATTAAAATTAATTTAAAAAATATATACAAATACTATATTTAAATGGACAAACCTCCTCCTTGCCTTTGGCGGCCTTCTCACCATCATTCTGTAAAAGAACAAAACACAAAAACGTTATAGATATCAAATATATATATATTGTACATAAACGCATTCGTCGAAATACACAAAATTGAACGTTCTCGGTGACAGTTACAAGGCGTTACGTCACAGGCGAGGGCCCGCAGTTATTTTCCATAACGGATGACTTTATTTCTGCTCTGTCTTCCCGCGCATATTCAAATTCAAATCCGGACTGTCAGTGCGCGCGGGCAAGACGGCTTCCTTTTGTTTGGCCGCATCACTACGCGCCTTTTAAACGATTGAGGGGCGATTCTCAGTGTATAGTTCCTTTGTTTTCGTCACGAAAACACACCAACTCGCACAAAAGCACATTGAATACTTAAGTCAATTTTAAAAAATTACATTTACGGTCAAAACGCGTATAACTAGTAAAGCACCGTCTTCTAAAGACACAGGTGCTGTAAAGATGGCAGCTTGACGTTTCGGGTAGGCGTTGTGCACATCAACAATGACAGGAGCAGCTTAAATGACACGAAAGAACAGTACAACACATAATATGTTTAATAGAATTGACTTGAGGACCGAAAATACACGTTCACAATCTGATATCAACGCAAAATATCAAATGAGAGCTATTTTTTCCATGTAAAATTCCAACACAATCACTTATCTGCAGTGTGAAAATGCTAATATCTTAGTTATTGTGAAGGCTTATGTTAAGTAATACTAGTTGCCAGTGAGAGTTCGAGCAGCATCATAAGACATGCAAGTTCCCTCCATTTACATTCTCAAGTGATCAGGCGGATCTTACAGGATGTTACAGGATTTGTTTTGCTCGGATAATTATAGAAATAATAATGCACATATACAGGCTACAGTATTTGTCGTTTTTATAATGCCCGTCTGGTTTATTTCAAGTTAAACGTCGAGTTTTTTGGTCATGTTTTCGTCACTGCGCGGCAAGACTGACAGTCTGACAGTGAATATGTAAAATCGACTGTCCGCCATTATAAAACAACTACACGATCACAGCCCATAACAGCAACAAAAAAATATAAAAATATAGGCACATATGTACAAAATAACAAAATTCGTGATTTTTTTCAGAAATAGAAAATATTGCTGTGCATCCTTACCTTTCTTTTGGGCATCTTGACTGCAGAAAAACCCCGAAAAAATGTCAAAAATCAGAATATTTGTCAAAATAATGTGCTCGTGAGCAACGGAACCCTGCACGCCTCACAGCGTCTCGCGTAAAATACAATAACGGCTGTATATGTTTTATTAAGTTTTTATATTGAAATTTAAGATAGAAACCGGTTTAAACCAGATTTAGCATATTCCGTTCAGCGATTGGCTGCTAGAACTATCACGTATCGTTGGGCGTCGCTTATCTCTTAAAGCAACAATGACAGAATTCCCCGCTCATGTTTCAGAGCTCAGACTGATGACGATGATGATGCTCGTCTTCTTGGTAAGAACGGCGCCTCTGCTGGACAGAGTGGAATTACACCGGAAATTTAAAAACCGAAAACAGAGGGAAAAACTGCTAGTCATAACTTTACACACACACACACATACTCATCTCATTTAATTACATTCTTTTATTTTTATACTTTACATTTATATATAAATCCGTTCAAAAGTTTGGGATCGTAATATATATATATATTTTTTTTTTAAGTCTCTTATGCACAACAAGGCTGCAATCATTTGATAATAAACATTTTAAAAAACGAATATTGTGAAATATTATGACAGTTTTAAATAACATTTTACAATATATTCAAATAGAAAACAGTTATTTATTCCTGTGACCAAAGCTGAATTTTCAGCATCATTACTACTTCAGTGTCACACCCTTCAGAAATAAGTGATTTGCTGCTCAAGAAACATTTATTATTATTATCAATGTTGAAAACAGTTGTGTAATTTTGTTTCAGGACTCTTAGATGAATAAAAAGTTAAAAATATAGCTTTTTTCTTAAATATAATATTTTGTAACAGACACTACCGTTCAAAAGTTTGGGGTCAGTACGATTTTTTTGTTGTTGTTGAAGAAATTAATGTTTATTCAGCAAGGATGCATTAAATTGATCAAAAGTGACATCAAGACATTTATAATGTTACAAAAGAGTCTATTTTAAATAAATGCTGTTCTTCTGAACTTTCTGTTCATCAAAGAATCCTGAATAAAATTGTGCACCGTTTTCAACATTGCTAATAATCAGTTTCTTGAGCATCAAATCATCATATTATACTGATTTCTGAAGGATTATGTGACACTGACGACTGGAGTAATGATGCTGAAAATTCAGCTTTGATCACAGGAATAAATTAGTTTAAAATATATTCAAACAGAAAACAGTTTTTAAATTGTAATACTATTTCACAGTATTACATTTTTAATCTATTTTGGATCAAATAAATGCAGCCTTGGTGAGCAGAAGAGACTTCTTTTAAAAAACCTTACCGATCCCAAACTTTTGAACGACAGTGTATATTTCCAGTCCATAAAAGAAGCCCCTGTGGTCAATCAAAGTGAATTTATTTGAAGATTTAAGATCAGTTCTATTGACAAACATACGTAGCCACTGCCCCATAAAACGGGGTGAAACATCCTTCCAGATGTAAACCATTTACAGATCAGTAAATAATAAAAAGTTCAGAGCTAAGCCACGACAGCCTGGCTGCTTAAATCGTTGAAGAAAGTGTCTCTCTTGTGCTGAAGGGCATTGAGAAAGCAGCGCACCCTCTCCTCTCGGCTGGCGGTGTAGTTCAGCAGTGCAGTCTGTTGACTCGGGCCATCCATGGGCTTTCCATTCCCACGATGCTGCAGGATCTCCGCCACACAGGTGCGATCTGCTTCCATCTGCTGGAGCGCTTGGCTTTCTCTGTGCAGCTCCTGAGCTTTCTACAAGCGAATGTGAATACGAATGTAACTGCACATGTGTAACATTCATCAAATGTATGCCTTTGCAATCCTTACTCAACTTCTCTGTACTTCCTAGAATGATGGAATAAGGAAACCATTTCATAGTTATCGTTTACAAAAACATAAGCAACAACAGCACATGCTGTAATACAATATCCTGTGTCTTCATGCGGGTCAAAAGGTTCTTTTTATATAGTTACAATATATGGTAACACTTTATTTTACAGTGTCCTTGTTACATATGTTACATGTACTTACCATAGTAATAACAGTAAATTATGCAAAATTACATGCAACTAACCCTCAACCAAACCCTAATCCTACCCTAACTCTATAGTCAGTACATATTGTTCATTAATATTACTAAGTACTTAAATGTATAATTACATTGTAACAATGAAACCTTAAAATAAAGTTTAACCCAATATACTAATCTAAGAATATAAGTGAGCTAAATACATTAATGGTCCATTCAAAACAATGGGTGTCATTCAGTCATAATTGCGTGGCTTATTTCTTATTTGTGTGCACAGGAGAACTTCTCACAAAATAAAGTCTGCATAATTGACAACATATGCGTATGAATTTGTTATTAACCTTGTTCAAATGTTAATACATTTTGACCGCTCACCCAAACCATGTCCATTTAAGGGATTTCTGCACAGCCGGTCATCACTCTCAGCAAACATATAAAGCTCTCGATAGACACCCAGCAAGATCTGAGCAATGCCAAATGAGTGATAAAATATCAATGTCGAAATTAATCTTAACACAATAATAAGGCCACTCAGTGTATATGATTTTTGCATACGTGTGGTCACCAAGAAAATTAAAACTGACAGCAGTATTTATTATAAATGATTTATCAGTGCACATCATTATTTTTTTTTATTCATGTGCCTCACTATCTTTGTCACACATTTCTTCTTGTTCGAAAAGTTGTTTCACTCATATATACGTCACAGTAGAGAATAAAAGACTATCGCAATTTCTGTTTCATGCCTTAAAGGGCACCTATTATGGAATTTTGAAAATTACCTTTCATGTAGTGTGTAACATAGATCTAAGTGAACATAAACATCCTGCAAAGTTTTATATATGAAAGTTCACCGTAAAAAAAGTTATTGTCTCTCAAAAGTATGAGTCGACTGAGTCAATTTAATGAATCGTTTTTCCAATGAGTCATTTTCCTTTTCGTTGTGACGTCAAGATGAAAAATGATCAAGTTGGCCACGCCCACTCATTGCGTGCGCCACGCAGACACCAGGGAAAACATCATGTCAACAACAAGACGCTGTTCTGAAGTGCGAATCAAAAGCGACCATTTTTCACTGTCCGGAGACGAGCATGTGAAGAATCAGTGGCAAGTATAGCCCGAACCTTGAGCTGTGTTCATTTTAATCGTCATTTTAATGCCGATTGCTTTACAAACACAACTGACTGGGTCATCTGACCAATCACCGCCGATTAGCGTCACGCAAAGGAGGGGTTTGGAAAAATTAGTCGTTGAACGAATCATTAGGGAGTCGGTGAGCAAATCAGGTAAAAAACAGTTATTGGTGAATCATGATTTATTTGTGAAAACATTAGTACCCAGACTTCACTCACAAATTTGTGTGTATTCACACTTTGCGAATGAGACCCAATGTTTCTAGGTGACAAAACAGTAGATACCTAAGTAATCTATAAATCACCATAAAAACAGGAGAACAAAAGAGGTCTAGCATACCTGGAGAGATCGATGACTCAGCTGGTACTGCAAAACAGCTTCACACAGATTCCAGAAAGAATATTCTGGCCACAAGACAGACTGGAACACTAGACACGAATATGAGGTCTGTGGAGAATAAGATAATGAAAAATATGAAAAACATTCATCACTTCAAAGTTGCAGGCGAAGGTGAATATTAAGAACAATATGAGCTTGATGCACAGTGGACAAGGCAGATAGATATCCATGAGACCGGTGCCAGGCTTTCAGCTGCCATTAGTGTGTTTTGATGGGAAATCTCATTTGCAAAAGCAGTGATGGGAATTACTCCGCTCTTTACAGCCTGACTATCATATTCATAGGTAAAAAGAACCAGGGGCATCGCTAGTCACCAGTAAAATAATACATATGTGTCATTTAAGAAACATGAGTATAATTTCCTCTGATAATATTGCATCAATAATTTAATGTTTTTATAATCAGAATTAGTAATGCCAGATTCACGATGAAACGTTCACATCTAATCTGTCTGAAATTTGCTAAAAGGTCTGAAATTGTTCACAATTCAGTTTGATTCATTAGGACAGTTCACACATGCGCTGAAACGTTTGCAGCGGCTTCTCACACTGAAATAGTGCAGGATATTTAATAATAAAGAAAACGGAGCGCTGGATATTTACGTATATACATTGTAGGAAACAAAACTTACAAATGCCTTCAGTAACACTTTACAATAGGGTTCATTAGATAACATTAGTTAAATACAGTACAATAGTTAACATGAACTAACAATGAAACTGCACATATACAGCATTTATTAATCTTTGTTAATTTGAACATTTACTAATACTTTATTAAAATCTTGTTAACATTAGTTAATGCACTGTGTGAACTAACATGAACAAACAATGCACAGCTGTATTTATATTAAAGTAACACTAAGTAGTTTTTCAACCTTCATAATATATTTCCAAGACCCTTGTGATGGTACATCGACTTAAAATAAGTTAAATGACTCGTCTGCCATCGCCTGACGGGGTCTGGATCGCTTTTACTGGCACTATGAAACTTCGGGGTTCGGGTAGGAACCCGTGCACAAAAAGAACTACAATTCGACTGCTTTACGTCAAGCGCTACAATAGTCATTATTTCGTTTTTCTTCGTTTCTGATGTCGCAATACATCATCCTTTCATGAAATCATGTATCATACTCTACCTTGTCTGTGGACAGCGTTCATTCTAAAGCCGGTGCTGGGTAAACAGCGAGTGTGTGTGCGACGGTAGGCTAAATTATTTACCACAGCGGCAATGGACAATTTCGTTTCCAACCAGTAGAGCGACCGCAGAGGAAAATTTACTTGGTGTTACTTTAACTAACATTAACAAAGATGAACAAATACAGTAACAAATGTATTGCTCATGGTTAGTTCATGTTAGTAAATACGTTAATTAATGTTAACTAATGAACCTTATTGTAAAGAGTTACCATGTCTTCTTTCATTTGTCATCGATGAAGCAGCTCTTTATTGCGTGTGTAGTTTGTGACTCTATACTACTGTAACAGGTAAAGACATTTTATGACAAAACAACAGTATTTAAAAAATAATTAAAATATGGGCACACTTTTTCGACGGGGGAGCTGTGACCGCTACTGATTAAAGGCTAGAAACACCTCTGGAAAGAACCACTGAGATTGTATCTGAATCAAGATTGTTCCACTGTGAATCTATGAAACTATGAATAGCAGCTGAACTCAAATCTTGTATGTTTGTGCAAGTGGCGCATTTGTACGGCGCAGCATTGACTAATGCGAATCTCTATTACCTGCCACAGTAGGAAGTCACTAAGGCGCACTTCTCCAGACGTACGGATTAGCAGATCGGGGTTTGGAGAATTACTGCTATACAGACACTCACTGAGAAGCACCTCAGACACATCACTGACAAATCACAGAGAGAAGAAAACTATTACGAACAGTGCTTTACAGGTAATAATACAGAAAACTAAGTGAAAAGCATAGTTTACCTGGACTTGATCAGGCCCTGCTCTACTCCCCATGCCATTTCCTTCACAGCATTTGCGATTTCATGTCTTGAGGTGTACGCAAAGCACACATTCAGAAAACACCTGTGTAATCAAACAGAGCAACGTCAGCAACAGATGAGATGTATGCAAATGCATCAGATTCATATCATGCTCTAAAAACACAATGGATGTCTTGTTAACTCATAAACTACCACGCAACAAAGTTTATCTATACTTGTTAGGGGTTGAACCACTTCAGATTTTTTAAAGTGACATTTATGTGATTAAAGTCGAGGTGACGTCCACTAGTCGCTGTTAATAATTCACGATTAAATAAGCTTGAACCCAAGGGGGTAATCCATCGACCGGAAGTTGAAGCCGGCCGGGTGCCGCCATCTTGTAGCAGAACTTCACTTGCGTTAGCATTTCCATTGACTCCCATTCATTTTGGCGTCACTTTGACAGCGAATAACTTTACATCTGAGGCGTTTAAAGACTCCATTTGTCCATTATTTATTTCTAAAGAAACACGACAATGTATAAAGGGCTCCATTACCTTGTATGTTACATTATGGCCCCGTAGAAACAGTTTTTGTAAAAATAGGCTAACGATTGCGTCATAACCACTCGACTCTCTGTTGTGCTGTACAGAAATGACCGTACAGACAGGAGGAGAAGCTCGCAGGCAATCAGTGGGACGTCCCGTCAAGGGAGAAGCCCATAGATAATGAGTCAATAAAAGCAACGGGACAAAATATTTCAACAACGTTTTTGGGGAATTGGAAATAATTCGGTATGAGAACTCTTTGCTCAAGTTCCCCGTCTCTGCAAGATTAACGTTGGCAATTTTCACGCACAGCTACTAGAAGATTTACGTCTGTCAGACGGGTTGCTCACGTCATCAAGCTTAGTTTGAGTCGGTTTGAGTCTGCGCGTTAGGAACGGAAGTGCTCAAAAATCGCTAAAAATGGGCTTCAACTGTCTCAACTGAGTTCCAATGAGATGGCTCTGTCCACTTCTTATCTACGGTCTATGCTTGAACCTCAAGCTAAGACTCGAACACGTTTTGCCTTTTGACACATGCTACAAGGTTATTGCTAATACATAACAGATTATTTTTATCACTTTTTAGTCTTTGGGTCGTTATATTTCTCATAGATTTCTGCTCGTTCTAAATCAGATACAGATAAAGTAGCACAGTAAATATCACATTTATATGAATGCGTTAGTGAGAGATCGATTGTGTGTGTGAATTAATTATACCCATCAGCGTCTCTCTACTTATAGTGAAGCCGTGGGCTTTAATTACTAAGAAGTAAATTCTAAAACTTTTCAGTTTCTAAGCTACTTTATTAATAAATCACAGAACATCTGCACATGATGTGCGAGTTACTGTCTGTATGTGTGTGTGTTACAATGCAGCAGCGCATTAGTTTAAAACACAGCGATTAACTTGCGTGTACAATAAGCTGTTTAAAGCGTGCATTAACCTGATCAATTTTGAGTATCCACATGGTATAACCAAACATATCTTGTGGAGCGCTCTCAGATTATGCATTTATTTGTCATTTTAACTGTTGGAAATGCAGCGTTAATGTGAACTTCAAAGATTTCTTATCCTGTTGTGTCCTCTATAGGCCATGATCAGCACCTAGTTGACGACGTCAAGCTTAAAGCGTCATTGCAGAGTATTAAAGTCAACTAGTCTGTGCAACCCCTAGTACTTGTTTATTGAGTAGGCCTACAGCTAAAATGTATATATATTTTGATACTTGAAGATCTCAAGTTTAGAGTTTATTTTAATTATATAGCACATTTAAAAACAGCAAGCACTGCTGATCAAAGTGCTGAACAACAATAAAAAAACGAAGAAACACAGGGCAAAACACACATTTATGACAGAAGCTCACAGTCAATTGAAAGCCAAGGAAAAGAAATTTTCTTTTAAGTCTAATAAGTCTTTTAAGAGATGATTTAAAAATAGTTAAAGACTGTGCCGATCTGATATATGCCGGAAGGCTCTTCCCCAGCCTAGGGCCGGCAAAAGCAAAGGCTCGATCTCCTCTATGCATTAATCGTGATCTGGGGACAGAGAGAAGTCTCTTATCACTAGACCTCAGATTTCGTGTGGGATTGTGTAGATAGAGTAGCTCAGACAAATAACTCGGTGCCAGATTATTTAAGGATTTAAAAACATAAAGAAGAATTTTAAACTCAATTCTAAAATGCACAGGTAGCCAATGCAGAGATTTTAAGATTGGAGTAACGTGATCAAATTTCCCTTTGAGCCGCATTTTGCACTAATTGGAGACGAGCGATGGGAGATCTGTAAAGTACAAGGTCAAAAGTTATAAGGAAAGCTTCCCTGCCACAAAAAGAAAATAGTATCGGTGCTTACTTGTTGTGTGCTCTAGTTGACACCACAGATTTGGCAATAACCTGCTGCAGATCTTCAGGTAGTAGAGTCAGGTCTCCAAGCACACGAATACACACACCATGCTTCTCAAGATTCTCCCTAGAAATTACATATGCATTGTACCGATTCTATTTATAAAGACAATAGAAGAATAGATCTTGTGCAGGAGTAACTTACTGCTCATCCAGCAAGCGGCTGAACTTCTGTCTGGCCAGCTCCATCAAGCCATCCACCTCTTGTTTGGCACGCTTGAAGTTCTCAATGCTGAATGCATATACGGTCACCTCATGAATACCCAGGTTCAGGCACCAGCGGAGCGTCTATGAGTGGAAACAATGCGTATTAAGAGAAAGAACACATAAGAAATTTCAAACTGAGAGCGTCATATAAAGGATCCAAGCACAGTTTGTTTTGTTTTTATATGACGTATGGGATTCAGATATGGTGCACTTGAAAGGAGCTTGTTGCCAGTTTTGTGTGCAATATGCATGATGGTTAGTGTATTGATGGTCTAAAGATTAAAGCTACACTGTGTGATTTTTACCCCCATCTAGCGGTGAAAAGGTATATGACCATCAAGTGAATATTAGTTTCTGTTCCTCTCAATTACGATTTCGTTTTAACTCCTACGGTGGCCAATGTAGTCCAAGATTAACATGGCTTCCAGTTCGAGTGTTAGGCAGTTCGAGTGCTAACCCACGTGTGTTAAAACGCGAAAGGTGAAGCTTGAATTAACGGCCTATGTCCCTCTTTGGCTAATGTACTTTCAAGATGGAGGGGCAACATGGCGACCGACATTAGAACCCCTTACCCGTATGTATTTTCAATGGCATATTATACACTCACGAGAATACTTTATTACTTGAACGAAGTAAATATACATTAATGAGCACATATATTTTTGAAAGAACTAAGTGCTTTTAGCTAAGAATAAACTAAAAAAGTTACACAGTGTAGCTTTAATAAAAGCTGCAGTGAGCGATTTCTGTGAAATGCTGTTGAAAGTGTTGAGCACCACAACACGCTTGTAGCCAATCAGCAGTAGGGGGCGTGTCCACTCATTATTGGGAGGAGAGAGAGAGAGAGAGAGAGAGAGAGAGAGAGAGAGAGAGAGAGAGAGAGAGAGAGAGGGGAGAGAGCAAGAGGGGGATCTGAAGAAAGACTGTAGACAGAGAGATGGCTGAGAGACTTTACAAAAGAGACAGAGGAATATCTGGAAAAAGAAGGGTTATGATCAGTCAAGAGCTTCAGGACCCGCGTTGATATTAGAAAAATATTCCAGCACTGAAGAAACCTTAACCTAAAGGAGGCCTGAAAACGGACACAGATGTTGCGTTGTTTCTGCTCCATATATGAGTGACATTTTGCTGAACCAAGATCTGCTGTTGTTGTAATGTTATCTCTAGTAGCAGGACAGTTTTGAGTGTCAGTGTTCGTTTGGAGCTGCTGGAGACTAACAACAGACTCTTGCTTTTATATTCGGTTGTTTAGTCTGACGTCACGCGTGACGTTTAGCCTCTTCCGGGCCCAAGCGCTCCGCTCGTCTTTCAGATCCTAGACTACATAAAACCTTTTCTTAAAGGGCTTTTTTCGCTTCAGTGCCAGTGGGTGTTGCTAGGGATTAAGGGATAGCACCCACTGGCGCCAAAGTTTCTTCATTCGTTTAAGATTTGTAACTTACCTTATCAACTGCCGCCATTTTCTCTTATCTTTCTCGTCACAGGGAAAGCGGTAGATGACAGTTAAATGTCACTTGTTTTTTTTAACTCCGATCTATTTAAACTACACGGGAACACGTTAAAACTCCGGCGAAAGCGGTAGGTAGGTAGAGAGGACCCGGCCTTTGGACCCGGAAACAGGAGCGCTTACGTCACGACTTAACAACCGGATACTCTTGTGTACTGTATGTTCATTTTTTGTTCTTCCTTGTCATTCGTTTGTCATCTTTATTTTTCACAAAGCATTAGTTTGCTTTAGCTATGATGAAGAGACATCCACTCTTGCATTGTGTCTTTGTGCATTTTGGGAACGGAGCAATGAAGGGAGGGGTGTTTTCGTTTGAGTTGATTTAAAGGGTACCTATCATGGAATTTTGAAAATTACCTTTCATGTAGTGTGTAACATAGATCTAAGTGAACAAAAACATCCTGCAAAGTTTTAAATATGAAAGTTCACCGTATACAAAGTTATTATCTCTCAAAAGTAAGAGTCGACTCTGAGTCGTTGATATGAATCGATAGACGAACGATGCACTTTCGTACGTCACTTGTCCAAGTTATTTAAATGAGATACGCCCACTCATTGCATTAGGAGACACCAGGGAAAACATCATGTCGACGAGACGCTGCTGTGTTTTGAAGTGCGACGCAAAAGCAAACTTTTTTCATCTGCCCAGTGAGGAGCATTTGAAGACAGTGGCTACAGTTCATAACTATACCACAGAAGTATTATAGCCCGAACTCGTTCTGTGTTCGCGTCATTTTGAAGATGATTGCTTCACAAACCTAAATGCTATAAAGTATGAATTTGCGAGGCGGCTGATACTGAAGGAGGGAGGTTCAGTACCGAGTTTATTTGGATCAGCTTCCTTCTCCGAATCACAATCTGTAAGTAGGCTGTTGCTTTTATGTTTGTATCATGTTCTATAATTATTTTGTGTGTTGTGTACGCACAGGCACAGCGCAGCTTCTAGCAGCTAACTTAGGTCTTCAATGTCAATTGTATTGAAATATGTGAAGTGTTTGTCGTTGTTAATGGAGTTGTCACAGGGCTCTCGAGTGTCACGCATTGAGCGTGACAGTCACTCATTTCGGTCTTTTGTCACGCTCTCCGGCCACACATTGTATTTCTCACGCTGATAAACTATTTGTAATATATCTAATATGCCGCAATGCCCAAAACTCACTCACTGTGGAACCGGCAGGATTCAAGCGCGTCTCCTCCAGTGTTGCCAGGTCCGTATGCCTGCACTGTTTCCGCGGGTTGTTTGTGTAGTGCACGCTGGTTGACGCGATTGTTTTATCCACTGGAACATGATTGTTATTGAGGAAACACCCGGGAACGCTATTTGAATAATTTTGGCCGTGATTGGGTTAGTTTGATGAGCAATTGGGCTGGTTTTGTTGTGCAGACCTGGCAACCCTGGTCTCCTCTGGTGTTGTTCGTCTGGTGTTGTTAGCCAATCAGAAAATAGCACTGTTGTATCTGGGTAAGCTCTAGCGCAACAACCAATGACACCCCGTCGGCTGGGTGTCTAACATATCACCACAGATTAGCGTCACGCAAAGGCGGGGTTTGGAAAAATGACTCGCTAAACGATTCATATGGGAGTCGGTGAGCAAACCAGGTAAAAATAAATGCATATTATAAGACAACAAAATGTTTTTTTGTCATTGCATGCTTGTAAAACTGTTGTTGGGGACTCCCAGAACAATATTAGGAACATTTTAAATGCCATAATAGGTACCCTTTAAAATATCAAATGTTTATGAGAAATTGCTTACTTTTCTAACTTTAGTTAGTGTGTAATGTTGCTGTTTGCGCATAAACAACATCAGCAAAATTACAATGCTCAAGTTCAAAGCAAATAAGATTTTTTTAAGGACTACAACAAACAGCTGGTAGGGACTACACAACATTTCTTCCGGGTTAGTGACATCACTAAAATTTACATAAGCCCCGCCCCCAGGAACACACAGTCCGTGTTGAGAAGAGAAAGAGTTGTTGTAGAAGACATTTGTGAGTCTGTTCAAGCTGTCGCATCTGTCTTTTCACATGCAATACAGTACGTAACACACATGCAATAGCATGTCACTGTATGCATCTTACAACAGTTCCCACACGAGCGATTTTATAGATTATCATGACAGAATATTCTAATCAAAGACTTGAAGATAGTTAACTCCACATCAGCAACATAATTCATCAACTAATCATTCAGAAACGTCCTGTTGCTTCTACATGTTGTCACTTCTTCTTGAGTCACTCCATCTTTGTCTGACTCCAGTTTAAACATAAAAGGCAGAATAGTTTCTGACATTTTAGTGTGTTTGTGTGTGAGGTAATTGGAGCTGCTAACACACACACACACAAGCTCTTGAAGCTCCGCCCTCTGTTCCGGGAGCAGCAGCTCATTTGTATTTAAAGGGGCACACACGAGACAACGGGTTTTTACTGATCCCCAAAGGGGACAATTTTAAAGGGCACCTATTATGCATAACTCACTTTTACATGCTGTTTGAACATAAATGTGTGTTGGCAGTGTGTGAGCAAAACCACCCTAGAATGATAAAAATCCACCCAGTGGTTTTTTTACAATCTCAATAAATCATAAGCACTGTCTCAGAACAAGCTGATCTCAGATACTGCGCTTTGTGACGTAGAACATGGGAAAGCCCCACCTACGTGGTTTGATTGACACTGGTTTTGGCATTGACCCCGCCCTCGGTGATCTGTACACATCCTCCATTGTTTCAACGACAGCCGCATAAGCGTTCTGTTGTGGGATGTAATAATAATGTACATTTAGTTTTCACTTACTTCCGACATCAGAGCCACTGAAAACGCAGTGGATGGATTTTATTTACGAAGGAAAGGCGCCACTTAAAATTCCAAAATACGTTTAGCTATGTTTGCGCAAATCATTTTCTGACTGACTGTTTTGTGAACGGGGGTCAATTCAAGTCAGGTCTTGCTTCAATGTAATCCTCAAATGTGGATTGTTGCCTACTGTTCGCAAACCAAGTCACCTCCAGAAGAAGTGTATTTCATGATTTTTGAGCAAACAGTTATTTCAGTCGATGTCAGCCAATTCAAAAACAAATGCGTCTAAAGTTGTTGTCGCCGTATGATGTCTGTGTAACTGTTATATAATTTAAACCTTGTTTGTATAGTGTCTAACCACACATAAATATATATATTTTAAAGATATTGTATTAAAAACTGTGTATGTTCTGTAGCCATCTTCTCACATTTGCCACATAAGCACTTGCTGTACGTGACGTTAATGTAAACATGACGCAACAGGTCCCTCGAAATGTAATTTCGTACGTAGCAAACGTTATCACAGTATTTGTGTTTGTAGTTTCAAAAAAATGTGCCAACGTTATCACAGTTTGTGTGTGTCTGTGTGTGTGTTGTTCATCCATACTTGCAAAGGGGACGCGATTACAACTCTATACGTACATAAATGTATCAAATAACCATTCGGAGACGTCCTGGTCCATTCTCATTTGTGTTTATTCTGCTGGAGTCTCTTAATCATCTGGGTCTGATTCAAACATGTACGGCTGAATGCCATAAAAACAGCGGGTCTTTCACTCTCAGCTTCTGCTTTTACCGACTGCCATAGGTATCAAGTTACGCCCTCATCCAAAGGCAGGGCGGGGATATGCAGCTCTTTTACATTTAAAGTGATATACACCAAAACAGCTCTTTTTAAAACAGGCCCCAAAAATGACATATTAAAATGGTTATAATAAATTAACTGTAGGGTATTTTGTGCTGAAACTTCACAAATACATTCTGGGGACACCCAAGATCGATATTACATCTTGTAAAAAGGGGCATAATAGGTGCCCTTTAACATGCTGTAACATCTGTGGGGTATTTTGAGCTTAAACTTCACATATGAGTCATTCTAGAATTCGGGGTACATTTCGAGTCTCCCAGATAAACCTATTATTTAAAAAAAAACTTTTTTTAGGCAGTTTTGAATAATAACACAAATTATGCTTTATGTATATTTAGGAAAAAATGTAATGGGAAATATTAACTAAATGACTCCCACTCCATGTCTCTGCCTCCTGATTCATAAATTCAACTTGAATTATCATAAAACAATTAAGACTAATTTTCAAATTTGTTTTTACTCTATTAAGTTATATAAACAAGTGCATAGAATAATTATTCTCTGTATTATTTGAAATTTAATTAATAAAAAAATAGATTTTGTGTCTGTCCCTTCGTCTCATTTATTTGTACAAAATGTTTAGGATACACCAATAGTAGATTAATTATTTGTCAAATCTATTATTGCCATATTGCAGTGAATCTCTCATTCACTTTTAAAAAAACAATAATATGGCGAAAACCCATAAAATTCTGTTTTTAGACATGCCATGTGGTATCTGGTTTGAGGTTAGCATTTTGAGCTAAAGCACAAAATGGTGGAAAATGTCAACTGTTCTCGTCAACTCCGTTATCGTCAACCCAATTTGTCTATAACAGAGTTGACATATTTTTCTGTTAGTACATTGATGTTCAGTATTAATATTTTAAAGTTTAAGATCAGCAAATAATGAAAATGTTGAATTTAAAGTGCATTCTATGAATATAAATATATATTTTTTGTTTTTTTCTCTCTATTTGAAATGTACCCACAATTCTGGAATGAGTCATACGCACTCTGGTGACATCAGAGACTTATTTTAAAACTTGTAAAAAGGGGCATTATACCACCCCTTTAATGTGTATTTTTAATGGCCGATGTCAGCTGGTGTAATACAGATTAATAAAGTACAATTAAATGGCCAAAATTTCTGAATTCAAATAATAACGTAGATTGTGTAACTGACAGAAGGGGGAGGTAAGATGTCTGTTAATCGCTCAAGCAGTCAAAATGGCCAAATATTGCCTAATAAATCCATCTAGTTTGTCTACGAGTTTGTCAGTATCTGCACATTACCTCTGCCAGTTTCTCGAAGCCCTGTGAGTGGCCCTCTTGCCGCTCCACATGCGTCTTCTGGGCGTAACGCCTATTACCGTCCATGATGAAGGCCACATGTTTGGGCATGGGCCCTGCCTAAGAAATAAAAAGAGTTTAGGGTCATTAGATGACTATTTCAGATCAATTCACTGTACAGGCCACCGGGTGGTCCTCTGAAACAGGGGGTTTCGATCTTTCAGGGTGTTTACACATGTAGTTCGGTTCGCTTGGTTCGAACCAAGAAATCAAAACATTTAGTCCTGGTCCACTTGGTGTTAACATTGGCATTTTAACACCGAACCTAACCTAAAGGCATAGGGATGTGTTCACAACATGATTGGTCGGCTTTTATGACGTAGCCTATATTTTGTGATAAAACTTACCGAACATCCAAAAGAATGCTGTGTGCTGGACTAAAGTTGCTCGCTGTATGTGCGTAGCTACATATGATGGTATTTTGACCAGCTGAGAACTCGTGAAGAGCTTATAAAGTTTTTAAAGGAGTCAAAACAGTGTCAGGAATCCCTCCGTCACACACACACACACACACACACACACACACACACACAGACACACACACACACACACAAAGATCTGCTGTGAGGAGATGTGGTTCTGACGCCTCTACTGAACTGTGATGGGCAACTATGGGCGACTATGACGAGAAAAAAAGGTATGATTGAGCATTCTGTCATTTTTAGAGTCGCATCTTCTGACATGTCCCGTTTTTTTTGTTAGTTTACATGTTTTTGGTCTGTGTTGTGTTCATATTTCATTCGAACCACCCCAGAGTTCATGTGGGAGCGTACAGAGACTCATCTTTTCAGCGTCTCAGCCCGCTTGAGGGGGCTAACTTTAGCCACCCTAAACTAACTTTAGCTGGAAACAACATTGTTCAAGAACCGCTATAAAACCAAACCAATCTCTATTACCTTAAATTTTATGTTTGTCTCTGTAAAGCTGCTTTGAAACAATCTACATTGTTAAAAGCGCTATATAAATGAGGATGACTTGACTTGGCTTGATTGGTGTACCAGGGTTCAGATGGCAGCGTTCACACTTATTCAAATGAACCGCACTCACAGAGCAATCGCTCCAGGATTCGCTTTAATCCAACCAAACATGACAAGTGTGAACACACCCTAAAATGCCACAGACCCGCAAATATGATCACCTTAAAGGGTACCTATCATGGAATTTTGAAAATTACCTTTTATGTAGTGTGTAACATAGATCTAAGTGAACAAAAACATCCTGCAAAGTTTTAAATATGAAAGTTCACCGTATATAAAGTTATTGTCTCTCAAAAGTAAGAGTCGACTCTGAGTCGCTGATATGAATCGATAGACGAACGATGCATTTTCTCTAACTTTCGTACGTCACTTGTACAAGTTATTTGAATTCGACACGCCCACTCAGTGCGCGCGCCGAGCAGACAGAGAAAACAGTGAAAACATCATGTCGACGAGACGCTGTTCTGAAGTGCGAATCAAAAGCAAACCTTTTTTTCACTGCCCAGGGACAAGCATGTGAAGACTCAGTGGCTAGAGTTTATATTTACAACTATACCACACAAGTATAGCCACCTTGAGCTGTGTTTGCGTTATTTTAATGACGATTGCTTCACAAACACAAATGCTTTCAAGTGTGGATTCGCGAGTCGCCTCATACTGAAGGAACGTTCAATACCAAGTTTATTTGGATCAGCTTCCTCCTCCGAATCACAACCTGTAAGTACTATTAATAATTGTTGCTTTTAGTGTGTGGTGTGTGTTGTGTGTGTGTGTGTGTGTGGTGTTGTGGTGTGTGTGTGTGTGTGTGTGTGTGTGTGTGTGTGTGTGTGTGTGTGTGTGTGTGCCGTCGTGCGTGCGTGTGTGTGAGAGAGAGTGAGAGTTACGCTCAGCAGCTTCTAGGTCTCCAATGTCATTTTTTTGTTTTTTGAAATATGTGAAATTATGTGAAGCGTATTGTAGTACTGCAGTGCTTTATCAATATGTTTAAGCTTTGGGCTAACGCAAAATATAACTGACTGCGTCATCTGACCAATCACCGCCGATTAGCGTCACGCAAAGGAGGGGTTTGGACAAATGAGTCGTCAAACGAATCATTAGGAAGTCGGTGAGCAAATCAGCTAAAAATAAATTCAGATTATAAGACAACAAAAGTGTTTTTTGTCATTGCATGCATGTAAAACTGTTGTTGGGGACTCCCAGAACATTATTAGGAACATTTTAAATGCCATAATAGGTACCCTTTAATATTTAAAAGACATCTATATTTAAAGCAACACTATGTAACATTGTTTACCTCAAAATAATATTTCCAAAATCTTATCAATGGTTCATCAAGTCGTAACAGGGTGAAAGGCACGTCTGCCATAGCCTGACGGGGTCTGGATCGCTTTTACTGGCACTATGTAACTTCGGGTTTCGGGTAGTAACCCGACCACAAAAAGAACTACAAAATTTGACTGCTTTACGTCAAGCGCTACAATAGTCATTATTTCGTTTTTCTTCATTTCTGATGTCGAAATACATCATCCTTTCATGAAATCATGTAACATACTCTACCTTGTCTGTGGACATCGTTCATTCTAAAGCCGGTGCTGGATAAACAGCGAGCGTGCGTGCGACGGTAGGCTAAATTATTTACGACAGCGGCAATGGACAATTTCGTTTCCAACCAGTAGAGCGACCGAAGAGGAAAAGTTACTTGGTGTCACTTTAATAAATACCAAATATATACACTGAAAAATTTCTATTATAAATCTAAAATTAGTTTCTATTAAGTTGCATTATTATATATTTTTCTACTCACTATACACACACATATATATATATATATATATATATATATTATATATTTTTTACAGTTTTTCTCTAGACTTTTCCACAAACTCTGATATCTGATACACACCCTCAGGATGTTGGCAGTGAGCCTTTCTATAAGGGATAATTCCCGCTCTCGAATCCACGACATTGCAGTTGTTTCTGTTAAGGAAAAAAGAAGAGAGTTACTGTCACAACAAGACGAAAAGAAACGGTTAAAAACACATCTTGTGCATGAGTCATAAACAGGCACTTATTATAACCAAACTGACTAATGCACTGCAATTGTCCCAATCTAGCTTAATCTTTAACCATTTAAATTATTAAATATAAATTATGTTGATGTCGGTAGAAGCAGTGTGCTAGATAGCCAATGCAAAAACATTTCTGAAATGGTCCTCATAGGATTAATTATGTTTTCAAATATAACGTCTGTCATATTTGTCAGCATGAATAAGAAAATATATTGCACACAATACACAACCGTTTTCTCCAAGTAAACACTGCCAATCTGAAAACAATAACACTTTTAACTATATCAGTAAACAGCGACTCATTAAAATCAACAGAATGAAACGTATCAATATTATTATTATTATGACTTAAAACTGGTTCCTGGACAACAGAGCGTTAACTACCCTAAATATCACGTTATTACAATGTTAAATTAGCATGTCACTGACAACACTTTCATTAAAAGAAGGCTTTAATTCAAATAATGCGAAATCAGCTTGATTTCAATCGTTAATTCGCTGTTTTTAAAGAAATCGTAAAGCTCCAACTCACAACCTGTCTGTAAGATGACGTCTTCTTCCACTGACAGGAAGTGACGCCACAGAAACGCGACAGCAAAGCAATCGCCAAAATAAAATTCTTATTATTCTACTAATTCAAAACGTCCCAGCACAATAACCGTCCCTTTTTCGTCCCTTAAAACGTTGCAATTAATACAATTAAAATACGGTAGACTTTAGAAGTTGTTGTTGTATTATTTTAAAAGACTTTTAATTACATGTAAAAACAAAATACAATCGGGGGGCAACGAGAAATGATCAAATAAAAGGTATACATTTGTGTAATGAAAATGCATCACATTTATTTATTTATTTATTTATTTAAAAAATTATTCCGTAAAATTGAACAAGTAGGGACAATTAAACTAAAATGTGTTGTGGCAACAGAAAGTCATAAATAAAAACAATCATAAATTAACATTGAGATATAATGTACAATCATTGGTTTTCAGAAATAAAGCGTGACTTGACCTATTTAGATGACTTTAAAAAAATAATTATCTAAATTTAGACCATTGTCTAATATTTTGCTCATATATATTGTAGTCTAAATTAGGAACACTTTGCATTTTTAAATTGTATAGAATAAACAGTCTAGTTCTATTCATCTGAAGCACAAAAAGGCCTATTTAAGTTACTTTACATTTCATACATTTGCAAACAATTGCTTGGAAAAGTTTTGAAAATTCATACTAAATTGAAGTGATGAGCAATTTTATTTATTTTTTATTTTTGCACGTTATTCAATGACTTTCAGTGCTTTGACATTTTACATGGACTTTCTGTTAGTAATTTGGATAATCATAATCATAGTCATAATCATGACATACTACGTTATAGTTTTGACTTTTTAATGTCATAATTATGACATAAAAGTTGACATTATGAGATAAAGTAAGCCATAATTACCATAATATTATGACTCTTTATGCCATAATTTTGACTCTTTATGTCGGCTTAGTGTGTCATCAATTCAAATTTGTATCTGATAAACAGGCTATGTCATAATTATGATTTACAAAAAAAAAAAAAAATCTTATGTGGAGGAAATGGTGTTCCATACACAACCCATATAATGCACTAAATAGGCTTAGCAAGTAATTTCGTACACCGCTAGACTTAAAGGCCCACTAGGTGCAGCATTATTCTAGCCTGGATGCCAGCCTGAACCCCGCCCACAACATTTTTTGGTCGGGAAGTTCGGTCTGGACTCGATTCATTGAGGAATAATTATGATCAGTTCAGAAATCGTCGGGCCAATCAAAATGCCAGGGCGGGCTTTATACGATGATGGACAGATGATCTGCAGTTACGTAATCATCACGTCATCAAACGTATTTCTTTCAAAAATGCTTTTCATGTTTGAAGTACTCTGCGAATCCTTAAATTCTTTTTAAGGCAAAATGTTTAAGTTACACTCATTATTTTTTAAATACTTTTTCCAGAGTTTGTGCAGTTGAGTTCTATTGACAACTATGCGTCGCTCAACATACGTCACTTACTGCGTTGCTCTGATTGGTTGTAGGTCTATCCAATTGAGTGCAGAGTTTTTTCCCCTCGTTCGATTAAGACACGCCTCATAATCAAAGCCCTGTATGGAGCAGTATCAGACTCACATTCTGACTAGAATATGAGTATGACGAAGTCAGGCATTATTCAATGTGAAGACAGGGCGGGACATACTGATCAGATCCGCCCCTATTTAAAAATAGCCAATAGCGTTTTGTTTATATCACATGCTCGGCCAGTGCCGTTGAGCTTAAGCCGTTTTAAAGCCATATTGCTTTAAAATACAGCATTATGTGCAGAATTCAAATGGATCCGATACATTTTCTGGTCTGCGCCGAAACGGGCAGATGATCCTCTCTGTGCTGTCGTGTCTCTGGACCGGAGCTGCAGCGGTTCGGGTGACACTAACGTGAAACCAGACTTCATTCTTCCCAATGGAAAGCATATTTACACTGCCTGAATTGTTCCCTATCCCCTAGTGCATAATGTGCCATTCATCAAGTAGAAAATAGTAAATGTGTGAACAAGTGACTGATTTCAGCTGCAGCTTCAGCGTCTTTTTATAATGAAGGGGGCGGAGCTTCAGATTCTGAGAGCATTTGATTGGACAGAAAATCTGATAAGAACCTAAAGTGTAGACAGAGTGATGTTATCAAAACATCTGATCCATATTGGTGGAAGTGAAAGACTGTAAATGTTGAACACTTATATCTTCTTGAAGGAATAGTTCACCCAACAATGAAAAATAAAACATTAATTACTCACCCTCATGTTGTTCCAACCCCGTAAGACTTTCGTTCATCTTCGGAACACAAATGAAGATATTTGTGATTAAAGGGGTCATATAATGGTACTTGCACTTTTACAAGTTGATTGTACTGAAATGTGTGTTGGCAGTGCCTGTACACAGCCATCATATAATGATAAAAATCCATCCAGTGGTTTTGTTTTAATCTCCTTATATGTTTTCCCCTGCCTCAAATCAAGCCGTTCGATCCTGTGACGTCACAAGCTCGCACGCCCCTCCCACGACTGTTGATTGACAGCAGCGTTTCAACACAGACCCGCCCTCGCTCGTGAGTGAGATGTCAATCATAGTTCGTCATTGTTTACACTGGAGCAGAATGGCGGCCGTCTAAGCGATTGTGGTGTTCTGTTCTTGGGTGTAATGAGGAACACAGCAGTCATTTTAATGTTCCTAAATCCGAACCGCTGAAGACGCAGTGGCTGAGTTTTGTTTATGAAGGAAATATTCACGACGAGCAACGTCAATGCGCTCATGTTTGCGCAAATCATTTCTCACCAGACTGCTTTATAAACGAGGCGAGGGTCAATATAAATCAGGTTTAGCTAAGAAGCTGCTACTGAAAAAGGAATCGGTACCAACTATTCGTGTTCCTGCTGGACCTCCAGAAGAAGACTTAGGTAAAGTTGGTTTTATATTCGCATATTCGCACATTCGCGTTAAAGAACTTCTTCAATTAAATAGTCAATAAAGCTTTTTTTTCCCCAATTCGAGCAGCTACATGATATTGACCACACAGATTGTGAACTACAACATTTTCTACAATCGATCGAAATGGGCAAGTATGTTTTTAATGCATACACACTTTGTTGAATATTCAATGTAGTGTGGTAACCAAGATAGGGACCGTCTAAAAAGTTTATATTGTTTTTCATCGTGTGCAAACAGACAACTATATTTTAGCCAACTACAGATGTACCAGCAAATATCTCTTACATTATGTTTTCTAATTCAATAGAATGTCGTTTAGCAACAATAAAAACTGCATTACAATGATGGTGTTTAAAAAGGTGTTTAGGAAATAATAAAGAATGAACATGTAGGCTACATGAACTGTAATCTAGTAATAATCCAGACTGTAGAAAGTGGAAAATCATGTGTAATCTCCTGAACATATTTAATTGCTTCATTTTACATCTGTTTATATTTGTTTATTTATTTATTTGAAATCAAAATGAACAAGAACAGTGTTGGTGTTGTTTTTAATAATGACATATGATTTATTTCAATAGGTTTTGAAAGGATGGGCCGACTGTTCCAAAACAAGTTGGATGGTCTTGCCTGGACCCTAAAGAACATATGTACACCTCTGTTTTTCTGTTTTTAAGTGTAATAAAGACTTTACAGTGTAACAGTGTTCTCCAGGTGCTGAATAAAAAGAATGGCCTAACAGTATTTGATGTTTTCCTGTTGTATTGCATCTTCAATTAACATTAAACAGTCCTGCAGAAATATCACTGTCCATGGCACTGAATCCATCAGATTATTGACAAGTACTCAGAAAGCATGACAGCAAACATGATGTTTATTTTGGGTGTGAAGGTGTGGGTTTTGGAATAAACTGATGCTTCAATGTATAATGAGTGATTATAATCAAGGTTTTCTTTCTAAATATTACATGAGTGGAATGACTTATCTAGGCATGTGAGATTTTACTTAGTTATAGAAGTTACTAGTATGATTACTGAAATGTTCATTTCATGTATTCTCTAATATCTGTATTTGATATCTGAATGCAGTAACAGTGCTTGCTAATTTAGCCCAGCTTCCAGAAATGAAATATGGAAAGATGTTTTGTTAACCTGCAACCAAAAAGACGAACACACACACACACACACACACACACACACACACACACACACACACACACACACACACACACACACACACACACACACACACACACACACACCACACACTGACACAAAGCTTTTCCAAGGTTGGATTTGGCTAGGCTCTAACAATAAACAGGAGAGTTCTCTCAAAACATCAAGATAATATGTTCTCTCAAGAAGAGTCTAACTGGAAAGTAAGGCTTTAACTGAGAAAGGTTCCCTTAAACTATAGACTTCAATGACCCCTGTGACTTATAGTCGTCAGGGTACCCTAGAAAAACAGATGTATGTATTGACACATGTTGAAGACCTTTCTTAAGGAACCACTGGCATTGTTGGAGATTGACTGAGTGTTGTTTGGGACATGCTGGCGGCCCGCAACCTAAATCTGCGACCTGGAAGATCACGACGTGCCTAACTTCAGGGTCAGAGTTTCAGCTGCATATGGAGATATGCTTCAGTTTATCTGTATATGTGTGGAAAATTGTTTAGACTTTATGTTTACTTAGCCAATCAGAAGTAGCTAACCTGTAAGCAATGATGTAATCAATGCCCTTGGAAATGGTATAACTGCTGTGATCTCTGTAGCGGCCTACGAACTCCTACGAGAGTCTTGAAGCTGACTTCTGCTGATGAAACTGAAAACTATCTTCAGTAAATCTTTTCTTTAATTTATTATAATTCTGACTCCTGCTCTTCATTCATCATATCTGGTTCTGGGTCTTTGACTGTGTGCCCCTTACACACAGGCTAAAACAGTAATGGCTGAAAACAGTAACTTCTTTACTTCATAGATGTATTTATAGAGGAATGATTTGTTTTAAAAGAACATTGAAACCATTATAAACAAAGTAAAGTTCTGACAATAACTCCCATACTGTACGTACAATTATCAAATGTTTATTAAAAAAATTACTTTATTTTCCCTAAAGTATTCTTTTCCTGTTTCAAAGGGTGTAGTGCTTTCCTAGTGACCTGACTGACTTACTAAAGGTGAAATTTCCACAATAACTCCCATACTGTACGTACAATTATCAAATGTTTATTTAAAAAAAATACTGTAATTCCCCTAAAGTATTCTTTTCGTGTTTCAAAGGCTGTATTGTTTTCCTAGTGATCAGACTGACTTACTACAGGTGAAATTTCCACAATAACTCGCATATTGTATGTACAATTATCAAATGTTTATTAGGAAAATTACTGTAATTCCCCTAAAGTATTTTTTCCTGTTTCAAAAGCTGTAGTGCTTTCCTAGTGATCAGACGGACTTACTACAGGTGAAATTTTGACAATAACTCCCTTACTGTACGTACAATAAACTAATAAGTTTAAGAAAAAAATTACTGTAATTCCCTAAAGTATTTTTTCTTGTTCCAAAGACTGTAGTGCTTTCCTAGTGATCAGACTGACTTACTACAGGTGAAAGTTTGACAATAACTCCCTTACTGTACGTACAATAAACTAATAAGTTCAAGAAAAATTTACTGTAATTCCCCTAAAGTATTTTTTTCCTGTTTCAAAGGCTGTAGTGCTTTCCTAGTGATCCGACTGACTTACTACAGGTGAAATTTCCACAATAACTCCCTTACTGTACGTACAATAAACTAATAAGTTCAAGAAAAAATTACTGTAATTCCCCTAAAGTATTTTTTCTTGTTCCAAAGACTGTAGTGCTTTCCTAGTGATCAGACTGACTTACTACAGGTGAAATTTCCACAATAACTCCCTTACTGTACGTACAATAAACTAATAAGTTCAAGAAAAATTTACTGTAATTCCCCTAAAGTATTTTTTTTTCCTGTTTCAAAGGCTTTAGTGCTTTCCTAGTGATCCGACTGACTTACTACAGGTGAAATTTTGACAATAACTCCCTTACTGTGCGTACAATAAACTAATAAGTTTAAGAAAAAATTACTGTAATTCCCCTAAAGTATTTTTTCTTGTTCCAAAGGCTGTAGTGCTTTCCTAGTGATCCGACTGACTTACTACAGGTGAAATTTTGACAATAACTCCCTTACTTTACGTACAATAAACTAATAAGTTTAAGAAAAAATTACTGTAATTCCCCTAAAGTATTTTTTCTTGTTCCAAAGGCTGTAGTGCTTTCCTAGTGATCAGACTGACTTACTACAGGTGTAATTTTGACAATAACTCCCTTACTGTACGTACAATAAACAAATAAGTTTAAGAAAAAATTACAGTAATTCCCCTAAAGTATTTTTTCCTGTTCCAAAGGCTGTAGTGCTTTCCTAGTGATCAGACTGACTTACTACAGGTGTAATTTTGACAATAACTCCCTTACTGTACGTACAATAAACAAATAAGTTTAAGAAAAAATTACTGTAATTCCCCTAAAGTATTTTTTCTTGTTTCAAAGGCTGTAGTGCTTTCCTAGTGACCTGACTGACTTACTACAGGTGAAATTTCCACAATAACTCGCATAATGTACGTGCTATTGTCAAATATGTTTATGAAAAATTAACTGTAAATGACCGTAACTATTTTTCCACGTTCCAAACGCTGTAGTGCTTTCCTAGTGACCAGTGTGACTTACTACAGGTGAAATTTCCACAATAACTCGCATAATGTACGTGCTATTGTCAAATATGTTTATGAAAAATTAACTGTAAATGACCGTAACTATTTTTCCACGTTCCAAACGCTGTAGTGCTTTCCTAGTGACCAGTGTGACTTACTACAGGTGAAATTTCCACAATAACTCGCATACTGTACGTACAATTATCAAATGTTTATTAAAAATTACTGTATTTCCCCTAAAGCATTCTTTTCATGTTTCAAAGGTTGGAGAATGTTCCTAGTGATCAGACTAACTTACTAAAGGTTAAATAATGCCAATACCTGCCTTACTGTAAGTACAGTACATACACATTTTTAATGAAAAAATTACTGTAATTCACCTTAAGTGTTTCTTCATGTTCCAAATGTTATAGTATGTTCCTTGTGATCACTCTACTCAATTTATTTTGATAAATGTATTAGGTAAACGTAGGTATTAGAACTGCTCTTCCTGGTACAAACATTTCGTTCATTGATTAAAAACTGTAAAGATTTTAGCTTAATCATATTTTTAACGTTATAAATAAGCAACAATTTTATGATTTAAATCTGGAATCCATTGCTGCTTCAATGTATATCTAATGACAAATTTAATCAAATTGAATCAATATTTTCCTTCTAAATATCAAATGAGTTGAATGACTTCTCTAGGCTTATGAGATTGTACTTTGTTATAGAAATACCAGTGTGATTATCGAAAATGTTATTTCATGTATTCTCTAATGTCTGTATTGAATATCTGAGAGGTGCACTGTAAAACCCAACACGTTAAGCTAACTCATTTCAGTTGAGACCGATTAACTCAATTTAATTAAGTTTATAAAAACAATAGTTATGAGTACTCTGAACTCACTGAATTAAGTCCACTAAAACAAGGATATTCCTTAATAGACAATTAAACTTCTGCATTCAAATATCTTGACATTTGATATTATATATTGAGTAAAAACAGTGAAATTACAAACTTTAAATGAACTTTTAAGTGCTTGTTGTTACTACTAGCTCACAATATCACACACAAAGTCAAATCCTTTAAGTTAAGCTAACTCATTACATTTGAGGACACCGATTACCTTAATTTAATTTGAAAAACAAAGAGAAGATATACATTGCAGTCAAGAAGTTAAGCAATTATTTAAAGGGATAGTCCACTTTTTTTGGAAATAGGCTAATTTTACAACTCCCCTAGAGTTAAACAGTTGGGTTTTATCGTTTTCGAATCCATTCAGCCGATTTTCTGATATTTAGAAGAATATCAGTAACCAGACAGTTTCTGGTCCCATTGACTTCTATAGTATATATTTTTTCCTACTATGGAAGTCAATGAGACACAAAATCAGAAATCGGCTGAATGGATTTGAAAATGGTAAAACCCAACGGTTTAACTCTGGTGGATTTGTAAAATTAGCCTATTTCCAAAAAAAGTGGAGTATCCCTTTAAGTGACTAATTAAGTGATGATTGAGCATTATTGATGAACACCTGCTGTTACCAAGCAAAATCACTGAACGAAAGAAAAACTTGAAACACAAATGAGCTGCTGCTCCCAGCACAGGGGGCGGAGCCTCAAGAGGTCCTGTCCTTTTACCTCATACAAACATGCACTGAAAATTTCAAAAACTTTTAGCCTTTTATTGTCAAACCGGAGTCAGACATAGATGGAGTGACACAAGAAGAAGTGACAGAGGTCTAGAAGGTGATGATTTAGTGAGTTTCGTTCAAGGTCACCATATTGGAGAGTAGCGGTTGTTTTAGTTGGACTCTTGACCCTTGCAAATTTGCATGAGTTTGACTGCTGTAACACATGTTATGACAAAGTCAAAAGAAAGCATGATCAGGTGTCAATGGTTGTGCTTCGTTGATGAAAATCATCAATTAATGACATGTTCACTGAGCTTTTACTGAGTCTACATTTTTTTTAAATATTTTTTGTTTATTATTTATTGGGAGAAAGTTTTGCAAGCTTCAATCAGTGGTCAAATAAGTAAATGATTCAGGTTCAGAGTCTAATCTCTGATTAAACAAGTGATGTATTATTAGGTTTGCCTATATATTTAAATTAGACCTGAATATCAAAGTTGTGTATATTAGATATAAAAAAAAAATCTATGACTATAAGATAAAAGAAAGGATTTTACAAACAGTTTGTGCACAAAAAGCTTTCATCAATTGCATTGAGACTAACACAGACATCAATAATCAGCATATGAATCTCAACCATGGTGACCATTAAAAAGTGATTCATGCCGCAATGCATGCTGGGAGCCATGGATAAGTTTTGTATTATGCTAGTACCCAGCATGCATTGCAGTATGAATCATTATTTAATGGTCACCATTGTTGAGATTAATATGCTGATTCTTGATGTCTATGTTAGTTTTAGTAAAGCCATAGATGCAGACTTTTTGTGAACACTGCTTGTTAAATTCTTAATTGTATCTGATACCACAACACTGCTGGCACTTTAGCAGCTTTAAATAAAACTATAATATGACACCGTTTTTAATCAGATATTAGACACTGAAAGAAATCAGTGAATCGGGTCACTTACATGATGACTGTCATCAATACTCAACCATCAACATCTGAACACATTTGCTCTTGAGTTTCGTGCCATAACAAATGTGCTTTGTAAACACACAGGATTCAGCAGACAGAGAAAATATTGTGTGCCAAAGTCAAGGGTCAAGAGCCCAACTAAAGTAAACGCTAATCTCCATCATGGTGACCTTAAACGAAACAATAAATCATCAAATTCTGAACCTCTGTTAATTCTCTTAAGAACTTCTGTAGACGTGCTAATAAGTGCTAATAAGAATAAGACTAGCCATTGCACACTGAGTCCGAAATTGTCGTATGCGTTTTTTCGGATTCGTAATTCGGTGGCTCTGAATTGTCAAAACACCATTCAAACACCATTCAAACTGCTTGCTACAGATGCGAAAAACGCAGAAAACCGAACCGATCCGATGTTTTTTTTATGACGGACGAAAGTTTCGGAGGCAGTGTGCAAGCGTGATTGACATAACGTGAGGTAGTATTTATTTTTTAACGTGCAGAAATTTCTGACGCGAATTTCGGACTCAGTGTGCAATGGCCTTAAAGTGCTGTTTGAGGAGTTGTTTAACGATGTGCTGAGATCTTGAGACTTCATATCTTGTCATATCAGTTGATTTAGCTTAGACCTTGGTGAAGGATAATTGCTGATCTTTGTAACTGTAACAGAGCGGCCTACAAACTCCTTGTGAGTCTTGAAGCTAACTTTTGCATGATGAAACTACAAACTATCTTCAGTAAATCTTTCATTTATTTATTATAATTCTGACTCTTGTCTCAAATTGACTGACTAACTCCCTGGGGTTTTAATTAATCATATCTGGTCCTTGGGTCTTTAACTGTATACAGTGGTAATCTATATTGCAACAAGGTGAGCACAACCATTGGGCATCTTTCCAGGTAGCTTGTCTGGTGATAGTCTAAGGCATGGTACCAATATTTTGCACTGTTGCTGAAAACTGTGCTGAAAACAATATTTTCATTCAAACACACACATTTATTTTTATTCAATTTTTATTTTATCGTCACTTCACTAAAATAAAATATAGAAAAGTAAAAATGACGTGACAAAACAATCAGTTAAAGGGTTTATGATAATATAAGAACAACTTAAACCAAGAGAGGATCAACAACAGCAGAATTATGAAGAGGTGACATTGAAATATTACTCTAACCATGAGGAATTAATTACACCTTTTATGTATAATCACAGTTGTATTCCATGGACAATTAGAAAGATAATACAAATACAACAGTGTTTACATCAACAGTGACTTTATACGTTACTTTTGTTGAATTTGAAGTTGAATTTGGAGGGGGAGAAAGATCATAAAAGTAAATGTCATGTAAGGACAAAGTTTGTTGGCTGGTGGCTATGTGACTTAATATGTGAAAATATTGACCATGAAGGACAACTACAGATTGACAGGAGAGTCAGTGTCAGAAAAGATGATGCCAACAGCATCATTTGATCAAACAATTATTTTGGATAATCTTGCATACAAAAAATATACCGGACTCGGACTTGTGCAATCAGACCCTTTTATTCCTGCTGTACAAGAAGCAAAAATTACATGTTGGTCATAACATTCTGCACTGTACAGTATCATGAATGCCTTCTTGATCTTGCTGTACATTATCTGTCAGATTTGCTTCACCAATGTGAACAGGTTCATTCACTGCTGTTATTAATAATGTAGCCCCTATTAATGTTCTACAACCTTAAAACCCATTTTAGTGAATTACAGTATTATATTAATATGTAATACAGTATTATTAAGTATTGTCAAAATTTCACGTGTATTAAGTCAGTCTGGTCACTAGGAGAGTATTACACCCTTTGAAACATAAAAACAATACTTACGGTGATTTACAGTAATTTTTTCATAAACATAATTGACATAGTACAGTAAGGGAGATATTGTCAAAATGTCACCTGTAGTAAATCACACTTGTCATTAGGAAGGCACTACAAAATTTGGAACGTGGAAAAATAGTTACAGTCATTTACAGTTAATTTTTCATAAACATTTGACAATAGCACGTACAGTATGTGAGTTATTGTCAAAATTTCACCTGTAGTAATTCAGTGTGATCACTAGGAAAGCACTACAGCCTTTGGAATATAAATATAAAAAAACACTATAGGTGAATTAAAGTTTATTACATAAACATATGTAATAAACAGGTGTAATAATGTTTATTACATAAATATATTTGATAATTGTACAGTAAGGGAGTTATTGCCAAAATTTCACCTGTAGTAAGTCAGTCTGATCACTAGGAAAGCACTACAGCCTTTGAAACAGGAAAAAATACTTTAGAAGAATTACTGTAATTTTTTCTTGAACTTATTAGTTTATTGTACGTACAGTAAGGGAGTTATTGTCAAAATATCACCTGTAGTAAGTCAGTCTGGTCACTAGGAAAGCACTACAGCCTTTGAAACAAGAAAAAATACTTTAGGGGAATTACAGTAATTTTTTCTTAAACTTATTAGTTTATTGTACGTGCAGTAAGGGAGTTATTGTCAACATTTCACCTGTAGTAAGTCAGTCTGATCTCTAGGAAAGCACTACAGCCTATGAAACAGGAAAAAATACTTTAGGGGAATTACTGTAATTTTTTCTTAAACTTATTAGTTTATTGTACGTACAGTAAGGGAGTTATTGTCAAAATTTCACCTGTAGTAAGTCAGTCTGATCACTAGGAAAGCACTACAGCCTTTGAAACAGGAAAAAATACTTTAGGGGAATTACTGTATTTTTTTCTTGAACTTATTAGTTTATTGTACGTACAGTAAGGGAGTTATTGTGGAAATTTCACCTGTAGTAAGTCAGTCTGATCAATAGGAAAGCACTACAGCCTTTGAAACAGGAAAAATACTTTAGGGGAATTACTGTAATTTTTTCTTGAACTTAATAGTTTATTGTACATACAGTAAGGGAGTTATTGTGGAAATTTCACCTGTAGTAAGTCTGTCTGATCACTAGGAAAGCACTACAGCCTTTGAAACAGGAAAAAATACTTTAGGGGAATTACAGTAATTTTTTTCTTGAACTTATTAGTTTATTGTACGTACAGTAAGGAAGTTATTGTCAAAATTTCACCTGTAGTAAGTCAGTCTGATCACTAGGAAAGCACTACAGCCTTTGAAACAAGAAAAAAACACTTTAGGGGAATTACAGTAATTTTTTCTTAAACTTATTAGTTTATTGTACATACAGTAAGGGAGTTATTGTCAACATTTCACCTTTAGTAAATCAGTCTGATCACTAGGAAAGCACTACAGTCTTTGGAATATAAATATAAAAAAACACTATATGTGAATTAAAGTTTATTACATAAACATATGTAATAAAAACATGTAATAATGTTTATTACATAAATATATTTGATAATTGTACAGTAAGGGAGTTATTGTCAAAATTCCACCTGTAGTAAGTCAGATCTGGTCACTAGGAAAGCACTACAGCCTTTGGAACAGGAAAAAATACTTTAGGGGAATTACTGTAATTTTTTTTATTAATATATTTGTATATTGAACGTACATTAAGGGAGGTACTGTCAAAATCCCACATGTAGTAAGTCAGTCTGGTCAGTAGGAACATACTACAACCTTTGGAACATGACAAATAACATTGTTTTAATATTTTAATCTCCTCAAAACGAGCTTTCTTTCGGGTTTGCACTTTGCAGATGGTCCCTTCTTAGCAGCCTGCGCATAGAGATCAATGTATTTTGTCCAGTGCGAGGGAAAGATCGTTTTGAGGAAATTTATGTTGTAGCTTCTGGTGTTTTATCTGTAGTTATATGTGATATGTGTTGTGTGTAGCAACAACGTTTAGTTCACGAGTTATTGAACGCGGAAGTCCGCGAATGTGTGAATATGCGAATATAAAACCAACTTTACCTAAGTCAGAAGAAGTGAGTGTAACGTTTTATTTATTAACCTTTATATGAATCTTTGCAAATCCCTTGCACGCTTCACGAATGTGGCTAATGTTTACACTCAGGGTGCATTACGGCATGTGTTCTATGTAACGTTACGACGTTCTCAATATAATTCATAATCCCACGTTTATAATGAAAAACGCGTTGGTGTTAACGTAACAGGAATATTAACAGGAATATCAATGCAGTTACAAAACTATAGATGTACTTAAAAGTTTTCTTAAAACATAAAACATTTTCGTACCGCACTAAACATAAACATACAGCAAATTCTTAGTTATCCTTCAACTACTGCTAGAATCATTACTGACATGACCTCATGTCAGTTTCAGTCACGAGTTGTACCTAACACTGAGATAATGTCACGCATCATTGACAAGCCTACATTTACAAAAAAAAAAAAGAAAAGTTTTTCAACATAAATCTGTCAACGAACTAACCTATAACTTACATTAGTAACGTTAAACACATAGCGTTTGTATCTCACAACTCTAACGTTACCCTGCCAGTACTTACAAAAATAGATCAAAGTGACATTGTTAACCAACCATTCAGAAACGTCCTGTTCGAGCCTTATTGTCGAACTTCTTCGGGGCCGTCATCTTGTTTCGGGTCCGACTCTGGTTCAAACTGATACGGTTGCACAGATGCGTCCTCAGAGAGAATCCCGCTGCCATAATAAACCAATAATATAATAAACCCTCAACTGTTGTCAAGTTAACACTCCACGTGCGTTGTGTTACAGCGCCCACAGAACAGAGGGGCGGAGTCAGCGAAGCTCATTATCATTTAAAGGCATATGCACTTAAACGGAGTGCTGAACACAGAGCTGTTTTTGAGCAGGTAAAATGAGTGTTTTCTTAAAAAACTAATGAGAATTTTTAATAAAAGTATATTACAAACTTTTCATTTAGACCCTAAAGATTCATATTAACTTGTACAAAAATGGCATTATATGACCCCTTTAAATCTGAGAGCTGGATCACTCCTCCATAGGCTTCTAAGGGATTGAAACCTGACAGCCCCGAAAAGTTATTAAAGACATTGTTAAAATAGTCCAAATGGCTACAGTGCTCAATCTTAAGTTTATCAAGCGACGAGAATATTTTTTGCGCGCAAAAAAAACCTAAAATAACGACATTATTCGACCATCTCTTCTCTTCCGTGTCATTCTCCTAAGCTGTTGGCGTAGTGTAACTGCGCAGCGCTTCTGTGTTATACGTCACACGTACTGTAGGCTCACTATTGGCCGACGCTGGTCATGTGTGTGTGTGACGTTCAACCAGAAGCGTTGCGCAATAACACTGCGTAAAATCTCCAGGCCCAAAGAGAATACTTGAATAAAGTCGCTATTTTAGCTTGTTTTTTTTGCGCTCAAAAAGTATTCTCGTAGCTCGATGAACTTAAAGTCCCCGTGAACCGGAAGTTGCAAACGGCTTTTCTCCAGTGCTGTGACGTATTTCCGAGAGAAACGGAATACTAAATGAGGCAAAATAGTGAGCGTGGCTTTTTTTCCAACTAGCACCTGATTGGATCTAGAAAAATCCACCTCCTCGCCATCTCTCCTTTCACACGCTGTGTGCCTGTCTAATGTCAGTTGGAGGGGCGTGATTACGGATGTTAAGCAGACACCCAAACCGTCAAGCCTACGTCATCGGGCAAGGTCCTCCAATGCAGAGGGGAGGGGCATTTTCAGAATTTGATTAAAGATTACGAAGCCAAAACATTTTTTTGTGTGGATTGACTTGCATGGACGAATTGTTCACCACAAAACTAATTTAGGCAAACGAAGTAAGTATGGTCAATTTTGATTTCATGGGGACTTTAAGATCTAGCCACTGTAGTCACTTGGACTCTTTTAACTATGTCTTTAATAACTTTTCGGGGCTGTCAAGTTTCAATCCTTTAGAAGGCTATGGAGGAGTGATCCAGCTCTCAGATTTAATCACAAATATCTTCATTTGTGTTCCGAAGATGAACGAAAGTCTTACGGGGTTGGAACGACATGAGGGAGAGTAATTACTGACAGAATTTACATTTTTGGGTGAACTATCCCTTTAATGTGAATTCTGTCATTGTTTTGATTGAAGCACAGTAAGGCTAACATATTCATACTAAACGCCAAAAAACTTCCATTTTGATTTCATGGGGACTTTACATAAAAGTGGGTCAGTATGTAGTATATAGTGTGTAGATGTAGGTAGTATGCAGTAAACATTATAACTGCGTCCCAATGTGCATACCTACATAGTATTGAAAATTACTAATGTCACATAGGCTACTATTTAGGATGGATAGTATGCACATTGGGACGCAAGCCTGCATTCCTTTCTGTTAAATGAATTAATTGGGATTCATTTTTGGGATTGGGAAGTGTACACTAGAGGGCGAACACAAAACAGACTAACAGACAGCCAAGAATCTCAGCAGTGGGAGGAGAAGGAGAAGAGAAGAAGAACGGCTCTCGGGCTGTGGGGGGTGACGGACGACGGAGGGGCGAGGGGGGGTGCGTTTTTGTTCCGCTGGTGGATCCAGCTTGAACGGTGAACAGGAGGAACAACACCCCGAAGCAGAGCAGCCCGACCCGCGCCAGCAGCAGCCACGGACGGACAGAGCCCGGAGGAGGAGAGGCTCATTCTGGATCCGAACTAAGGAGCTTTTGTTTCTCTTTCAACTCCTGCGGGTTTGGGGCTCCAGCAGCGGCGGAGGAGACGATCCCTCTCGCCCAGGGAAGAGGCTGGAAGTCGGGGACGCTTCCAGCCTGAAGGGCCGGGCGCCGTGGAGATTGAGCATCAGGACTTTGGTGAACCCTCTGTGGCTCAGTGGATGGGATGGAGCCGGGACCATCTGGCGCTGGTGGGTTCGGATCTTTTAAGTTGTTTGTGAAGCTTTTAAAATGATACAATGTTTATTATTGCTAAAAAGATTGTATCACTCTATAATGATGCATTCTAACGTTCCACATTGTTTCCTTATGGAATGATACATTGCAACGTTCCATTTAGAATGTGCATTAGATGATACCTGGAAATGAATGTATTTGTTGCAGTGTAGGATAACTGATCTGTGCATAAGGGGAAAATGATGAGAGATTGTCCCAGGTCAGGGGTCGTGGGAAGACATGAGGGTGAAGCCCGCCTTCAGCAGATGCAGAAGGGGAAAGTGACCCCAGGGGTCTTTATTGATCCTGCTAAAATGTGGCTCAGGCCAATGTTACCAATTTCACTTCCATTAACAGTATAAATGCACAAGACTGTACGGCATATGACCAGATAAATGATTTATATTAGGAGGGATAAAAGGTGCCTGGCAGCTGCAATGGGTTTTAGGAATATGATTTGATTCTTTTTTTTCAGAAACATTCGGGTGATAAATTATTCACAGCTTTAAAGAAGGGCATCTTTAAATGCAGATGAAGGAAGTTGTCAATTTGACTCACAAGATGTTGCATTGGATGTGTGCAAACTGGTGTTTTAGTTTCGAGTTTCTGGTGAATGTAGAAAATTAGGAAATATTTCAGGTCATAGTTTTCATGTTTCTTTTTACAGTTCTTTATGTTAAAGAGTTTACTTGGAGATCAAACTTTCTTAAATCGGAGCCTGGCAGCATGTACAAATTAACTCTTTTTTTTCTTTTTTTTTTATTAATTAGAATTTTTTTTTTAGGGATCGAGTTAATAGGTAAATTATTCTTTTTTTCCCTGCCAAGTTTTTGCGGTATTTAATGCATTAAAGCCTGTAATTGTTCTGTGTTTAAATACATACTTCTAGCCCAGTTTAATATACAGAGGCATTTGTTCAGTGTGACTTTGTGACACTTTTAGAACTTTTTTTTTTTTTTTGATGATCATGGTCCATTCAAGTCCTCCTGGGAAGTTCGTATTTTAGAGTTTAGAGTCACTTTCGTCAGGCTAAGATGGTGGTGTAACTTCTCTTAATTAACTACACAAAAATACAGCAAGGTTTTTAAACTCTACTTATAGAAAATCAAGAACAAAGAATGTCCATCAGGTGTGTTTTGCTTTAGGTTAATTAATGAAGCCAAAAAAGCTTCCCACTCATATTTACGTCTTTGTGCTGGCGCTCATGAGCGTTCAAATCGTAAATACGATATTTCTGACATGACTTGACTGCACCACACAACATTGAATTGACTCAACCAATAGTGTGGGACTATCTTTTGTCTGGCCAATGGCAGGTGGGCAGGAGTGTTCAGGAAGCTTGTTTGAAAACAAACATTGTTTTTGCAATTTATTTTGGTGATGCTAGTGAAACGCATTAGTTTTATCCCTTATAATGAATGAACTTTTGTCATTGCAATATATTTTCAGAAACTCATTTTAAAATATAGCTTTGTTCTAATGGCATCAAGCCATTGAAAAGTCCAGATTGCAAGACCAAAATGTTTTGATTGTGTAGTGTTTCTGACACTGAGAGTGGCCTGTATTAATGAGCGGCAGGGGAAGGGTCACATGACCTGTGTGCACCGGCCAGGTGGCGTCTCTGTGGATCTTACACACTTCAGTGCATTATGATCTTGAGCCCTCAACAGCAGGACATCTGGGACTACAGACCAGCGCTAACCCAGTCAGCACCATGCCAAAACATTGCTTCTGTTTCTCTGTAACGGTTCTGCTCACATCTGCTTTATTTGTTATGGCCAAATGTTTTTTTCTGCCTTTTGAAAATACCGGTATTCAACACACTTTGTTGTGTGTGAACACTTTACTATAAAAAGTTCCATTGGTTAACATGAACTTAGCATTTATTAATCTTAGTTAATGTAAACATTTAACTGATACACTATTCTAGTCAAAGGCTATATCTGTTTATATTATTTTGTAGACTTGAGACATTAACTAACTACAAAAATGAACAAATAATGTAACAGATGTCTTGTTCATTGTTAGTTTAGTTAAAGGATTAGTTCACTTTAAAAAAAACTTTTGCTGATAATTTACTCACCCCCATCCAAGATGTTCATGTCTTTCTTTCTTCAATCGAAAAGAAATTAATGTTTTTGAAGAAAACATTCCAGGATTTTTCTCCATATAATGGACTTCAATGGGACCCAAACGGTTCAAGGTCCAAATGACAGTTTCAGTGCAGCTTCAAAGGGCTTTAAACGACACCAGACGATGAATAGCGAAACGATCCGTCATTTCAAAAATAAAAATAAAAGTTTAAGTTTTATAAGCACAAATGCTCGCCTTGCTCTGTTCTGTGATGCACATTCGTTACTCTCCTGTTCGAACTCGTTCATCAAAATGAATAAATTTTTTTTCGAGTCATTTAGTTCATTTCGTTCGTTGAATGAACGAAAAGACTTGTTCAAAATTAACAAATCTTTTTTCGAGTCATTTCGTTCGTTGAATGAACTGGAAAAAAAGATTTGTTCATTTTGATGAACGAGTTCGAACAGGAGAGTCACGAATGTGCATCACAGAACAGAGCAAGGCGAGCATTTGTGCTAATAAAACTTAAACTTTTTTATTTATTTTTGAAATGAGCGATGGTTTCGCTAGATAAGACTCTTATTCATCGTCTGGAGTCGTTTAAAGCCCTTTGAAGCTGCACTGAAACTGTCATTTGGACCTTGAACCGTTTGGGTCCCATTGAAGTCCATTATATGGAGAAAAATCCTGGAATGTTTTCATCAAAAACATTAATTTCTTTTCGACTGAAGAAAGAAAGACATGGACATCTTGGATGACATGGGGGTGAGTAAATTATCAGCAAAAGTTTTTTTAAAAGTGAACTAATCCTTTAACTGACAATAACAAATGGGAACGTATTGTAAAGTGTTACCATCATTATATTCATGTATTTGCTCTGAAATGGCTTTAAAAAGTTTATTTTTCAGTGAGAAGAACCATCATTTAGTTAAAAATCAGTGTCTTCCAAAAACACCAAAAAAATGAAATTGGTAAGTAAACAAATGCCACGCAGAAACAAAATAAGTGGTAAATCAAGAGTTTTGAATTTTGATTCATTGAAATGAACTGACGCACAGAAATGAATCAAAAGTTGCAACTCCAAGTTTAAATTGCATTACAATAGTTGCAATATTCTCGTTAATGTTATATTCCCTGCAGAATTATTGCGAATAATATAGTAAATACATTGCTTTTAGTAAATATAATGGGCAAATATAAACTGCACATTATTCATAATGATGCTTAGATTTATATTAGCAGCAAGTATATCATCTATCCATTTATATCTCGGCTATATCCATCCCTAAAAGAGCTGCCATTGTTGACTGTTTTCTTGAGATCTGGCTGCATGTCTAGCCATCTGCTGCTGTTGCGTTTGCACTGGTGTAGGAACATGCTCAGCAACATCGATCAAGACTTTAGCAGAGTATATATCCTCAACAAGGAAAAAGCGTACGAGAGTTTTCCGAAGCGCTCTTAAATCATAGGCGAGCTATAAAGTTGGCCGTGTAAGATTGATGAGCTTGTCTCGCTGTAATGTTGAGGTGATCGCTGTCACTACGATGAATAAGGCGAAGGTCCGGCTCTCCTCAAACCCCCACGTATCCCCGGGTCTCCTGATCTCCATGACAATGAGTGTTTGCTCCTCTGTTGCTATGGTGAGGCTGGGAATGTTTTGGGGCCCCTGTGTTTGTGTGTGCTGATGTGGCTCCTCTCCTCTCCTTCCCCCCGGTGTGAAGAGGAGGGCAGCTGGGGTCTTTGTTGTGATGGAGGGAGTGTTCGTCATGGACAGAGAGGTTAAAGGCGTCAACTCATTAGACTTGAGCTAGTTTTGTTTCGGGATGCAGATTTGGACTTTGGACATCAACATGCTAACTGTTTATCATACGCAAGTACACAAAGTGTTGGCGTGTGTAATTTCTGTGCCAACATATAGCATCCCCAAACTGCTTTTAAATGGGTTTCCCAAAAATTCCCTCCACTGCCATTGGTTGATTCAATGTTGTTGTGTCGAGTGTGCTCAAAAAGATCAAAGTTGTAAAAGCGTCACAGTGTCAAGATATAGAATGACTTTATTATTGTCTGGCTCAACACAACACTCAAAATGGGATAGATGAAAGTGTCTTAATATGAAGAAATACCCATGCCAATTTGAAAATCAAACATTGAATTGCTTGAAAAGTTGAAAAGTTATCATGCCTGCACAGACCTAAGAAGTTTTTGTTATTACAAAGCTTTTAAAAATTCTTCATGTTTATTAAAATATAGATTAAATAAAATATAAATATTAGATGGATAACGTTTCCTTGGCAATTAACTGAAATTAAATACATTTAAGTTGAAATACTAAAACTGAAAAAAAAAATTGAAATGAGAAGAAAGATAAATAAAAGAACTAATAAAAATGAAAAAAGCACAGCAAAATGATTAAAAAATAAATTAAAGTATAGAAAATATAGAAATGAAAGCTAATTAAAAATATTGACAAATACTATATTAATACTAAAATAACACCAGACCCAACAATATTCAAAATTATTAACATGACACAGACTCAATAGGAAAATCAACAATTTTGGTTTCTAAACGTCTATTTAATTTGAAATGTTTCCTGCTCTCAGAAGCCAGTACTTTACCTTTGGAACAACCGTGTTTATTCTCATTGTAAATGTATTATCTTTGATCTTGTGTAGATGTTTCTAGTTTTTAAGGGTGAGGGTGGATGACGCAACCGTTGACATCTGTCCGATTGGACTTGCAAAGTGACAAATAAATTTCCAGCAAAGCAAAGTAGAGTTTGATTGGACACAGAAGCTTTGACAACAGCAACAACAACAGATTTTCTTCTCCATTTTAAACGCTGATCAGTATTTTTGGTTATATGGTTAGTTGTATGCAGGGCTTGACATTCACTTTTTTGCTCACCAGCCGCTGTGGCTAGTGGTTTTGTTACTAGTCACTCAGCATTTTCACTGGTCACAGTTTTGACATCAATACCATGGTAAAAACTGCCTTATATATACTTTTAAAGGGTACCTATTATGGATTTTTGAAAATTGCCCTTCATGTATAGTGTGTAACATAGATCTAAGTGAACGAAAACATCCTGCAAAGTTTTAAACATGAAAGTTCACCGCATACAAAGTTATTGTCTCTCAAAAGTAAGAGTCGACTCTGAGTCGCTGATATGAATCGTTTGACGAACGATGCTTTTTCTCTAACTTTATGACGTCAACTGTATAAGTTATTTGAATAAGATACGCCCACTCATTGCGTTCGGAGACGCCAGGGAAAACTAACATCATGTCGACGAGACGCTGTGTTCTGAAGTGCGATGCAAAAGTTGAACAAAAACTTTTTTCATCTGCCCAGTGAGGAGCATTTGAAGACTAAGTGGCTACAGTTCATATATACAACTATACCACAGAAGTATTATAGCCCGAACTTGTTGTGTGTTCGCGTCATTTTGAAGATGATTGCTTCACAAACCTAAATGCTATTTGCGAGCCGGCTGATACCGAGTTTATTTGGATCAGCTTCCTTCTCCGAATCACAACCTGTAAGTATTATTAATATTAATTGTTGCTTTTATGTTTTATGTATCATGCTCAATAATTATTTTGTGTGTTGTGTACGCTCAGCGCAGCTTCTAGGTCTTCAATGTCAATTGTATTGAAATATGTGAAGTGTTTGTCGTTGTTATTGGAGTTGTCATAAAGAATATAGCTATAACGTTAGCCTACCTCTTAGTACTGCATTATCAATATGTTTATGCGTTGGGCTAACGTAAACAAAGACTGAATGTGCTTTTACCACTAAACTTTGGGCTATGGTAGCTAACATATCACCACAGATTAGCGTCACGCAAAGGAGGGGTTTGGAAAAATGACTCGCTAAACGATTCATATGGGAGTCGGTGAGCAAATCAGGTAAAAATAAATGCATATTGTAAGACAACAAAAGTGTTTTTTGTCATTGCTTGTAAAACTGTTGTTGGGGACTCCCAGAACAATATTAGGAACATTTTAAATGCCATAATAGGTACCCTTTAACATTATCTCATAATTTGTCAGCAGGTATATTAGGCTGCTGTCACTTAAAGACCTAAAACACAAATCCATTATACTGTTATACATGTGTTTTCTTTCTCAACTGTTTACTTTCACGTAAAGGGCACCTATTATGGCATTTAAAATGTTCCTAATATTGTTCTAGGAGTCCCCAACAACAGTTTTACATGCATGCAATGACAAAAAACACTTTTGTTGTCTTATAATACGCATTTATTTTTACCTGATTTGCTCACCGACTTCCAAATGATTCGTTCAACGACTAATTTTTCAAACCCCGCCTTTACGTGACGCTAATCGGCGTTGATTGGTCAGATGACCCAGTCAGTTATTGTTTGTTAAGCAATCGTCATTAAAATGACACGAACACAGCACAAGGTTCGGCTATACTTCTGTGGTATAGTTGTAAATATAAACTCTAGCCACTGATTCTTCACATGCTCGTCCCTGGGAAGTGAAAAAAGGTCGCTTTTGATTCGCACTTCAGAGAACAGCGTCTTGTTGTCGACATGATGTTTTCAAGTTTCCCTGGAGTCTGTCATAGACTGTAAAAAATAGGTGTCTGCGCGCCTTGACGTCACAACGAAAAGGAAAATGACTCATTGGAAAAACGATTCATTAAATTGACTCAGAGTCGACTCATACTTTTGAGAGACAATAACTTTTTTTACGGTGAACTTTCATATATAAAACTTTGCAGGATGTTTTTGTTCACTTAGATCTGTTACACACTACATGAAAGGCAATTTTCAAAATTCCATAATAGGTGCCCTTTAAAACATACGTGAATACTCGCCTAAACCAGCATTTTTTGACATTATTTTGTACGTATTTGACTGTTTAAGCGCAATAAGGAGCGCAAAAGAACTGAATTTAGTGCTGAGAGGCGGCTTTATGTGCGCTCACTTTGGGTGTGAGCACAAAATATGCAGGAATAAGTAAAATTATGCACAATACGCTCAATACCACGGAAAAATTCAAGCCCTGTAACACCAACAGTATTGAGTGAGTGAGGAGTGCGGGTTTGTGTGTAACTCACTGTCTGAGAGATGAGAGAGCGAGTTTCAGATATTTCAGTATAGATATTTATTTTTGACGATTAGTTTATTATTTCAGATGCTTTTTTAAAAGACTGCAATTAAAAAATGTATATATAATAAATGCATTTCCACTCACCAAGTGGCTAGTGACTGTGTAACACGCCACTGCTGTAATCCACCGCGTTTGGTGGGTGTTAATGTCAAGCCCTGGTTGTATGTTATCATTTACACTGAGTGTTGTTTATTACTCTGTCAGTGTCTTTCTCAAGGTGTCCTAAAGCACACAACATCACTGCTACTAGTTTAACATTTCACAGACACGACTGATGAAACACAAGTACACAACTGTGTTACAGTGAAGCAGGTTTGCTTTGGGCTGCGCTTTAATAAACACCAAGCAACTCAATATTGGGACAGGCCTTTTATATTACGGATACGTGGTGTAAATTTTTTAGCTATCAAAAAGCATGTCTAATTAATTGAAATCGTATTATGAATCATTCAACTTTAAATATTAAAACTTTAAACAAAAATATATGAAAAAAAAGTTCACACTAATTCTGTGTTGTGTTTTTTTCTGGTAATAAAATGAAGACATAAAACACAAATTTTATCATTGATCATCAATTTTAATCATATGAAATAAACACATAACAAGTTAATAAATAAATAAACAAGTTAAACAAATAAATCAAATAACGTGCTGCACAATGAGCTACTGTTAAAATTAAAACATGGAAAAAAAATTGATTATTCCTTAAAAAAATCAGTTTTGATGATAATTTATTTGGATTAGTGTTGGTATTATTATTACATTGGGACATATCTAAATTCTACTGTACAACAGTAATATATTTCTGTCAAGTTAAACCGAACTTTTATTTTGACGGGTTGCCGTGAAGACCTTTTGAGTTTCTGTGTGTTTATGTCATGATAGTTTCTCAAATGAAGCGGTTAAATGATCACGAAGTGACTTTCGGAGTGGATCTAGAGCCTGGAGAGAAAGTTCATGCATTTGTGTCTTTATTTAAATAGTCTTTCACACACACTAGTCTACATCGCGATTTGATTTCAAGTGTTTTCAACTGCTTTTTATTCCTCAAAAAATGTACAAATTCCGTGAATTTCCACGTTATAGTAAATTCCTTTTTATGACTAGATTTCGTCAGCATTTTAGGGGGGGGGGGGGGGGTCGTTTTAATGGTAGGGGAAACACTGAGCTTACTGCATTAATATAGAATTAATCTCATACAATCAGAAGTTACACACTGGCCCTCATTTATCAAAAGTGCGTACACCAAATTTCCAGCGTACACCTGGCGTACACCCAAAACCACGGTGACTTTGAGATTTATCAATATGGACTTTGGCGTACGGCACGCTGAAATCCTACACCAGCTCAGGAGGTGGTGTACGCACGTTTTGAGTTAGTGCGGAGCTGCGCAGAAAAACAATTCCTCCACAA